>JAQFVV010006271.1:1616715-1768221 GCA_028023455.1 Epiperipatus broadwayi
TAGCCTGTACATTAGATATTAAATAGTAGCTTGTATGACTGCCCAGCCCTCATATATGTACTTAAATGGATTATGTCCTGTACATGAGGGATCAGAGTGACTTATGGTCAACCTGCATGTGATGAGAATGTCAGCATCAATGTGGGCTTTAAGCATTTCATCATCAGATTTTCAACAGGATGGACAACTGAAGAGTTGGAAGGTGGAGTGGATTGAAGCCTCTCCATTAGGGTATTAAGATTGGCTATCTTAATATAAATCTGAGCACTTATTGTATATATGTTTAGAGATGATAATCTAAACCAACTGATGAGTGCTGGTTTAGCATAAAATATCTTTTAGACATATATGTGGTCAAGTGTATGAGTGCTATTAGATAGTGTGGAGAGTTGATGGTCATGTGAATGTCTGAACTCAGAATACCCTATATATTACATTGTGTATACAGGTATATATATAATAGCCTGTATGTTAGATATATAAAATGATAGACACTTAAAAAAAGATACGCTAAAATGTGCATAATTATAATTTATAATAATAGATGTATTGATCTTTAATTTAATTTAAAGTTTATATTTGGGATAATATAATAATCTTAAGATTAATAAATAGTTATTTATAGATTAAATATATTTAAACAATGATAAGTCATCAGCGTTGTATACTTTTAGATTTGGTCATAACAAAATATAATGGATGAATAATGAACAATGAAGAAAATCTGATGTGAGTTAACTGTTGAAACTTGTTTAGCAAAAATGCGTCTTGACACTCATTTGAGTTGATATTTTGATGTTTTTATTCATATGTTTGTGAGTTTACATACATAAAAAGTAATAATAAATAGTAATTGCATTAGATAGAGGTTAATTGCCATATAGTTATATTTGCAATAAAACGCATTTCAATTTTCTGTTATTTACTTATTCACACACGCACATAAAAAAAAAAAAAATTCAAAAACTAGATTTAAAAAATCCCTGTTTTGTTAGAAAGCAAAAAAGAAAAACGTGTAGAATACTTTAATTGCAAGATAGCTTTAAAATCAAAGAAGTCATATTTAAAAAAAAATTGTCTGAATCGATCATTTTTCTATATTTAGATATTCTTAGAAATTATAAATCCATTTATTCTACAATTACCAAAATGAACCTGATGTGATTTCGTGCAGGTTAACCGCTGCGAACAATTTATTATTCTTTTAAAACTAAAATAAATATTAGTGTACTAATTTTAAGTATATAATTATACCTTACTGTTTTACTGATCTCAACAGAACATGTATTTACTTAAAATATTTATATATATAGAAATCATTACCGCAAATATAACTATTAGCTAAAAGTACGTTTATAAATTAAGTTTTAATGAATTTAATAGGAATTTCTTTTGGCGTATGGTGATTCAGAAAATATTGTTATTTTATCGTGTAATTTCAGTTTTTATCATCAGCTTTAATTGGTTATTGTCTTGCTTATTTCATAGGTGAAAATTTTTTTAAAACTTTATCACATGGAAAATTCTGTTATATTTCAATATTTACATCTATAATTATGACAGAGAAACTTTTTAATATATAAGACCTCTCACAAGTAATTATAGACATTCAAACTCTGAAAGAAACGATGTAATACATAGTGTATATATTTAGTAGATTACTCCAAAAATTATACTTATAATACATAGTGTATATATTTAGTAGATTACTCCAAAAATTATACTTATATTTACTGATAGTGTATATATTTAGTAAATCACTTCAAAAATTATACTTATAATATTTAATGATCACCCTATAAAATGAAAAAACCAATTAGGGCATGAAAATGTCTGTCCACTTTTCTTCACACCACTTTCATCTGAAATAGGAAAAGTACCTTTTACTTTACAACATAAATTATACATTATATTTAATAATTAACAGAAGGCTATAAAATATATTTTATCAAGTTTTTTTCCTAAAAGTTATAAGCACCCACTTTATCTAAAAAATCTATTATATCACAACTATTAATCAATGTTAAAAAGTTCTGACCATTCTCCTTATATATATATATCAAGTTTTTTTTCTAAAAGTTATAAGCACCCATTTTATCTAAAAATCTATTACATCACAACTATTAATCAATGTTAAAAAGTTCTGACCATTCTCCTTTTATATATATATATATATATATATATATATATAAAATAAAGAGTATAGAGTTGTTTTTATATATATATATATATATATATATATATATACTAAAAACAACTCTTACTCTTTGGATAAGCCAGAAGCTTAAACATCTGAAACACCCCACTTCTATGTTGATAGTTCAATACTTTTGTCTTTTCAAATATTCTTTTTCATATACTATAGAAAAATATAGGATAATGAAAGTTATATATATTATGTTTTGGATTTGTAGATTATGAAAAGGCATTCGATTCTATACACATTTCTTCAGTGATTAAAGCATTGGATCATCAAGGTATAGATCCAGGATATTATCATATTTTAAAAAATATTTATAAAAATGCAACAGCAACCATTAGATTACATAATGATACTGGAAAAATCAACATTGAAAAAGGTGTAAGACAAGGTGACTCCATATCTCCAAAACTTTTTACAGCAGTGCTGCAAGAAGTATTTTGTGGATTAAAATGGGAAACTAAAGGAATGAAAGTAAATGGAGAGTATTTAAGTCATTTAGATTTTGCAGATGATGTAGTTGTTTTTGCAAATAATGCTTCAGAGCTGCAGGAAATGTTGCAGGAGTTAGCAGATGAAAGTAGAAAAGTAGGACTAAAGATAAATGTTAAAAAGACTAAAGTAATATTTAATCGATTTGCTCAAAATATGAAAATAAAGATTGATTATGAAGAATTAGAAGAAGTTAACAGTTACAAATACCTAGGTCAGATTATTAATACAGATGGAAACATAATGGAGGAAATTAATCATAGAATTAAACTTGGTTGGAGTGCTTTTGGTAGAAATAACTTGATACTAAAAGGAAATATGCCTATGTGTTTGAAAAGAATGTTTTTTAACAAATGTGTTTTACCAGTTCTTACTTATGGATCTGAGACTTGGACACTTAATAGAAGAGCAATACAGAGACTTCAGACCACTTAAAGGAGTATGGAGAGATGTATGTTGGGAGTAACAAGAAGAGATCGAAAACGCAATGTATGGGTAAAACTAACAAACAGGTGTTACTGACCTTATTGAAAAAATTAAAAGATTGAAATGGAGTTGGGCTGGACATATTGCTAGAAGAAATGATAATAGATGGACAATTGAAATTTTCAACTGGATTCCAAGAGATTGTAAAAGACCCAGAAAGAGACCACATGTGAGATGGATGGATGAAATAAGAAAATGTGCAGGGGTGTTGTGGAAAAGAGAAGCTAAAGATCGGAGAAGATGGATTAAACTTGGAGAGAACTTCATCCTGCAGTGGATTGATAATGGTTGATGATATATATATATATATATATATATATATATATATATATATATATATATATATATATATATATATAGTATGGAAACAAAGGGTATTGATAAATGATACAAATTTATATTGATAAATAAATATAAACTTTAGTAAATAAGCAAATGATTAATATTGGAGGCAAACAATCAAATCGGACATAATAACATCAAAAATATCATTACCAAATAATTTTATCATCATAATAAAGTATTAGAAGCAAGTTAATCACCCTTTGCAACTGGATTTAAAAAGGAACATGTCATAAAATGTTAGGCTAATCATTAACAATCCAATGCCAATCCTATGGCATAATAGTATAAAAAAGCAATCATTAATATTTCTGTTGCCTACACATATGTAAATATTTTATAAGTAATCATATTTCAAAAATACTGGATTCATAATACCAATGCTGATCATCATCAATGCGCAGAGCTATCTTGTACCATAAATGTACTGGCCATCATTGAACTAGTAATCATCCATAAAAATAAATAAAATAAATGGATTCTAAAGATAATCATCATTCTATTGCAAAAAAAAAAAAAAATAATTATAAAAAGAATCATATATATTATATTCCATATATCATTAGTTCAGAGCAAAGTTTTTGGTCCACAAGAAGTCTATGACTGTGAACAAGAGTAAAATTTAATTTATATTAAATATCTTCACTGGAATAATTCAAAATAATAATTAATACATTTATTAATAAGAAATTACATCAATAATAACAATAACAACAATAATGATAATAATAATAATAGGTAAAGAAGAGTATTTGGAATGGTAGCATTAGCTAGCATATCAATCAGAATGAAAATAAACACAGATGCAAATGCAGACTCTATATCTAGCTGAATTGCAACTGGAGCATACTTTTGGTTTTGAACTGAGTTCAAGACTTCTTTAAACATCAAAGCAAACTATATGGCAGAAGAGCCTTTCTTTGAAAACTGCATATTGGAAATTAGAGGAAGTAGGTGTGGCACTAGATGATCCTTTACAACTTTTTCCAGTATCTTAGTTCTTCATGGCCCCATAGAAATTGGACAAATCTTGGTTAAAGTAGAAGTTAAGCCTGGTTTTTTGGTAAGTGGTACAATTGAGATTGGATGAAGACCTTTGATGTTATATATCTTTAGGGATAGATATTTTTCCAGGTCACAAAGGTCAGTAAAATGTCTATGATGGGCAAAAAAAGCAGGGATTCCATTGGGAATTGGGTGATATGAGATATTTATAGTGACAAGCTTGTCAGAAAATTGTATGGTTTGGAATGGGGTGTTAGTATCAGGTGGCCCAAATATGTGTGAAGGTGGTGTGAATGCATTGTAGATATTTAACTTTGGCTTGAAATATTGGTATATAGGATCAATCATGTTATAACCTGCATACATATAATCATCAACTTGGAATGCCAAATAAACTTTTAGTGTGAGTGGCCCAGGGCACAATGAATATATTACTGGGTTCATGTAAGTTGGTAAGTAAGACAAAGTTTGATTTTCTTAATGGCAAGATATTATTTAAATTGGTTGGTGGTTTTTTGATAAGCCTGGGAAAGTGAGTGTAACTATTAATAAGTATGATGTGCAGGATTCATTAATATAATTCATGTATGCAATTCATCAGCCAATACTGGAAGTCAGGAGCATGAATGTTAACTGTTGTGAAATGTTGAATATGGAATGATATTGTATGTATAAAAGCAAAGTACCTTTGAACCAGGTCAAATTCTATTTGTTCCAAATTTTCATAATATAATATATGTTTAAGAGAATAAGAACTCTGTGGTTTATGAGGATAGAAGAACTTGAACAATTTTATGCAAATGAATCATTGTGATGTGTATTTCATCAAGATTCAAAATGAGAGATGGTCCAGAGTGGTCAGAGAAAGGCATATGATTAAGGTTACTAACTTACAGCAGAACAGAGAGATACATATCACTCTTAATGGGAAGAGTTCACCATCATTCACCCCTATGCATTTCTATCTTTCAAGGCTCATCTCTTAATGCACTGCTCTTCATTTTCTGTACAAATATCCTATTAAAGCATATACAACAGACATTTTCAGTCATCCAAATTATAAATATTCATCAATACATTCCATACATATGGTACATGGATGATGCAAGTCTTTCTGTCATCTTGTAAGCATCTTATCACATTGCAAAGGATCATCAATTAATATACTGCCATGTATAAACTTAGATTTAACATGAATAAAACAGCAGCATGGTTTATATACACCAACAAACAATACACTCAAATATTCCAGGGAAAGGCAAGCCTCTTCTTATATTTTTCATTTTACATGGGATCATTTATGATGAACATTTTACAAAACAAGCTTAAAGAAAATGCCATACAGATTACCAATTCCTTCTCTAAAGTTTATTTCTGCCTTTATTCTAAAATTCACTTATTAAATACACTCATAATGACTAAGATTACATATTATTTGCCTATTGTTAAATTTTCAAAATCGTTTAATTCTGCCATCTCCTTTCTATTCAATAAGCTACTATAGGGCAGGAAGACAGTTCCAATCATAACTAAGAGACTTTGTTGCCATCCATTAATAAGGGGCTGGGATTTTGCATTACCCAAATGTTCTACATCCAAAAAGCCATAAATTCAATTGCATCAATAGTACAAAAGTCCCCAATACTATAATCACTGTTGTGAGGGATACCTACTGATAGACTATCCCCTATATCATCTATATTTTTAACAACACTTTACCAATCAATCCTATCAGCATCCAACCAAGCAACATTTCCATGACTAATAAATAAATACTCATACTGGCAAACATATGCTATTCTCTATCTGGAGGCCAATAAAGATCATCCTTTTCCCATGTTTGGTTCCTTCAAAAGATGGTTCCTGGAGCCTATATGTTTCAATTTCCTAGTTGATCTTAACCTACATGCATTACCAACATCATATTCTCCAGTATTGTCATCTATACTTATGTAATGCAACAGAGAAAACTCAACAACATCTCTTTCAGCAGTGTCAAATCCTCAACAAAATCAGGACTATTATTCTAAATGCATACAGACAAAATGTTGAATCTATACAACAGCTAATTCAATCCAATCAGAAGATAACCACTCCCACAACATATGCAACAACTTTTACACTGTATGCCTTACAGTGCACTCACTACATCTTCACCACTGACAACAACATCAGAAGACATCCAGCTATATTCATCAATAAGCTCTAATAAATCAAGGCCCAGGACAAAAATACTGCACTCCCAGATATTTTTACTGCAACCTGGTCACTACTAAACAATGATCAAATCTATAATAGGTCACAATTGAACAATAACCTAATTGAATAGCATTCAATAATACCATCAATTACTCTCAGTAACACTCATCTTCACTAACTGCTTCAACTCCATCCACCATTGACTACAGAATTTTCTCCCCATCTATTGTATTCTGCTAGCTGTCACCATGTGGACTGCTACTCTGAATTAACTTTGTTCTTTGTATAGCACCCATGGCTTGATTTTGTGCTACATAAATTATAAGTTGCCACCCTAGTGTACTACAGGATTATTATTATTATTATTATTATTATTATTATTATTATTATTATTATTATTATTATTATTATTATTATTATTATTATTATTATTATTATTATTATTATTATTATTATTATTATTATTATTATTATTATTATTATTATTATTATTATTATTATTATTATTATTATTATTAATAATAATAGTAATAATAATAATAATAATAATAATGATGATGATGATGATGATGATGAAAGATCTGAGAACATTCTATTTTCAAATAAATTATTCCAATTTTGATTATTTACAAATGTCAGATATTTCTATAAATTAAAAAAAAGTAGTAAATTATTTAACTTTGCTTAAATTATAGTATATATAAATATGTAAATTGAAAGGACTAGTAAATAAGCACCTACTTGTATGTGCATACATACATATCTGATAATATAAAATATTTCAATTTTTTTCATTGATCTACAGATCAATAATATTTTATTTTAACAATATGAAAATGTATCAATGTTAAATGTGTATATATATTAGAAATACATCTATATGCATATTCTAATATAAAAATATTTCAATCATTAATTTTTAATTTTATTTAAACTACAAACTGAATTATTTTTGCAATCTAATTGTAGCAAATGCCAATATATTTGAATTTATCATAAAATCTGGATAATGTATTTGGCTATTTCATATTATTTTTTAATTCTAAAATAAGTCTTATAAATGACATGACAAAATTAAAAGAAGATATACCTAGAGTTTCTAGCTACTGGAGATTTTTAATCTTTTCATTGCCAAGAGAAGTTTTGTTTATATAAATATCAATGTAGGCCATTCCATGCATAGTCTTAGACAAAAGGAAAAGAAAAAAATATTCTGTAGATATGGACTGAAAAATGTCTTTTGTGTTCCAACTAGTAATGATGAAAAAAATAATAACAGGTGGCACAGAGGAACTAGTGCATATATATATATGAAAAAACAATAAAGCAACAATATTAAAAAGATTAACAATGTAAAAATAACTCTGTTTCTTATATATCTTTGCAGGTGGATAGAGTAATCCAACATCATCAAACAAGTAGAAAAGAAAGCAAGAGAGGTAAAATATGGTAATGAATGGCAATAAAAACTTTTTAGATTAATAAAGGAAAATAGGGTAGAACACAAAATTGTTTTTAGCATTACTGGAACTAAGAGATGATGGAATGGAGCATGAGCAGAGTACTTAATGAAATAAAAAAACAAAATAAAATAAAATGCCACAAATGGAAGACAGTGATAGTAAAGAAGAATGGGAGGTCACTCAACCCCCAGATATAGTAAAGTACAGTGAGGACAGAGGAGAATACCCAATTGCATATTTTGAATGTTTAAAATTGGCTTTCTCCTTTTACAAATTAATGAATGAACAGCAGATGGCACTCACTACAAACTATTTGAGAGGAACAGCAAGAGATTGGTGGTGGGTCATATCATACAGATCCCAAACATTCGAACAGTAGGATATTTATGACACACAAAAGGCAAGGTCCACAGATAGTGAAATTCAGAGGAGACACCAAAGAAAGCCTGAGTGAACATTTAGAAAGTTTAAAAGACACTTTCTTTTTTATATAAAGTGAGTGATGTGCACCAAGTATTACTCACCAAATACCATTTGGATGGAGCATCCAGATATTAGTGGACATCCTTTTTACACCAACCATAGACATACCATCAGTACCAAGAGTTCTTATTATATACCCAATGGATTGACAAAAGCCAGATATACACATTGGACCTGATTGCTTGAGAGAAATGTTCTAATGTCAGAGCAAACACTAAATTATGAGTGTGGTTAATATATGCCCATATCCCAGCAACAACTGCCAATGATTGTTAGATTTTATATATCATGTGACAAGCAACCTCATTATCTGGGTAAAATAGATCAAGAAGAAGCACAAACACACATTAGTAATCAAGATTCAAACCCATTAACAACAGTATTACCAATGACAAGGGTTACCAAAAAGAAGTTTAACCATATGTTGGTAAGCAAGATTCAAACCCCTTAAAAATAGTTCTAATACTAAGGCAGTCAATCGTGACAACAAAAACCAAGAACAAGCATACTTACACTTTGGTAGGAAAAATCAAAGCCTGCTAAAGACAAACTTACTAATATATGGAGTCCATCACTAGGGATAAAGATCAAGTGGTAACCAGAAAATGATTGGCATATATGGCTGAATGGAGAAGAAAAACGGGACATATATCCCATACTGTTTTAAGGTGAGAGATTGAATAGGGATTCCATTGTATGATGGCCCATCTACCATAAGAAAGAAGTATGAGAATAATGCAGGATCATTCAATGCCAGAAGCCTTAAATTATACCATAGCTGACCATTAGATCCAGGTGGAGGACAACAGTAAGAGAGAAAAGGAATAGGCTATTCCATGATGACAGAGGAATAGAACCAGGACTTCAAGAAGGATAAACCTATAATGTATAATTATCTATAAGTTATGATATAGTAGAATAGGATATAACATTATATAGTAGTAAGGTAAAAATAACTAATGCACACCCATGAACACTCTGGAAGATAAGAGTCTGAGGATAAGTCATCCTCTCTGGGAGACCTATGTAAGTTGCTTTTTAATTATGTTTTTTTTTGTGTAACTTGATATATATGAAGTGATGCATATATAAGATTGCTTTATTTTTCTTTAATTTCTGCCTATTTCTATTAAATTCAATAGTTTTTGTAATCGTTATGTGTGTATGCAGTTAACTTGTGGTAAAACTAGGAAGGGAAAGTAAAATATTAAAAGCTAAGCTATCAATTAGTTAAAGTTAATGTAGATAAATAATAGAGAAAGGATTTATTAATGAAAATAAGCCATTAAAGAATATAGGAATCAGTGCCTTATTTTGGTATCAGTGGTAGAGATCACTCATATACTTACAGTTCAACACTTTTAAGGCTTAGACACATCAGAAAGATGTTGAAAGTAAAATGGATACAACAGGAGGTATGAGTAGTTATAAAATAAATACTAAAGGAAGTGGAATTATGCAAAGGAAAATATATAAATCTGCTAAAACTGAAAAGTGATCCAAGACATCTTAAAAATATATATAAACTCAGAAAAGTGTATTGTTAAAAAAAGAGTTTTATAAAGTTTATAGAGTTTTTAGAGTTTTGTGCTACATATCAGAATGAGTGAGGAGTTTGATGTTAGCTTCTCCATTGTCATCAGAGAAGAATGGCATCAAAATGCTAGCTTCTGCAGGATGACCAAAGCTGTCCAGTTTTCCAGTAAACCCAAATGCTGATCCTGAAATACTAACTTAACTGCCATATCCAGAACTCATTGCTACAATGGAATGAAGTCATCTGTTAGACTGCCAACTCTCAGTGGTCTTTCAATGTAAACTACATGTAATTCAATGGGTGAACAATCTTCCAGATATTGCTGGAAAAAACCTTATAACTTGTTAACTGTAACTTAAAATATATTTATTAACTGTAACTTCAAATATTTATTAACTATAATTTAAAATACTTATATTCAGACTAGTTTTGGCTTTATAAAGTTAAAAGTTAATCATGCAAAATTTAATGGTTTCAAATTATTAAATACATTTTTTTTATTTTGTTTACTTGTAAAAACTTGTATAATGAAGGAAGTAATTGCATAAACTGTTGAAACATCTTGGCATTTCTGTTTTCATGGCATCCCAAGGGACACCAAGAAGTGAAAAAATGCTAAGAGTAAAAATAGATAAATAAAAGTTAAAAAGTAATAATATGTTGATTTTAAAATCAATCTGCATTTCTTACCCTCATCATTTTAAGTAATGATGTTTTCTTCTTAGCACTTACTAAGAGAAACTAGTAAGGGATGATGAGTGGTATTGTTATTTAATTTTCTTTAATAAATATATTTACTTAAGTGTTGCCATATAAATAAGTAAATCAATTCTACTTTATGATTTATATTTTGTCCATGGGGTAAAGATATTTAAACTCTTGAGCAGAGTTGTATGAAAGGTGAAGCTGTATGATGTCAAGGAGCTTAATTCTGTAGTAGAGACTAGGAAGCTTATATAAGGTTTAAACTAGGACCATGGGTGTAGCTATATCCCTATACATGCTGGTTGAGAATGCCTGCTTGGTCTTTTGGTCTTGTTAGCAAATTATGCATGTTTGACCACTACATTATTAACAAATTCTAAAATATCATGTGCACAGGTTTTTTTTGAAAAAGAGTTCATAATTTTCCATATATGTAGAAATAAATGAATAGACCAAACTTTTATTTTTTAAAACTTGTTTTTTATATGACTGTTACGAAAATAAAATAACACACCAACATTTCAACTATTTTATAATATAGCCTTTTTCAAAGAACACTAAAAAAATATAAATATATAATAATAAATATATCAATGTTTCAACTATTTTATAATATAGTCTTTTTCAAGGAAAACTAAAAAATAAAAATACAAATATATAATTATTATATATATTTTTATAAAATAAATATGTTTTGACAGTATGTTATAGAAGACATCCTGAATTGAATATCTATCAATAGAAAATGCCACCAGACAGCTCTAGCTTAGAATATTTGTTTTTGGTTGACCTGAATATTCATTAAGTCCCTACATAGGTGTTCATTATATATAAATTAATTATTGCAACTAGATAAAGAGTAGAAATTCTTAGTAAAATATGTAATTGATAGATCAGACAACAGCAAACAAACATTAGATAAATCTAACAATTAATAACAAGATTGATTAATGGTAGTAAAATAAAAGGGGGGAAAACCCAATAATTTACATTAAGGGATGGTTTTGGCCTTAGCTCATACATATTAGTAAAATTAAGGATAATCCTTTTTAAAAGTAGCTAACATATTTGACAGTGATTATTTCTATTCTCCCATTATTCCTCCTTTCAAATAAACTTTTAGTTTGTTAAAATAATGAAGTATTGTATAATAGATCTGTTCTTATAATTGAGGCTTCAGATGTGTGCATAAATCTTTGAAATAACACTAATTATTATTTTAACATTGGCAGATTTTAGTATTAAACTAGTTCACACATGCTAAAATTGTTCAGTTAGGCTCATGTGTGATGCAAAACCAATGCCATGAGGAAACAGGTAATGAAAAATAATAAAGGCCATAAATAACCTGTGATAAATAAAAGTGATATATATATATAAAAGACATGGGAAGCTCTACTATATCTGACCCAATGCAACAGCAATAAGGATTTAAGCACTAGACAAGTATGGGTTAAGACAGAGAAAATATATAAATTGAGTAGGGACAAATGTTGTTGAACCCAATGCTAAATCAGAATCTGCCTATAATTAGTGGTGAGCACAACAATAAATAGAAGGCTAAATACATAAATAAACCTCATGATGTTTATAAAGTAATCATTTATATGCATGCACACATACAAGCAGAACAATCACTTATTTTTCAAAGAAAGGTTTATTGTTATAAAGGATACAAAGAAAGGTTTATTGTTACAAAGGTGTATAATTTAATGACATTTACTATGAGCAAGACAGCTCTGCGTTATCAAATCCAACCATATAAACTAGCATATTTAACTTAAACATGGGTATACAATGAATAATAGGTTGTTTTCTATTCTCTCATGCCAGCCATTTGATGACATTGATGGTAATCAAAAACACATACATATTATGATTCCGGGCCAGGCCTGTGATTCTATCTGTATAAATATCGGCTTTTTTTAGTTTTTGTAATAGGAAATTAGAGGAACTAATAGTAAATAATATTACTATTTTAAAAAAAAAAAATTTAGAAATTCACATTAAATTTAAAAATGATACCCGAATAATTGACGTTTTTTTTGGACAGTAATTAATCATAAAATGGTTTGTTTTTGTTTGTGTGTATCTGTCAAAAGTTACAGGATTTTTGTAATCAGAAATAAGACGCAATTATACGTTTTTTTTCTTCAATTTACACAAAATTGCTACATTCATGTTAAATTTACAAATGATACATGACTAATTTGCCTTTTTTTTGTTCGTAGATAGTAATTAATCAGAAAGTGGATTCTTTTTGTTAGTGTGTATATATAAAAAATACCATTCTTTAAATACTACATTTCAAAATGACACCCGACTATGATGCATTTTTTTGGGGGGCAGTAATAAATTAGAAAGTGGATTGTTTTTGTTAGGGTGTAGATATCAAAAGTCATAATTTTATTTAAGTACTAAATTGAAAAATGATACCTGCGAATAACTTTTTTTTGGGTATTGATAGTAATTAATCAGAAAGTGGATTTTATTTTCTTTGTGAGATGTGTATATATATATAAAGTTATGGTCTTTTTTTCAATCGAAAATAAGATGCAATCCTACATTATTCAATTTACCCACAACATTTAAAAAATTCACACTACAATTTTAAAACGATACCCAACTAATTTGCTGTTATTTTGGGACAGTAATTAATCATAAAGTGGGTTTTTTTTTGTTTATGTGTATATCTAAAAAGGACTGTCATTGAAAGACTCAATTGAAAAATGATACCAGACTAATTTGCTTTCTTTTTTTTTTTTGGACAGTAATGAATCAGAAAGTGGGTTTTGTTTGTTAATGTGTCTATATAAAAAGGTACCGTTATTAAAATACTAAATTTAAAAATGATAGCTGACTATTTTTGCATTTCTTTTGGACAGTAATTAATCATAAAATGGGTTTTTTTTTTGTAAATATTGTGTGTATATACAAAAAGTACCATAATTTAAATACTACATTTAAAAATCAAACCCCAACTAATTTGCTTTCTTTTTTTTGGACAGTAATTAATCAGAAACTGGTTTTTTTTGTTAGGGTGTAGATATAAAAAATAATCTTATTTAAATAGTAAATGTAAAAAAAATAATACCCGACTAATTTTTATTTTTGGACAAGTAATTATTAATAATCAGACACTGGGTTGTTTTTGTTTGTGCGTATATATATATAAAGTAACTTGTCATGGACGAATTCTCGTGAAAATGTTACTTTTCACATGATCCTCAAAATACTGCCATTCCACACCCTTAAAAGCAATTTTTGAGGGTTACCCATTCATAATGAAATCTTCAGGGCATTGTTAATAAAGTTTACAACATAACAGTAGGTTAGAGCACATGGAAAAAAATACCTTTGTAATGACATTTTAAATAATTATGACAGGCTAAAATCCACACATTCTTACACCAAAGTATAGAAAAAATAGACATTCTAGCATTATGATAAAGTTAATAACACAACCAACTATGCAGCCAATAAAGACATTTGTCTGTGCTTTTAGCATAGAAAAATGCCAGACTGGTGGGTACTCTTTCTGTGTTTTATCGTAGAAAGAAGTCTCTTAGGTTGGCTGAGGCTGCTGCAAGCACTCTTTCTGTGTTTTAGCATAGAAAGAAGCCTCTTAGGGTGGGTGTAGGCCACTGTAAATGGTATATTTTTAGAAATTGACATAGAAATAGTGCTATCATGCAGCTGACCCCAGGTAATAGAAAACAACCAAATAATATTACTTTACATTCATCATTAATACAAATATATACATAGATTTAAATTAAGCATGGATACACACCAGGTCCCAATATTTAATTATGTCATTGTGGATGTCTTGATGTCACTCATCTCCCACATGCACCTGGTTATTGAGGAGCTAGTCTATTGTCTCTTCCCTTTATCACTCTGATGTTCTTGATAAATGTATCAACAACTTAAATCTAACAAATTCCTTCTATGGTCAACTTGATAGTTGACTCTTGAGGCAGCTTTAAAGAAGGAGGATTCTCATTCCCAACCATGAACAATAATAGTTCCTGTTTGCTCAAATCTGGCTGCAGAACAGACTGTGATAAGTTCACACTGATAGGATCCCTCACAGATTCCACTTGACTAATCACCATCATTCCATCCTTGTCTTTATCATTGGACTTTAATTTTTACCCTTATCATTGTTTGTAATAAACTCGCTTTCTGAGAAGCTCTTTCTAGAGTTGGACACATGCTTGGGATCCAGAGAATGCTAAAGGATTTTAAGTTTTTTCTCATTCCTGGAGGTTTTTCTTTTTGTTTTTCCACATTGCACTGTAGGTTTATCTGTTATTGTGGAGTCAGAATTGGCATCTGACACAATAGTATTGTTTTCTGTAGAAGCTACATCCTGAACCAGTGAGAATGAAATATCCTTCAAGACCAGGATGGTCGTTTCATGAGGTTCCAATACTTGAGTTTGAACAGGTTTTAAAATATCCATCATTGATGTCTTATCCAACTCCAGCTAGCTAAGCAACATAAGGTCTTCAGATTGGGATTGCATATTTTTCTTTTCAATAGGAAAACTAGTTTGTCTACCTTCTATACTGCCCCTACTAGATCAATGAGACTTTGTTCTTTTGGCTTAGCACCAATTGTAAACCCTAAGTAGACACTCCTTCACCAAGTGACACTGAGGTGGTATTGTCTGGAAAGAAATAACCATGGGAACTTACTCTGCACAATGGAGCATCAAGATATCTGTGGGTTGTAAACCTTTTATTAATGAAAATGTAAAATTGGCTGCATTTTTGAGCCTGGGTTTATTCACACATTTTTCAAGGGTGTACTCAAACATTTCCTCTGTCCCATAGGGTTTCAAAAGTTTTTGTAAATCTTGCTTTTCAAAATTTATATAACAATTTCTTATATAGTCCTGCAGTATTGGGAGCCTATCCATATCCACTGTTACAATCAGTGTATTGCCACAAAATTTCAATGCCCTCTGCACAGTTCCCTTTTACCAAATGTTTTTGCACTTGATAATAATGTACCTATTATTAGGATGGCTTAAAATTTTGTGTATGTGATTCCATAATTCTTTTGATGTCAGATAATCACAAAGTTTTTTTTGTAGGAAAAGAGAAGAGGTTCTTAATCTGATCTGTTACAGCTAACATAATAGACTTCTGATTATAGTAATTAAAAAAAGAATTTTGTAGTTGGTGGGGAATGGTTTGATTAAATTTATTGATAATTTCACTAATCTGCACATCATCCATATCTATATCAGAAAAAAGCTCATCAGTAAACATTACTATTGCATCTTCATTATATATATATTAGACCAATCTGGGTCAAAAATGCTGGTATTAGCTGTTTTTGAACTAGGTAATGTCTTATGTAATTGTACAACTTTAGCATATGAAGTCTTTACAGTTTTATTTTCCTCTGCAAGATCTTGCATCTTTTTAGAATTACCTACTTTAGCAGTTTTCCCATTGGGTATATTAAAGTTAAATAAAGGTTTATTAATGATTCTTTGTCCAAAAGTATTTTTACACTATTAGCAGTAACAACATTATTTTCAAGCAAATTTGGAAATTCCTCTGGACTGATCCTTTTTTTAACTTCTTCAAATTTTTGGAAGACTCCTTAAGATTCAGAAAATTACTCTCTGTGAATGTTCTATTTACGCTAGAATCTCTTTTTTCAAATCTTTCGAGCCAAAAACTGATTTTTTAGCATTAGCTTTTTTTTTCTTAGGCCTTTCTGGTTTAGAAACGTTAACAATGCTATTATTTCATAAAATCCCATTATCTAAATTTGCAACAATTTCTCCTACCAATATTTTTAGGGGAATCTTTGCCAAATTTTGTGACAACATTTATTGGCTCTCGTTTATCATTAGGATTAAAGTTTTCATTGATAGAAGTGATTAGATTTGATTTCCTACCTTATTTCTTCTGAGATTCTCCTGTAATTTTAGAATTTTTTGTAGCATCCATGTTTTTCTAAGTTTTCCAAAGTTATAATTTGAAACTTTAGATGACTCTGAGACAGGTACTCCAACTGAGCTCATCTTTTGATGGTAGAGTCAAAATTAAATAAGGGCTTAAAATCTTTTGGTTTTTAGATGAAAATTGCACTAAATTTTCTGCAAACAGCAGACAAAAGTAACAGCTAGCTAGAGCAGAACTAAAGTGGCCTGCATCCTCTAACGTTATATAACAATCACTTTTTCTTACAGACATGTATGATAAAATAGCAAGAACAAGGCTGCCCAAAACCTTTAACGATTTAAGATATATATATAATTATTATACTCACATCTAATATAAATGATTATGTCAAGTTCTAATTAACTAATGCAGATAAGAAAAGTAATCCAGCAATTTTATTTTAATAACTTACAACAATTCTTTTTTTTCTTTTGCTAAAAAGATTTATGTTTTTAAACAATTGTGAAACTGAACAGGGAAGAGTCTGTTAACTTTAAGAAAAACAAAATTATTCTAAAAATTGTTGTGAGTTTATTAACTTAATCATCAATTGTCAACGCTTAAAGAAATAACAGGGTCTAATCAAAACATAGTTAAAAGATCATAATTAAAATATATAGCAAATCTAAAAAAAAAAAAAAAATTAACAAAAATACAAAATTGTACACCAATAAAATGGAACTAAATATATGTAACAAACTACAAATTGATAAACACACATAACGTCACTTACTAATATATATATATATATATGGTAAGATCCATCTAGTGAACATTTTAGCACAAGCTTAAAGGCAAGTTGCACAATTTGTGACTTGTTATATAAATATAAACAGTTCATATAAAGATTTTTTTGTTAGTTGTAGTGTAACATGGGTATATGGCTCTTACTTGCAGTACAGTTTATATTTCAATGACTATGTGCTCTTTCCACATTAATATTTTCATGGGGTCTTGTTGTTGCTTGCATGTTAAAAAGTATTTTGCTATGATGAGATTGGCAGTTGCCTAGTTCATGAGTTCAGTTGTCAGGCAAATTTAGAATATGCTTGCTGTAGATGGCTGCTGGAGAGGAGTTTGTCCTTTGTGGTGCCTTATCTGCTTATGTGTTCAGATATGGCAACTGGAGTGAGTTTGTAATTCATTTTATAAATGAGAATTTATAACATAGTGCAAGCAGAATAACAGAATCTAATGAAGTCTGAAAAATAAACAGGCAGCAAAATGAAACACAGAATGATTAAATAACTTTTAGTTGGTCTTACATAGAGCCACTATTCATTGTTCAACCCACTCAGGAATTTCAAGAATTCTCTCAATCAGCAAACAAGTGATTAAAATATTTTTTCAGATAAGCCAGCATTTTTACATTAATTATCAAATTGCAGATTAATTATTTTAATTAAAAGATTTTGCAGTCAATACCTAATAGAAATGAAATTATATATTTTGTTAAACTGTTAATTAATAAAAAGTAAAATTTTACAGATTGAGTATTGTCTTTAAAACCATACAATTTTTAACAGAATGATAATAAAATGTTTACAAAATTTCTTTTTTTGAAATAAAATGTTGTATATTAAAATGTACAGCTAATTTTAAAATCATTTACTATTAACGTGTGCATGTATATACATAATATCACACTCACTAAAACACAAATTTAAAAAAAACACAACTGGAATTAAAATTTGAATTAGCTTAGCCAACTGACATACAAATTAAATTTTGAGATCAATCTAGCATCTTAATAGCCTTTTACTTCAGGGAAAAAGTAATAAATAAATGAAATCGACCATCATCATAAGCAGGGAAATTTTCATTTTATTTTTTTTTTAATTTCAAATTGACTGAAATTGATTTAAAATTATCTTAACTTATAATTAAACTAATATATATATATAACGCCATCTATTGATCATAAATACAAGCGTTAGCAAGCTTAACTTGCTTTTTTGTTTATATATATATATATATGCGCTGTTTGCACAAATAATGAAGCTAGAAGTATATATTTATAAGTGAAATTTTTAATTTACTAAAATATAAAACTATTAAATTAAAGCACTTAGCGCTTTCAAGAGACTACTTGCTCTCATACTCACAGCTGTTGATGTTACAACTGTGTAGTAGAAATGGAAATGGAATTTATGAAAATTTATGCAAATGGGTCAAGTGAATGCATTCTCAACTAATATTCTTTATAATAGTATATGTTATCTATTAGCTATTTCCACTATTGTGTAATTCTATCCACGCAGGAGGTAGTTCTTCTCCACATGGAAGTGGAATAAGTCTTGATGGCTGGCTTCAGTCCATCTCTCTTTGATAAGTTGAGTTTTTTCTATTATATACTTTTTAATGTAAGTCTTATCATTTCTATTTGGACATTATATTACTGCTGCATGAGGTCTGGATTGAACCAGCCTTTTAAATTTGTCTGGAGGATTTTTTTGTATATTGCCAATGTCTATAGCTGTTATTAATTCTGCCATTTCCTCAATGGATCTTTTACTGTTGCTCAACATGATTTGTTCAACAGCATGTGGCATATTATGCCATATTGTTCTTATGATTTGAACCTCAGATAAGGAAAAGGCTATTAATGATCTCAGCTTAGAGACTTGGTTTTAAAAAAAAACTGAATGTGAGTCTCCCCTATAATGGCCAAATATTTTTTCCTGAGATACACCAGAAGCTATGGGATTTCCTACCTATGAATTCTACAATTCTGGGGTTTTATTCTCTAGGTATGCCAGAAATATGTGGCCATTCCATTGAAGTGGTTACAGACAATTGTGATCTTTTTATCTTTTTGTCAGTTATGAAACTGAAATAATTCCATCAACTTTCTAGATGTGTTAAAATACTTTCCCCCACATTTGCCTTAAAAGTTTTTATTTGTATGTTTTTAGCAATAATCTGGCTAGTTTCCCCTATTATTTTTTTAATCCTTCCTAGTTATTGTTTATTCATCTGGAGAGTCTACATTATATTTCTGAATTCTTTTTATTTTCTTTACTTATGGAGTAGAAACACTTAATTTCAATTATTCTCTGTTCAAGGTCTTTATTTCAGCACAATGACTTATGCACTGTCAAATCTTTCTATTTAATCTTGAAGTGTTTCTTCACTGTGAATTATAGCCTCTTCTTGCCATTTCCGTTGATATTGCAAGACTTCCTGTGTCTCTTTACTTTTCTCCAAAACTTCTTTTGCCTGCACTATTTCTTCTTCCATCTGATCTATTCTTACCCTTTCTGACTTTATATCCTCACTAATATGACTAATATTTTTTTTCAATGATCTTATTTCTTGTTTTAATCTTTTTATACTTTGTTCTATTTCTTTCTCTAATGATTTTTTACATACTTCCTTCACATGCTGAGTTTAATTTAATTTCTGTTCAATTTCTATTTTCATATCATACACTTTTATTATTAAATCCTATTTTATTGTTTGTTGATTTTCTTCAATTTCTTTAGTTTCTTGTTTAATCTCTTGTATCACTCACCTTTGTCCCAATCTGATTTATTTTTTTCATCAAGTCCTGTTTATTCTGTTTCATTTCTTGCTGATATTTATTTAACATCCCATTGACTTTGTATGATTATGTTGACAAGCATTTACATTTCTGTGGGCTTGACTGCTTTTTAAACAAAGTCAGCATTTTTAAAAAGGGATGAGGCTTCTTTCTTCCCATGCTACCTCCTCAGGTGTTGAACAATCATTTTGCCTTTAGGTTTCCACATTGGGAAAGAAAAAAAAAGCTACTCTCTCTTATCCTTTAAATTTATGTTTTTAATAATAACTTTTCTGTGTCTGATAAATTAGAATAGTTTAACTATTCTTTTTTAATCTTATAAACTCACTTTATATTTAAGCCATTTTTAGGTAACAAACTTTTTATATTTAACAACTATTCATTTAAATAATAAACTCCCACTCCAAGCATTCCCAATTTTTACACATATCACTATACTAGCACTGACTAACTTTTTTATTTTTCTTATTTAAAATTTTGCCAACTATCCCACTAACATCTACTACCAATTGCTTAAAATATCAAGCATACTGAGTTTGTATTTGTGGCTCACATTACAGGGGCCAACTAAATAAATATCCAAGACTAAGCTTCAAGATCAACTCCTGACAGATACAGAACTAAAATATAAAGATGCCATTAAGAGAGGTATCACACATGAATTAGTAATCAAGCAGTCTAAGGAATATACAGATATCAATTCTAATAAAAATTGTTATCACATAATACAAAAATCTAATGAACAAAAAATGAAACAAAAAACCAACAGAGTATAAATGATAATAAATTTAATTATTATTGCAGTGATAAACTGGGTCACAAAGTTCGAAGTTGTAGGTAAAATTGAGACAACTATACAAACTGTGGAGTGAAAGGCCATCTAGCAAAAGTATGCTGAGAAGCAAAAGCCAAAAAGGATGACAAAAATAATGTTAATATTAAAAATCTAAAATGCAGCAAAGTGGAATTTAAACTTCCATTATTGATTGAAGGGAAACATTTCAAAATGGAGCACAATAGTATTTCAGGTTTTACATTAATTTCCCTTAGAAATTGTGAAGTTATCATCACTAACAGATGCGATTCACCTAAAATTGAGAAAACAAATTTAAATGCTAAAAATGTAAACAGCAATGCAGTAGAAATATTTGGAATAGTAAAAGTGTAAGTAAAATTACACTTAAAAACAAAATGTTACCATTATATATAGTTTCCAGACACATAAATCCACTTATAGTACGAAACTGATTTAAACCTTTCAGGATTACCATTAACATGATTAAAAAAATAACATCAAAAAAGAAATTCAAAATAAATTCCCGAATCTTTTTTTAAGTCAAAAATGGGGGAGATAAAAAATAATACCTGCTCAATTAGAACTCAAATACAACTTAACTTCAGCCATCTGTAAGGCCTGGAAGATACCGTTTGCATAACAAACAAAAGTAGAAGAGGCTCTTAATGATTTAATGCAGAATGATATTTTAAGATTTGGAGTGAGTTATAGTAAAAAAACCAGATGGGAAGATACAAATGTGTAAAGACTACAGAATGACAATTAACAAAAACTGTGTAAAAGTACCTATCCAGTCCATAATGCAAGAAAAATTATAGCACTGTTACAAATGTCATCTTACTTTGCTAAACTTGATCTTCATGTAGATTTTCATTAAACACCAGTGTGAAAATAAACTAAAAAGCTTCAAACAATTACAACTCACTTAGAAGTATTTAACTACAACCATTTGTCATTTGTGATCAATGGCACACCAAACATGTTTCAGACAAAAGTGGACATGTTGTTTAATGAGTTAAAAGAAGTAATCCCATAATTTAATGACATATTAATTACAGCTACTGAAAACATCCTCAGAAACAGAGTTAATCAGGTGTGTAAAAAAACTTAAAACTTTCAGGACAACACTGAACACTGAAAAATATATATAGAATACCAGAAATTTTAAGATCCTGGGCATATCATCTCACATGCCAGAAAAGCCCTGCAAACCAGACAAAATCAGAGTTGTTAAAAATGCACCCATACCAAAAATGTGAAAGAGTTTCAGGCATTTCTGGGACTAATCACTTTGAAATTTTTATTCAAGGAAGAGCATATGAAGAGCTAATCTCTATATAACATACTGAAAAAGAATAAGAATGGAAAACCACCTAATACGATGCATTTGTCAGAACAAAATCTTTACTAATATTTCTAATACATTATGACAGCAACTTGCAGATAATATTAACAACAGATGCATCAATTTATGGAGTGGGAACACTGTTAACCTGTCCCACATACAATGGTGATAGATCAATAGCATATGCATCATGAATGCTGAGAAATTCAGAAATAAACTATAGTCAGCTTTACAAAGAGAGAAATTCCATCAGGATATATATGGATGAAATTCCACAGTAATAACCAATCACAAGACACTATTAGGAATACTGGCAAAGGTGAAACAATCCCAGATTATTTCAGCCCATACATGCTATATTGAATAATGTTACTGTCAACTTAAAACTATGAATTAAATTATAAAAAGTGTAGCTTAATACAACATGTAGATGCACTCTCATGAATACTGGATATAACTGAAGTAATAAAAATTAATGTGGATATCAATATTATAGATAATCTAAATTCACAATTGTTAAACAGTAAAAAAGTGGCAGAATGAACTTCATGGATCCAGGATACCAACTACTGAAAAATGGATTAGTAAAGCCTGGCATAGTAAACAACCTCAAAATTTGCTAATATCCTTTTTGAATGCTTGCTTAAACCTATCTGTTTGCAAAGGATGTATATTAAATGAAGATAGTGTTCTAATACCTAAAAGCTAAAATCAAGGACTCAAGATGCTGCATAATGAACATCTGGGAGTCATGCATATGAAAGCACTAGTCAAAAACTATGTTTAGTGTCCTAAAATAAATGAAGATCTTGCGTTGTATATTAAAAAAATTTGCATGACATGCCAATCCCATACCTGATTAACAAAAAAAAAACATAACTCATAGCCACATGCAAAAAAAACACTTGGGAACAAATCCACATAGACTATGGAATATACATTCTTGATATTTGTAAATGCCTACTCTCACTGGATAGAATACTGCATCATAAAAACACAGCTAATGATGAGATTATTGATAAGCTGAGTGAAATACTTTTGGTGCAAGGTTATAGTTTGTGTCTGAAAAGTTCAAACAATATTTATAAACTAAGGACATTTAAGTCATGCACTTACCCCCTTATCATTCGGAAAGTAATGGGTTATTAGAAAATACAGTAAATCCACTTAAATCAGTAAAAAAAAAAGAAAATCCTACAAAAATGCAAGAAAAATTTCATCAAATAATATTACATAGCACTCTACTCCTAGAAGCAAATGGAAAGTTTCCATCTGTATTATTAATTAAATGGAAGCTAAGGACAAAACTTATTCTGATACTACTCAAACATATACACACTAATGTAGAAGCATAACATGAAACTTTTTAACATGGGAGATAAAGTATGGGTCAGAGATAACCTATATAAAACATGGATCAAGAGACAAGTTACCAACATATTCAAATTCATAGCAGCTATATGAAGTGATGATAATGTAGTGTATAAAAGACACATTAATCACATATGCCCCATACTTCTGAAAGTTGGGAAAACATCAGTTCTAGCAGAAGTAGCAGTAGTGAAATAACCAAGATAAATTAGAGAAAGAGAAAGCACAACCCAGACAACCTGAAACTCAAGAGTGATAGGCAATAGAAGAAAACAACACATCATAAAAAGAAGGCAATGTAGCAGTTGAAGCAAACAGGAAAAAAAATCCAACAGATGAAGAACAATGTGAAAAAACATTGTCAAGACTCCAAAAGAAGACAAACCCACCCATGCTTTTAAAAGAATATGTTTGCTAAATTTTTTAGAACTATATAAAGGCAAGAAACTTCTTACAATGCAACTTCTAGTCCCATGTAGTGAGAGATATGTCTGATATATTTAGAGAACAGTCAACTGATAGTCAAAAAACACCATTGGTTGATTTATCTCACCTCATAGTGAAAAGTACTATACAGAACAAAAGAAGAAAAAATAACCAGTTAATCATGAATGCTTGCAAAATCTGGTCATGCACAGATTCTCTAGGAGTAAAAAAAAATTATATATGCAGCAGGATTAATCTCACTCTTCAGAAGAGAATGTAGGTAAAATTACAATTTACTTAATATTACTAACTGTATCTGTTATAAATAATAAATATTGCTGATCATATAATTTGTATCTTCCTGCCACTCTGTGAAGAAAAAGGGAAAGCTAAACCCACTCAGTCATCAACAGTAAGGTATTGCTAAAAACTGCTTATATATATATTATATATATATATATATATATATATATATTGAAATCAAAAAAAATTTAATGTAAAAAAATCAAATGGCTGTCAAAGAAGAAAATGTTATCACAGCGTATATTCAAGAGTTGAGAAGAGATGTAGCAGAAATAAAAGAGAAAAAAGGGAAAGAAATGAAAGCAGCTTGGCTAGTGATTACCAAGCTAACAAACTTAATAGACTGGGGGTAGTGCAAGTTGTTGGCGAGACTGTAGCTGATGTTAAAAATAATTTTAGAGAGGGGGAAGCCAAAATTGATCAGGAAAGTACCATAATCAAAGGAAACATGCAGCTCACCCTCACAGACAGGATAGAGTTAAATTTAATACAAGAAGCAGGGAGCTCTGATACAATCAAATCGATATTACCGCTAGGCAGTACACCCATAGACCTGGCAAAATTTATACAAATTAAGTTTTTCAAAGGAGAAGTGGGAGAAAACTCAAAGGCCCACCTAGAAAGTCTACAATAATTTTTTCGGGTTCAGAAAGTCTAAATAGCTGACCAAGTAGTCCTTGCTATGCATCATTTATATGGATATGCTGACTCATGGTGGGATTGCTGCATGGAGTTACTCTTTAAACAACCCCCAGATCCCATTTAAATTGTTAGTTTTCTTGTGAGGATCTGACCTTTTACATACATAACCTTTATATATTACACACTATATATTATATATATGCAAAAAACCAACAACTAAAATCCTTTAGATTAACCAAGATGTATACTCGTTTGGGTATATATCTGTTTAAGTTTAAAATATTGACTAATAACCGATAATTCCATTATATGTGTTGATAATTATTAGAAGCACCAAATGTATGATATAGTATAAGTTAGCATAGGATTGGGCCATGAGTAAAATAGTTTTCTATACATTGAAAGAAACCATGATAATTTAGCTCCATGTTTGCATAAGTAAAGTCTTTTTTTTATTTGTTTTTTTTTTTCACAAGTTTACAGATATGAAACAGAAATTTCCCAGCCGACTTTCCATTTCACCATTAACCTAATGATCTGTCCGTCTGAACTAGTTTTGAACCTATTTTAAATGTCAAAATAATATATAAGTTGAGCAGTAAAATTTTCTATCATGGCCGCTTGAATGGCATCATCCATTTACATACAAAAGTATGCTATACTTAGACAGGATTGAAATGCTCATAATTTGTTATAAAATGTTTTATTAATTTATAAGTCAATTCTGAATTTTATATTTGTATTATATTCATATGTGGATGGATAATTTAAACCATGGAATGATGGCATAAATATATGTAACTATACCAAGTGTATCTAACTATAAATAAACTATATCTAAGTATAAATGTTAATAAAAAAGAATTTAAAAAAACTTACATTTTTATGCTTAGTTTTGACTTGTAAAGTATATCTAATGGTCACAACTGTATATATAATTATAAATAAGTAAATTGTTTTTACATAAAGATTAATAAAAAAAAGAAATGAACTTATGTTTCATTCAGGTAGGATCCATGGTTCGAACTACGTTATTCTCACTATGTAACTGCAAAGTATATCTAACTATAAATGTATTTTTTACATGAAGATTAATAAATAAAATGTAATAAAACTTACATTGTTATGCTCAATTTAGAGCTATGTTGTGTGGCAAAACTTAACAACTGCCACCAAAAAAGTCCCTGCTGTCAAAATTATGAACTACTTTTGCCATGTGTAATTTTTGCTGTGTCAAAAATGGCAGATAGAGTTTCTATCACTTCTTTAGTTCCTCCAAATGAAATTGTGGATGTTGCGGCTGTTCTGGCAGAAAGATGGGATACTTGTCACCTGCTAGAACAATTTCAAACTGCGGAATTGACCATGAAGTGGAGGCCAGGAGGCATTTATTAAACAATAGTATGCTATGTCTGCGATGCAATATTCAGTGTTCGCTGGTAAAATATTCAGACAGCTTTTTTTAATGTTTATGTAAAAAGATTTATAGTTAATATAGTTTATTTATTTACTTATTTATAGTTATATATACTATTGTGGATATACTTTACAAGTCAAAACTACGCATAAAAATATAAGTTTTTTTAAATTCCTTTTTATTAACATTTATACTTAGATATAGTTTATTTATAGTTATATACACTTAGTATAGTTACATACATTTAGTACGAAAAAAAATGTAGTTCAGTTTTTTAAAAATAGAGGGCAAAATGTTGAGGCTGCTAACCGTCAAGATTACCAAAATCAATTAGTGACCGCACCTGTGGGGTAAAAGTAAAATCTAGTTTACTGATTGAATTTGTTTGCAACAAAAGACTGTCATTAAATCAGAATACCATTACTATCTGCTAGGCCTTAAAAATTTATAACACCTAAAAAAGAGATTTAATTAATGAAATCAGAATCAAAATGATATAATTTATATATTTAATTAAAAAAATTTTAAGTAAATGAAATATATCACCTCAGAGACATTATCAGTAGTAGAAAATCAGATTATATAATTTTGTTTAATTAAAAGTCAATTGGTCCTGAAGCAAATGAAATTCCAAAAGGTGTTAAGGCTTGGTAGGTGGAAATATATAAATAGGCTATATTTTAAGCGGGAAAAAAACTCCATTTTTTTTGAAGAGCTGTTACTATCAGAAGCTATATATTGTTAATTTCATTATGTCCTGCTAAAAAAGGCAAGAATTTGCTGCCTTTTCCATAATGGAATGTCGAAGTTTGATCCACCCAAGGCAGAAGCAACAACCAATGTTGCCCTAACAAGCTTATTGTAACAAATAGAAGATGCCATAAGCTGCTAAAAAGAACTCCCCTTCATCCCAATTCAAGTACCCCAGTCCTGCTATAGGAATAACATCTTAAATAGTCTCCCAACTATCTCCAGCCCAGCCATATGAGAAACATTTTAATATCAATTAAAATTGCAGAGCTCTGTGTAAAATCCAAAATAATCATTATTTCTTTAAAATACAGGTTAGCTAACTATATTAATGTAAACTCTGTCTTAATTGTTTTATAAGTAATATTTGAATTCTATAAATGATATACTTTTGCTAATATTCTTTATTAACGTAATGTTTTTCTATATAACTTAATCACTGCAGTTATATTTCTTTCTCTTTTGCTTATTTTAATTATTATTAATTATGCCTATATTTTGAAATAGTGTGCATTTAGTTACAAATTTTTTTTTTTTGAAGATATTATTTAAAATCTTCATATTGTTTTTAATTATAGGTCATTTAGCATGCTGTTTCGAAACCCTATTTTATAAATAATGGTGACCCTTTTGTGCTCATTGTTATTTTGTCATTTATTAATAAATTAATGTAAATATAAAATGTGGCTTATAAATCCAAATTTGCAACCTTTAATTATTATGTTACTAAAAATTAAACTAGCCTGGAGTGTAAATCATAAGTATATTTTTCCTATTAAAGTATTTGAATAAACATTTATTTTATAACGTCTTGCGTGCGATTATAATTACGATAGAATGATAGCCTGTTAAGCTAATTGTGCAGACGCTGTGAGAATGTTATTAATAAATGAATACCTTTGAACAACCACATGATATAGTACAAATACTATATCATGTGGTTGTTCGAAGGTATTCATTTATTAATAACATTCTCACAGCATCTGCGCAATTAGCTTAACAGGCTGTCATTCTATCATAATTATTAAAGTATTTGTAAGTCCTTTAAATATACTTTCCCCCTTAAGAGTTTATCAATTATAGATAACTGAAAAGATTGAACAGGATAAAGTTTATATATATATATTCTTATCAGTAGCATATACGTACTTCTCATGCTACAGAAGAGTTGGTTCTTTTGATCAGGTTGATAAGTTAGTGTTCACATAATTTATGGTATTTAGTTTATAATATACTTCGGCTTGGCGGATGTGAAATTTATTAATATTTTATCGTTTTGCTGTTTTGATTTATATTAAGATGGAGCCATGGTGTGTCCAGCCCATTTTCCTCTCTTAGGGTAGTGCAGTAGCTAATACTGAGCTAAGGGCCAGATTAGCATGTAAGCCCCCCTTGCCTTTTATGAACCAAATAAAGGTTCTCATTTAGCAGCATAATGATTGGTCATTGGGTAAACTGATGTTGGTCATGAAAACCCTAAAATCTATTCATCCATCCACAGAGAAACTTTTCTATTATATTTTACTTGTGCGTAGCATATTAGTAAAATCTTTATAGCTAACTCTACCCCCATTAATATGCAGTCTTTGCTGTTAAGCTGAAGCATTCTTGAAACCCCGTTTGATCTAAAGCTATATGGGATGCTTTATAAACCCACATTAAATATATAAATTTGTCATAATCAGATGTATTATTAAATTACACTCCAGATTAATTTGATTACATATACAATAGCCACTTGAATTGATTATGAAACAGCATAACTAAGTGGAATGTAATGATTTGTTATATAGCATAATATTTAACTCCTTTAAATAATAGCCACAAATTTATTTTACCAAAGTATCAATTATTGTTTGTACAATTGCCTAGATTAATGCTGCTTAGTCAGTAAATAAAAATGCCTGTGTGCATTATCCAACACTAAATAATGGATTATATCAAAATATATATGTAATTGTCAATAAATATATTACTAATTCATCATATATCAGTTTCTGTCTCATTATTAAATCAATCCAAATCACTAATTGATCATAGATATTCATTAGTAAAGCCCCTATTAATTAAATATATTAGATTTTATCATGGGAACATCTCTAGTATTAAATTTGTTAATATATAGGTTTAAGTCCATGAGTCTCATTTGTCTTCTCTGCTAGTGGGCCAGATTTAAAATAAATTCTTGTGTGCCATCATTGTTATGTTATCCATTAGGTGTTTGATCTGGGGGTTGGAGAGTGATTCAAATCCAAGCTGGTCCCTGACCTAAATCTCGGGCTTGGCTGGGTTTGAAGTAAATTCTTTGTAGTTCCAGCTCATGTTAGATGAATAAACATGTTTCGACTGGTACAATATATATATATATATTGTGTATCATTATAATTGTCTATTATATAATTTTATTACACATCCAATTAAAGATTTGGTTGTTTTTATTCACACCAATCAACCCATCACACAAAGTGAGAAGTTTATAAAATGGATTTTTTATACATTTAATATAATAAGCTGATTTTGCATTTGATACTCCATATAATATTATAGTCATAGCATACAGATTCAAAGTGAAGACAACTAGTAATTTAAAGAATATATAAATAATATTTAAATGTGGGTTTACATGACACTTTTTAGAGAAGCAAAAGTAGGATTCTTTTGCATTGTTGGTGACATGTCAAGCTTCTTTTACCTTGGTTTTGCATCATTGCATTCTAAACATACCACAATCACCAGTGTAAGTTTAAAGAGATGTGCACATTTATTTTCATGATGTAAAAATATGGATTTATGGTCAGAATAGTTCTTGGACCTGTCATACAGATACTTGTGCTGGACAACTCTGGTCGGTAAGTTCACACAGAATTCCCTAAAATAAACTGCATTGCAATTAGCAAGATTGCAGGAAATCTTGTACATAATTTGAAGGATCAATTTTGTCTTAGGAGCTATTAACTAAGTGGTTTGGGGTAGGAGGGGTATGGAAGCTAATTCTGTAAGTTTCTGAGCAAACCTTGTTTATACTTCTGAACACATTGGGTATATAAGGAAGTAAAATCCATGGTTTTAGTATAAAATCCCTTGACAATATTAATGAGCATCATGTATTTATATACAAATTGGCATAAGTTATTGATATAATTGTTGATGTTACTTTTTTGACCTGATTTGAATTTGCATAAACTGGGGTTTCTGTGTAGAAGGCCTAAAAATTTATGCAAATTGGAAATTTAAATCAGACTGATGGTCATATTCATAAATAATTAAAGTTTGCAGTATAAGTTGCAACTTTATTTATTTATTTTTCTTAAAGGGTTGGAATATAGAACTGAACCTTTTTTACTTAATGTTATTGATCAGTCCATAATCAGATAATGTACTTCTCACTTTTGAAATTTCATCACATTATTTAATTTTCAGCACAGAAGTTTTAGAGCAGACTTTTCAATACATATATTTTAAAAAATTAAAATCACATGACTTAAAACATTTGAATCTTTTTATCAAAAATGAGCATTGAATAATGGTTACTTGATAACTATCTGAAAGATTGGCAAAAATAAGGTGAGAAAAAGTATGGAATATCATGTTTAAAATTGAATAGAAAGAAAGAGATCAAAAAAATAAATTATTTTGTAATGATTATATCTTGGATTAAACTTAATACTAATCTCTAGCTTAATATTACATATCTATATGCACATCCAGATTAACTAATTTGTGTGTACATGTTGTTAAATTTCTAGACTAATTTCTAAAATCATTCTTATATACAATTTTTATTTTTAATTAAATATGATCGATTTTGTAATTTTAAGTTCTAAATTGAAAAAGTCGTAAAAGTATTTATTCCTATTTGTTATGAAGTTTATTTTAATTGAATATGATTTTCAAAACAAAATTAAATTATTAAATTCGATATTGATTGAATTCTCTAAGTTAATCTAAAATTGTTTTGATTTTCAGAATACAGTTAAAAAATAGAAAAGAATGTAGTCTATTGTTTTACCTTTTAAAATGGATTTCTTAATTATCCAAGTAGTTTCATCTTTGAATTAGCATAAAAACGATGTAAAGTGATTTCAGTTAGTATTTATGAAGGTCTAAAATTTGGCTGTGTAAAATTATTTTTGGGTATATTGTATAAAGTTAACTATTAAACAAATCGTATGGGAAAGTAAAAGCACTGATATTACATTCAATTCCACTCGCTGTGAAGTGGCAAGTTGGAGAAAACTCAAATGGTTACTAAAATATTAGATGAGTAAAACAGAAATCATGAGTAAATAATTAAAAAGAGTTCTTGGATATCTTTTTCTTGACTGCCTATTTCCAGCTCTGAATATTATCCTGCATAATTCTCCAGGTGCATATCTACAATCTAAGATTTCTCCAATGATTACTTATATTGTCAGTATTTTTGAAAATTTTAAAATAAAGTGAAATTTTATATTATACATTATTGCATGCAAACAATTCCAAAAAGATTGAGAAAATTTGAACTTTTTTGCAGTTCAGAGATGATTTTATATTACTCTTTAAATCCTCCTTGAAAATCTACATGTAACTAAAAGCTAAACAGCAAATTTATGAAAGATTTCTATTTAAAGAAGAAGCATGTAAATAATTTTTGTTATTTTTATACAGATATTTACTTCATTATAATATTCATAGGATTTTTTTTTTAATATTTAATTATATATTACAAATGTAATTTTTCAATTTTCCCTGTTTAATTGTGTAATTTTATGAAAATATTTAACTTACTTTACAATAATCTTAACATATTTCATATACAGGAAGGTCCAGTAAGTGGAAGAGGAGGGTAATTTAAACGCTATTAGTATTATTTAGCTTATTTAATAGATTAATTATGGGCTTAGAGAAAATCAGACATGTATAAAAATTTAATTAGGATTACTGGCTCTTTAATATATATTTACTCTCTCCAAAGACTACATTACCTTAAAGAAGATAAACAAATATTTTATTTTATCTGGTTGATTTAGAGATGTTAAGATGTTATTTTAAATGATACTATTTTAATACATGCCATATATATATATATATATATATAATCAAGTCAGATGTCACATGACTTAATTTAATAAGCTTGTGTTTACAAATGTTATATAGAGCTCGCAAAACAAACTCTTAACAAGCTTTGTAGAATACCCCCAACCTCAGACTGATTTCTGTTACTGGCATCTTCAGTGAGTTGCTAGGATATTCAATCATTAGTTTAAAAATACTAGATTAGGCCCAGCACTTTATCTAATGTATAACTATTAAGTAGAAACTTTGAAATTTTCAGACAACCATATGTCTTCCATCAGCTATCCTAGTATTTTAATCTAATGATTGAATATCCTAGCACCACACTGAGAATGCCAATAGCAGAACCTGGTCTGAGATTAAGGGTATTCTACAAAACTTGTTAAGGGTATTCTACAAAACTTGTTAAGAGTTTGTTTTGTGAGCTCTATATATAACATTTGTAAACACAAGTTTATTAAATTAAGTCATATGACATCTGATTTGATTTTCTTTTTTATAATTTTATTTTTTGCTATGATGGCTTTGGTGATTTTATATTGCTAAAGCTATTAATATATGGTGTATCTGAACTTAGTTTAGTCCCATATGTCTATTTAAGTTAGATAGCTGGATTGGAAGACATATGGATGTCTGCAAATGTCAGAGCTTCTACTTAATAGTTATACATTAGATAAAGTACTGGGCTTGTCCTAGTATTTTTAATCTAATGATTGAACATCCTAGCACCTCACTGAGGAAGCCAGTAGCAGAACCCGGTCTGAGGTTGGAGGTATTCTACAAAGCTTGTTGAGAGTTTGTTTTGCGAGCTATATATATATGAATGAGTTTTGAATAAGAAATAATGTGATAAATGATAGAATAAAAACGTTATACTATAAATATCAAATTTTTAATCAGTTAATATTAAAATGGTAAATTAAATAAACTTTTTAATTACTGAAATAAAATGAACATTAATACAGACCCAAATATGTATGGAGAATATATTATGCAGTAGGATGTAATTTATTAACTATATAGTTTTGGACATGAATACAAGTTATTAATTTTTCAGAATTATAAAGATATTTAAAATACATGGAACTGCTTATAATCATGTTATACTAGAATGCGGTCTAGTTAAACAGATTTTAAAATATAGTGTAATAAAGATTTATTTTTAATTATCATTCAATAAAAGAAATCATTTGTTTTATTGCTACTGTTGTTATATAGTTGAGAATAATTTTTATCGAATACCAGCATTATGATTTAAGAGGTAAAATATTGAATTGTATATATATATTGTATTTGCCCTAATTTAGTCATATAGCATTTAAAGTTGCCATAAATATTTATTAGCAATATTGTCAAATTTATATAAATTGAGAAGCATATTTAATGTGGATTTATTTATATTTTTGTCTCTGAAGTCAATGTGGCCTGTATCTTAAGCCAGGGGTGGGCAAATAGCAGCCCGCGGGCCACATGCGGTCCGCGAAGAGTTTTTTTGTGGCCCGCCAAGATAGTCAGAAAAATCCACCTTGTAATATTTTTCACGTTCAGTTAAGCCTTCTATTACGAACTAAAATGCATGAGAGTTAATCAAGCTATGAAAAAGAAAATATATTCAGATCATTTACGAGTCTGGGTATCTCAAGAACATAGCTATATTTCCTAATTAACTTAACCTAATATTATTTATGATTTGAAATGCCAGTGGAATCAGTTTTTTATTTATTTAAAACAGGATGCCAGAATTCATACAAGAATTCGCTGATATTCGTCGCGTCGCACATCGTAAATTAAAAAGAAAATACTAAAAGTAAAATCGGGATAGGGGTTTAACTAAACAATCATATTGGCAAAGGTAATTTATAGACTATAATAAATTAGCAATAATAACGCACAATGAAAAGTTGATATTAAAAGTAAAATATTTTATTTAAACAAATGAAAAATATTTAAAAGATAAATTACTAATAAATTGAAAAAACATACATATATGCTTATCCAGACAATGATATTGATTAAATAATTCTTGTTACGAATTTTTCACACTTCTACAAAGTTCCTTGAATGATAAAAAATGGAAATGTCTCTATTAGTAGTATGTTAGAAGCTTATAGTTACATTAGTTGGCCAACATTTTTAGTCACAAATCGGGAATAAATAATCTTAGCTTACCGGTAAGTTTGTCATGTACATGTATTTCTTGGGATCCCAAGATCATAGGAAGTTAACTAGTTTCAGTTTGTCAACATTCTCTTAACACACCTGGTCAGTTGCAAGGTATAGCTTGACATGAAGGTTCTGGAGTAATATCTTTACAGCGAAAGAAAGTGTCCACATGCTGTGATTTCTATTCATGCCTGACGCATTGGTTCAGCTTATGAATATTCTGGGAGGTGGCATTTATCGCAATTGAGAGAACAGGAATCACATCTAGCCCTGTTCCCTCACCCATCCATGCATGACAAAGCCAGCAAAAGACCCCGCTCGAAGCTATTTGGTTCATTTTATACTCTCGATCAGTTTTTTAGTTTTCTGCGCATATATTTTATTTTTTTGTTTCTTGTAGTCGCAATCTTGTACGTTTGGATTTTTTTTTTCATTTATTTATCTGGATTAGTAATCTGTTTGTCTTTTTTAATCCTTCCAATTTTAACTTTTATTTGTAAATGAATAAATAATTCGAAACAAATAATCAACTTTCATTGCACGTTTTAAAAAAATAAATTTTACTAAATAAAAAAAAATTAAATCGCATATTTTACACGAACTTTAAACTTGACTTTTTTTTTTTAGCTTTCAAGTATTATCAAATGCCAAATATATTTGGACCATCTATATGTAGATGGAACAACCTTGAAAAGAAATTTCCTCCTATGCGCAACCGAAGATTCGTCTCGTATTTTCCACTAGGACGGCCATGTCAATACGCATGCGCAGTGTAGATATAATGTATAGTCCTTTTCCGGTTAATCTGTTTAAATTCAATTTTTGTCTTTGCAACAGTAAATATATAAATTTTCAAAGTGAAAACATGAACCCTCCAAAAAAAACGTAAAATCGATAATGAATGTCGTGTTTTTAACGAAGAATGGACAAACAAATATTTCTTTGGTAATACAGGGAATAAAGCAGTTTGTTTATTGTGTCATGAAACGATAGCCATATTTAAGGAGTACAATCTGAAACGACATCATGAAACAAAACATAGGGAATTTGGCTGCAAACTTTCCAAGGAAGAACGTAAAATAAAAGCTGCAGAGTGTGTGAAAAGGCTGAAGAAGCAGCAAACAATATTTATAAAGCAATCAACACTTCAAAATAGTGCTACAGAAGCAAGTTTCATGGTAGCCTACAACCTTGCTAAACGCAACAAGCCTTTTTCAGATGGCGAGTTTATTAAGCAATGTATGGTAGAATGTGCAAGCATATTGTGTCCTGATGTGAGAAGCAAATTTGAAAGCATTTCATTGTCAAGAAGGACTTTAGTGCAGCGTATTGATTCAATTAGTGATGAACTCACAGAACAGCTGAAGACTGCGAGCAAAGGTTTTGTTTGGTTTTCTTTGGCACTGGATGAGAGTACAGATAATGAAGACACTGCACAATTACTCATCTTTATCCGTGGAATTGATGAAAATTTTGTCATCACAGAGGAATTACTTGGCCTAGAATCAATGAAAGAACCACTGGTCAGGAATTGCTTGAGTATGCTGTGAATTGTGTGGAGAAAAGTGGCTTGTCCTGGAACAAAATGGCAAGCATTACAACAGATGATGCCAGAACTTTCAGTGGAAAAAATGTAGGTATGGTTAAGATTTTAAAAAACAAATTACAAGCACAAGACACAGACAGTGATATCTTGTCTTTTCATTGCATTTTGCATCAGGAGAGCCTTTGTAAAACTGCACTAGACTTAAAGCATGTGGTAGATCCTATTGTTAGTGTGGTGAACATAATCAGAGCAAGGGCACTCCACCATCGGCAGTTCAAATCTTTTCTTGAGGATGTGGAGGCAGAGTATGAAGATGTAATTTACCACAACAGTGTGAGATGGTTAAGCCTGGGCAAAATGATAAAAAGAGTCTGGGCATTGCAGAATGAAATCCTCTTATTTCTGGACATGAAGGAGATATCTCATGATTTTGTTACAAAAATAGGATGTGAGGAGTGGAGATATGAGATGATGTTTGCAGCTGATGTATTTGAGAAATTGAATGAACTGAATGTGACATTGCAGGGAAAGGGATTGTTTGCACATGAAATGTGGCAGCATGTAAAATCTTTCAAAGCAAAACTAGGTCTATTTGCAAGGCAAGCAGCTGGAGGCAATTTTTGTCATTTCCCTTTATTAGGAAAACAGAAAGTGCCTGAAAGTGTTTCTGCTAAGATTAAGGATCATCTGCAGAGTTTGGAGGATGAAGTCACAAGAAGATTTCAGGACTTTAAGAAAATTGAGCCTAAATTCAATTTGCTCTCTTATCCTATCACTGCTGATATTGACACAGCACCTGAAGAGCTGCAGCTTGAACTTAGTGACATGCAGTCAGATCACACTGTGAAAGAAATGTTTAATGCTGTGACATTAGTTGACTTTTACAAATCTTTGTCTGCTGAAAAATTTCCATGTATAAAGAAATTTGCTGGGAAAATGTTCTCTATATTTGGGTCTACATATATTTGTGAGCAAAGTTTTTCCTGCTTGAAGATCAACAAGAATAAATATAGATGCTCTTTGACAAACATTAACTTGCAGGCTGTGATGAGAATCTCAACAAGCAATCTCACTCCTGATTTCAAAAAAATTATAGAAAAGTGTGATAGGGTACATTTGTCTCATTAAACTGATTCTAAAATTAAATGTGCACAATAAATAAATTAAATAAAACTGCCACTATCTTATTTAATTTATAGTTATTGATTTTTATGGTACAATTTATACCTTTTCTGAAATGCAAAGTTGACTAATGAATGCAGTCATTTTAAAAAGTGCGGCCCTTTGCTAATTTCCATTTCCACAAAGTGGCCCCCAAGCCAAAACAATGGCCCACCTCTGTTTAAGCCATAGTGAAATAATGGATTTAAGAGTATTGAAGAATTTGAAACATGATTTATAAATATTTTATTATATGCAAGTGTTGATATATTTAACATGGTTTAAATATTGTTTGCAGATCACTTAGAATTTTTTTTTTCATATGTCATAGCATCGCTGGGACGCGAACCCACAACCATCTGCAATCAACAACTTACTTGCAAAGAGGCTGCGATGACCTCTCGGCTAACAACACTTGACATCACTCAGAATTTTCTTAGGCATTTAGTTTTTTTTAATAGATGTTACCATAATGATACGATTCTATTTACTTTTTATTAATTTTATTAATTCTATCGGTGAATAAATTTAATCATACTCTAGGAAAAAATATGTAATTCAAGGTGATATTTAATAATTTATTATTATGTTAAGGAGATTTAAAATCATAAAATGATAATTCATTATTTAAAAAAAAATAATTATTCAAATAAATTCATTTGCAAAATATTGTAACCAAGCTTAGAGACATATGTGTGTACAAGACTAAAACAGTTTAATAAAGTGTCAATGGTGTACAAGACTAAAACAGTTTAATAAAGTGTCAATGATGTGTTCACATTAAGGTAAAAAATTATCATATTAAGTGAATGGATAATTTATTTAATTATGTACAAAATGATGTTTAAAAAAGTGAATTTTTAATCAGCATTAGATATGGAATAATGAAGTCTCAAAAGGAATAAATCAGAGAATAGAAGCAAATATGGTATATAGCATGAATAGTCAACCTTATTTAAAATTAAAATAATACACTTTGTAAATTTAAAATCTTTGTTAGTAAAATAATAGTAAAATAATAATGACACAGTGATAAACTAATAGATCTTTGCATTTAAATTAAAGAGGAATCTATTGAATACAATGAATGGTCTGTAAAATTGAATATAGCTTGTATATAATAAACATGTTATATTTGTCATACTAATATTCCATTGTGTGTGGTTTCTGGGGGTGGGGGTGGGGAGTTCATTCATATCCAGATAAGAGAGATTGAGGGTTTCTCACATGTGATGAAAGTAATTTGCTAATTATAATGTTCATGGGAAGAGAATGGAAGATAAGTAAAAATTGGATATAGGAAAACAATCTGAAGAGGCAAAGCAGGGCAATTATTATTTTCTTACTGTTTTGATAAGTAAAGTTATTGATAGTATTTTAGGAGGTATATTACATGAAATCAAAACTAAAGGGTACATGTTAGGAAAGATTGAGGTATAAATTAAGTTTCAATCATCTTCCAAGTTCTGGAAAAAACTAATTGTTTCCTATTAAAATAAATAAACACACACAAATAATAGATTAACTATAACTTATAGAATTTTACTGTGGCATTTTCTCACCTCATTTCGACATCAATTATCTTGTATTATATCATCATTCAACCATATTAAAAATCAAAAATATGATTTTTGAGTTCTTATTGAGGGCTTATTAAGAGTTTCAAGCTTTAATAATTAATTAATGAAGATGTAATCAATTTGTTCTTAAATAATCTTCATCAAGTAGAATATTGAAGTATTCATTTTAATACTCATATGAATTTTCAATTCATTCTTAATATGTAACAATTTCTGTAATAGTGACAATTTATATGTAATAATTTTAGGTTAGAATGAAACTCTCTGGTAATATCTTCATTAAATATAATTAACTATTTCACAACAAACCAGCATCTAAATATTTAAATATTCTATCATATATTTATTATAAACTGAAATCCACAAGAATATTAAAATTAATATTAGAATATTATACTTTATAAAAAATACTTAATACCAAATTAATTGATATTATAATAACATATATATGAAATCATATTAAAATGAAATATGTAATTGGCCATATTTTTCATTCTAACAATAACTCAAAGGAAAAAAAAATAGAAGTGATTTGAATTTTATCTAAGATAGTTTAATGATGATTTAATGTGAAATTGTTAATTAAATTTAAAACAGTTAAAAGTAAGAAATTTTTGTTGATTCCTAAAATTATTATATATTAAATGAAACCATTTATATTTATTATATACACAAAACTAACATTGATATGATAATTAAAAGTAAAGATTTTGGTCATTAATTGCTGATGTTAGAACAACAGCAATATAATCTACTACAAAGATTTCTCAACCCACTCCCAGAAGAATAGTTAAAAAGATCTATATCTCCACTAGTCCGTAATCTTGTAAATGATTCTAATATTTTGTATTTATCTCCATACTTGTATTGTTTGGAAGCATGTACTTTCTATCTTAGGTTTGCCCAAGTATTTTAACAGCTTAAAGTCCTGACAAATAAAATCTGAGCAGCAAAATTCCTGGCAGCTTAAAATTCCAAAAAGGTAAAAATGTCAATAATTCAAAATTTAGACAATATTTAGTTCCATTGTAAAATTTATTCATATAAAACCTAATTTTTAATTAACTTTATTAAATCAAAAATTGCTTTAAATGATTGATTTCAAATATATATTAAGAATGAAATTGATTTCCTGCCTGTGATATTAAAATATGTAAAATGAAACAATGAATGCAGTACAATGAAGGTAATACAATAAAGCTTCGTGTCAACTCACTTTCTTATGTTTTGTTGTGGGTTGTACTTAAGATATGCATTCTACCTGATTAACAACACGTTGGGAAAACATAATCTTATTCTTAATAGACACAAAAAATATTATTTATCTGTTGTTACTTCATATTTTAAAATCTTAAATTGTTGATTTTGATTTCTTGAGATGTTCACATTCATAATATTAGACATAATTTTTTGTTGTCAGAAGTTTAATTTATCTGCAATTTCAATGTCAGGATTTTAGATAGCTGGAATTTTAAACTTTCAGCATCTTTGCTGCTGGTAAATTTGGCAGCACCATTCTATCTCACTATATACTTGCTTTTAAGTAAATGATTCTACTATGTTAAGCATGCTACCAAAATATCAGATGTATTAGTTTTATTCAATTGGCTAACCTTTATTTTGCATAACACCAATTGGTCTTGGTCAGAAATATCTTGTTCTAAGTCTGCCACCCTTACCATTAAGTTAATTGATTGGGGTGAAAAATAGTTGCATAGTCAGTTTCCTGAAAAGTTGAATTACATTTGAGAACCAAAATGACATGATAAGAACAATAGTTCCATTCAGTAGATTAAATTGAGATTTATTTATTTATTTTTTTGCTAGAAATGATGCAGGGAACTTACAACTCTTGAATCTGTCATGATTACTATTGTGCTAAACTGCACAAAGTGTGAAAATAATTTGTTAAAATTTGTAGTACATCTTTGAATTTTGAATACCAAGTAATACCAAGCTGATGGTAATCAAGTACTATTTTTTGTCATAATATTCTGCTGATTTTGTTTCCTCAATTTGATGTAGTGAAATGTTTAATTAGGTTGTTTTTTTACCATCTAATAATTTGTTGGTAAATAGGTGTCAAACTATTTTAGCTAGAAGATAAAATAAGAAAGAAAATCTTAAACCTTCACTACCAAGAAAATTGCTAGTCTGACAAGCTTTCTCTTTCAGTGTTTATTTGGAAACTTGTTGTAGTGGCATTTGTTCTATTATATGTTATGCAAAGACTGTTTTATTTAACTATTTAGAATAAATATTTTATGTCCAAGTTCTGTGTTTATATATGGTTGGAATAACTAGGCAATAACAGTATATCTGTAATAATAGTTTGCTACTGTTTACTATCCTTTTAAAACAAACTCAATATTTGGAGCTCTATCACAAAGTTTAATGAATTCTCTACTTCTTTAAGATTCAACATACCATACTGCAATTAGTTTATTTCTATATTCTCAGAATGTAATTAATATTAGATTAATTTGCTTTTCATTCATAAGGATCATTTGGATGACAGTTTGTCTACTATAAAACTGAAATATTAAATGGCTTGTGATAACTATTTTATATCTATATAAGAGCTTTTAAAACAATAGCAAACTCTCCATTCAGTGGTGTCACCCGGTGCAAGCTGTGGTGATCAATGGATGCTGGAATGTTTGTGCATGGGATCCCATTTGGTGGCTGCTAGTCCAGTATTCCTGGACTGGTTTCTGGCTTGTGGCTTTCATCGGTGAGGAGCCTTGGATTGAAAACATTGTTGTGTTTTCATTTTGGACTCATAGCTTTATAGTTAACTAAATAGGTAAAATGTGACTGCTAGAGGACTGCATTAGATTCTAAGAGCTAAATGCAGTGCTCTCAGATCCAAGGTTCTTCTCTGATTAGGGCTGCAAGTTGGAGGCTGGTCTTGGGTATGTTGGATGGGTGGTCACTGGTTGGGGATTTTATGCACAAGACTTGTTTGTGGCATCTATTGATTGCTGTGGCTTGTGCTGGATGGCACTGCTGTGTGAAGAGTTTTCTATGACTATAAGTAAAGGGCAGGCAACAAGATGATTGAGAATGATGGTACAGTTTGCAGAGATTTGGAAAAAGAATTTATGTCAGTATACTTATACAAAAGGTGGGATGAATGTGTTAGAAGACTTGTTAAGTATAATAGTTGCAAGAATAGGATAGAAGAATAGATGCATTAATAAAGAATAGGGAGTTGGAAAGATAGAGAACTAGTATGGAGAGTAAAAAGAGTTTAAATATATATAGAAATAAATGGAATATTGGGTGTGAGTTAATTTATGATAATAGCAAGGAAAGTAGTTTACTGATTAAGGCTTGAACAGGATCTTTAGCAACAAGGAAATATACACATAAATGGAAAAATGTGGGTGATTTAGTCTGCAAGTTGTGTGAGGAAAGCATAGAAAATATTAGGCATCTATTAATTGGATGTAATGTTTGCAAGTAGAAAGGGCACAAATAATTAAGTTGTGGAAAAATAAATATAAACAAAGAGATTGTATAGAAGGTGGGATTCTTGGTTTTTATGATGGGTTTGGAAAAAGATAAGAGGGATTTAGATATAAAGGCCGTGTAGTTAACAAAGATTATGTTGTGGAAATGGGGATGGAGTGTGATAGAGGGAAAAACTTAGCATGGAGAATGGAAAGTAAAGTGTCTAATAGATTTCCCTGGGCATGTTAGCTGAGAGATTCCTGACTCCAATAAAGGAGAAGTCACAGTCCATCTCATCTCATCATCTCATGTATACTTAACACATATATATGTAACAAGTAAGATGACAATGTGCTAGTAGTAATATAAATAACTGAGTTGCCATCTAACTGTAATATTCAATACTTTTTGCAATAAGAATAGGACTACATGTGCTCAAAGATTTCATATAGAAAATTATCCTAAAATACATCAGCAAAAGAATTCAATGTTTAATCAGTCGATACGTATGTCTAATCATCTGAAAGCTATTCGAGGACCTGAGATTGAGATGTGTTATAAATTATGTTGATGATCCTCTTGAATAAATTCTTAGAGACATAGAAACAATTTGTATATATATGTTCACCCTCTATATAAGTTTTTATATTTAATATTATTAAAACAGTTTCTAATTACAGTACATTACTGTTTTAAAAAAAAAACAATCTTTTTTTAGTTGTTTTGTTATCTTTTAAAAAGTTATTATTATCGCATGATTTACTTCACCTCGTTTGAACTTTTAATTTTATAAGCATTTATTAAAATTAAACAATCATCATTGCGTTTAATTTATTAAAATTAAAAAGTGATAAATTTTCCATTCATGTTATAAAATTCCTCAAATTCATTTCTTTATAATAATTGCAAAATATAAACGAATTTGTTTACAATTCAAGATCTTATAAAAATATGAAACCCAATGAGATCTAGAAATACTATAATCGTGACAAATTGTGATTAATATTGAATTTCATTAGAGAATATACTTCACATTTAAATTTCGCACGCTCTCTCACACCACATTCACGCTATAATTTTATAGATAAAAAGTAAAACTATCTTTTAATAGCTTATTACAGATGAAAAACGATTCCATAAGTTTTTCGTGGAGAAATGGTTATAGAGAAATTATTAATTATTAGTGAATGAGTGTTTTCCCCCCATCTTATTTATTTTCTAAGAATAAATTCCTATGTATATAGTGGTCTAGAAATTAATTCTTACGTGCAATTTATTAAACATCACATGATTACCATTTTTTATGCTTGCTCATAACTGTTATTAAAGAACCAACAACGCCTAAATTTATGAGTACTGAACTGAGTTCAGACCTATATGACTATATAAGCTAATGAGCTTGGATTGAAAATATTATTGTGTTTTCAATTTTTAGACTCATATTTTTGTAGTTAAGTAGAGATAAAAGATGGCAGCTGGAGGGTTGCATTAGATCCTAAGATCTAGATGGAGTGCTCTCAGATCCAAAGCTCTTCACTGACGAAATCTACAAGCTAAAAACTAGTCTGGGATATTAGATGAGTAGGCACTAGATAGGGATTTTATGCACAAGCCTTCTGGAATCCATTGATTACTCTGGCTTGCACTGAGTGGTACTACTGTATGGAAAGTTTTGCCTGTTTTAATAATTTATTACAACTTTGTTTTATAATTTTATTTTATATTCTAAAAACGAAATAAAGTACACATAATTTAATTTATTAAAATGATATTTGTAATAATGATGTGATATAAATAATTTTTAAAATGATGTCAGACTTTCTGTGCAAAAGTTGAATGTCCAGAAAACCTGTTAGCTAGGTTAAACATTCTCTTTCTCCTAAGCTCTTCGGTACACAATTAACTCAAATATTTCTTACTTTGTATTTCCATGTAATATGATTTACTGCAATTATGTGACCTCTATCATCTCAGTATCAAAATAAGAGATGTTATTTATAATAGCTGAATTCAAGTGATAAAATTTATATAAAACAGAATTAATTTTTATCTAACTAGAATATATATGCATCAGAATGAAACTTGCAGGAATTGTGATAATAATTAACATATCCATTCCATACAGACTTTGTCATTTCCAACATTATTGATTCACTACAAGATGGAAAATCTGTCTATGTTTAAACCAATTTTTTCTATGTATAACTTTTCTTTAACCTATACCATTAAATTCATTTTCTCTACACATCTTACATGAGGTCTTTTTCTAGGTTTATTCTATTTCAGACCAGCTCTACTTCAATCTCTTAATTCTATTAGTTATGGCAAAGATACTTATTGTTTTTTTAAGACAAATATTTTACTTGTGATCATTTTTTTATTACTCCCAAAACACATCTCTCCATACTGTATTCAGTAGTTGAATTACATTCTATGATTAATTTTATCAAATATGTTTTATTTGAATTAATATTCTGATAAATTATTTATAGTTGTTAACTTCTAATTCATAATTATTAATTTGGATTTTGTTATACAAAAATCCATTGAACATTACTTTAAACTTTGTAACAGTTTATCTTTAATTCTAATTTTTTCCTTTGTCTGATAACCCTTGAAACATTTCTTAATCACTTTATCTTCCAAATCTAGATGATTTAAATAATCTTAATGTATTTTTATTCACTTAGTTTTCCATTTTAGTTCAGAAATACTTCACATGATCACCATCTCTATACTAGCACATACTACTGTATGGAGAGTTTTGCCTTTGTTTTCAGAAATACTTCTTGTAAAATTATTGTAAAACATAAGATATGGAATTTAAAACGATCACATATATTTATCAATGTTAATTTTCTTAGTGTTAGCATGTAATCTAATCATTTCTATTATATTTTGATCGTTTCAGAATTTAACAATATTCTGGTCTATATCTTGATAGATCCAAGCTTTTATCATTGTGGAAATGTTTATAGAATCAAATGACTTCTCATAATAAACAAATCCAAAATATATTGGTTACTCATATGTTCTTATATCTATTTGAATTTGATCCACTGTAGTAAAACTACTTTAAAACTAGCTTGTTTTTTTTTTTTTGAGGGATTTGAATTTAAAGATTCCTGTAGACAAGTTGTAATTATCCTTATAAAATTATTTTTGTAAAAGTCTGATAAATTTTTAATCACTAATATTATTAATATTACTACTGCATTATAAAAATAATCTGATATAATTTTATTATTGAGACTTTTCATACTTTTGCTAATAAGTTTTGAATTTCTTCATCTGCTTCTTTTACAATTTTCATGTGTCATAGCATCAGCCGGGACCCGCTAATCCGGGACAACTGCTTATAAAGCAGCCGTACTGACCTCTCAACCACCAATGCTTGACTGCTTTTTTTTCACAATTTCTTGTAATTTTTATTGAAAGATTTAAGTGCATGTTTTTACATCATCAATTAAAATGTTTGGCAATTCAAAAAATGTAATAATTATAGCTGTTACTTGGTCTTCTCATTCATTATTACTATAATTTTGTTGTAGGACTCTTCTATACATTTCAGATTATTTGCCTGAAGGTTTGTGATAATGGTATATTATTAGATGTGATATGTTGGACTATTTCTATCAATCTATGAGTAAATATTGAATGTATAGAAAATTTTAAACTTTATTTAAATTTTCCAAATACAAACAACTTGTTAGTAATAACACACAAATAGACAACAAACATCACATGATCACCATTTTTTATGCATGCTCATAACTGTTATTAAAACAGGTAAACCTCTCTATACGTATTGCCACTCAGCTAATGAGCTTGGATTGAAAATATGTTTTTAATTTGAGACTCATAGTTTTGTAGTTAAGTAAATAAAAGGTAGCTTCTGGAGGATTGCACTAGATCCTAAGATCTAGGTGCAGGGCTGCTCTCAGATCCAAGCTCCTCACAGACGAAGGCCACAAGGCAGAAACTAGTCTGGGGATAATGGATGAGTAGGTTCTAATTAGGGATTTTATGCACAAGCCTTCTGGAATCCATTGATTACTCTGGCTTGCACTGAGTGGCAATATGTATAGAGAGTTTTGCCTGTGTTAAATAGACAACACAGGTTTGTAATTACACAACTTTCGAGTAGCATGATTCTCCACTCGAGTTCAACCTCTATTTGAATACTGTCACTGGGCTTATCAGGCCAGCAACACCTGAAGGAGAGTAGAGAATAATACTACTTAAAAAACATTGTGTAATTACTAACCTGTGTTATCTATTTGTGTGTTATTATTAACAAATTGTTTGTATTTGGAAAGTTTAAATAAAGTTTAAAATTTTTTATATATTCAACATTAACTTATAGATGATAGAAATAGTCCAACATATCATATAATCTTTATTTTTTCTTCTGAAAAAATCCATTGAACATTATTTTAGTCTTTATAGTATTTATCTTTAGTTCTGTTTTTTAACATTCAAATGATATTTTATGAAGTTTTGAAGTCTCATTTACAAAATTAGTTACATCATCTTCAAAATCTAGATGATTTAAATAATCCCCATTTACTTTTACTACCTTATTTTTCTATTTTAATTCATAAAATATTTCTTCTAACAGCTAAAAACATTTTGAAGATATAGAATCATCCAATCTATATTTTGATTTTCTTATTATTACCATGCAGACTAATTATTATTGTTGTGCTTTCATAAATATTCTTCAGAATATAACAATATTCACAAGTCTATATCACAACGATCAGATGATTTGATAATGTATTTTCATAATTAAATCCAAAACATTCACAGGAACTTTCTATAACTTTTTTCAATACTTGTATGTGACCACAATATTAAAACTGCATTTAAATCAAGCTTATTTTTTGGTATATATGAGTTGTAATTATCTTGATAAGTATTTTATATAGAATTTCTAGAAACTGTTAGGTCCACAATTTGTAAAATTTTCTTTATATCTTTCTTAAGTATCAATATTAGTACTGAATTATTCTAATCATCTGTTCAGCTTTATCATTTAAAATCATGTATAGCTGCCAGAAAATTTACATTTCCATTTGCTTTTTTAAAATATCAATTATAATTTTAATACTTTCCGAAGATTTTGCCTTTTACATGGATTTAATTGCATGGTTTATTTCTTCATTAAAAAAAGCTGTCAATTCATATGTAATAACAACAGAGGTTGTTTTTTTTGTGCTTTATTACTATATAATTTTTTATAGAACTCTTCCATAAACTTTATGATGTAAAAACAAAGAACTTTGCTAATTTCTCTAACAAACTTTGTTGATAAATGCTTAGCTAAAAAAAGCTTTTAAAATATCCCTATCAAAAACCACACCCACATCCCAGACCTTTGGTTTTGTGCTTTGGCACTCCTCAGTGAGGTGATAATGTAGCTTCATACACTAGATCTAAAAATAGTAACCCAATTCCAGCATTTATCTAAGAGTTAAGTAGAAAATCTGAACTTTTTAGAAAACTATATGCTTTCAAACCCAGCTACCTAACTCAAACAGCTATACTGGATGAAGATCTCTCAGCCTCATATAGTTATAGATGTCTAAAAATTTCAGACTTTCTACTCAATAGTTAACTCTTAGATAAATGCTGGCTTTGGATTAGTATTTTTAGACTAGTGTCTGAAGCTACCCTAGCACATCACTGAGGAGTGCGAAAGCACAAAACCATTGTCCTGGGGTTTGGGTGTGATTTTTGATAGAGGTATTTTAAATGCTTTGTCTTGTTGAGCATTTATCAACAAAGCTTGTTAGAGGAATTAGCAAAGCTCTTTGTTTATTTACAAGCTTAAAAAATTAAATCATGTGATATATGACTCTATTTTTATTGATTATTTATAGTCTTTGCTTTAAGTCTTAAGTGATGTTATATTGCTAAGACTACTAATACATGGTTTGGCTGAAGATAACACAGCCAATATAGCTATTTGAGTTAGATAGCTGGATTTGAAGACATATAGGTGTCTACAAATTTCAGATTATTTACTCAATGGTTAACTCTTAAATAAATTCTGGGTTTGGGTTAGTATTTTTAGATTGAGTGTCTAGTGCCTCACTGAAGAGTGCCAAAGCACAATACCATTGGTTTGGGGTTTGGGTGTGGTTTCTGATAGATATTTTAAATGCTTTCTCTTGCTAATTATTTATCAGCAAAGCTTGATACAGCAATTACCAAAGCTCTTTGTTTTTATTCACAAGCTTAAACAATTGTGTCATGTGATATATGACTCTATTTTTTACTTTATGATATAATTGCTCTTTTTAGTAATATTTCATCTTTTCTTCTGATTGCAGAAATAACTTTCATTCTAATAAAAAATGATTCTTTACATCATTGAGGCTGTTATTCTTTTCTGTAGCTTTTCTTACCAGTTCACAATTATATGTTTTTATACTATTAACTCTTTTTGTACTTTTGTATAAATTTTTGTTTTCTTAATGGTTCATGTTATAAAATTTTTATATTTATGTTTTTTTCCATATATTGTTTTGTCTTAATAGAAAATTTACTGATGAATTGTTGCTTTTTTTGTATCAGATATCTTTCTTGTTGTTCTTAATAAAGTATCAGTTATTTTCTTATTGACTTCTTTCACATCTAATCCATCATATCAGTCTATAAATATTTTTAATAATTTTCAAATTCTAATGTAAATTTATTGAAATGTTTTTAATGATTATATATGTCAATTGTTAATAGTGATTTTCAAACTTTCTTAATAGCTTCCTCTCTCTAATTTTGCAATAATATATATTTTACATATGACTTATCGATGATTACTACTTGTAATGACTATATTAAAAACATTACAATCTTCAAATACATATTTTTGTTAGTCAAAATATAATCCAATTCTGCTGTACTATCATTTAGATATGTCCATGTTCATTTCTGTTCAGATGTTTTTAAAGGAAGAATCCTTAATACACAGCCTTTTCTTTATCTTCAAACTTTGCTTCTCAATTCTATCACCATAACTACTTAACCCACAACATATTCATTTTAAACCATTCTCCAATTCTATCATCGAAGTCTCCTTTGATAATATGAAAATGTTGTATGGTGTAATCATCTATAAAAAAATTCTCTATTTTTTCATCACAATAATTTCAATAATTAATTTTGCAACTCTGTCTGATATACCATTAATCTTTACAATATTGTTCTTTCACATTTTATTTCTCCTAAATCTCACTCTATTTGTGCTTCCAATATTTGTGTTTTTGTAACAAAATATATATTTTTTTTATATTAATTATCTCTTCATATTTTTCTCTAACTTCACAAAATCCACCCATCCCAGATAGATTTTTCCAATTCATGCAATATTCCTTAAATTGAAAATGATCTGCAATTGTAGGTACCTAAATAAAAAGTCATAACTGAATGGTAGCCTGAATTCCAATCAGAAGGTTTATACTAACTAATCTTATCTTTGCATTCAAATCACTGATTGGCTGTGATTCTACAGTCTTCTGAAAAAACAGGTCATAATTTGGTTTTAGTCCATCACGAATGTAAATATTTATTCAAAAAGTTTTTTCACATAATATTTATCCTGCCTTAAAAGAATTCAAATGATACTTCAATTAAAATCTTTCAAACAATGGAGAAAAAAGATCATGATATTTCTTGGATTTTAAATTCAGAGGTAGAAAGCCACAAAAATTATTTCAATAGCTGATGCATATTTGGTGAGCAGTTCTTCATGTTCATTTACTATATCAATAATCACACAGTAATAGCAGCTCCATAACAAGAATGTATTGAGTAGACACAAAAAATTTGCCTTGCTCAATTCTTTTAAAAATAAAAATATATCAAATGGTCTGCTTTTAATTAATAGCAAACTTTTGTTCTGTTGTCAGAATTATAAAATAGAGTATATAAAAAATTACAAGTATATTTTTAATCAAAACTTTTATTTAATAAATATTGAAACCAAATTCATCTTCCATCTACTATTTTATAATACTACTTTCTCATGAGATAAACAGATAGTAACTCTCCTAATCTTAATCTTTAATTTATTTTATAAATGTAGGAGCTGGAAATTATGAATCAAATTTCACCTCATGAAATTTTTTTTATATATGTTAATATTATTAATACACACACATTGATAATGATCTGCATTTGTAATTAATATTAGTCAATTTTACTTTTGTTTTACAAAAGAAGATAAAGTATCTCTAGTATTGTAATTAAATTTATTTTAATAAATCTGTTTTAGAATTTATGTTAAAGCAACAACACTTAATAATAATCTATAAAACTTTTCTCAATTCTTTTATATATTTTTTTATCAATTAAAATTTTAGGAAAATCAATTTTTTTTAAAGACTTGTTCCTGGTTTTGAAAATATTGGATTTCGATTAATAATATTTTTATGTGTCATCTATAATCAAGCAGATTTATTTGATTAAAACATTTGTAAACTGAATGAATAAAAATAAATACTGGCTTATGTAATTAGAAGATTGTGTAACCAGGTAATCACTGGCTTTATTAATTAAAAAAATTGGCAAAAGAGTGGCTTTGTTAATTAATATATTGGCCAATGAGTGGAGTTTGTCAATTAAAAAAGTAAATGATATAAAAAGACCAACTCAAAATTATTCTGATCAGGTTGCTTATATTTGTCATTGAGCCTGCTTTTTCTTGTGATGATTGTCTTTTCCTGTTTAGCATACTATATCCTGAATCTTTCAAGGTAAGAATCATGATCAGCCAGTCACTCTGAAGTGGATTTCAATTTTTCAATACATATTCCATAAACATTAGATATCCAACTTTGCCTGCTGAATTTAAACCAAAAATGTGCCATCTACTGTCTATGCCATTCATCAAAAGTGCTTCTCAATATTAAAGGCAACAGTTTATGACAACTCTGTACAAAGTTGAAAACTGATAAATGAAGAAACTTCATACATAAAACCACTAATAAATTCAATTTCCACATGGACATATGCATATATAGAATTCAGCTTATCTAGAAAATAATATCAACTCAACCGTAAAATTTCTTGGACTTAAGATAAAGTTTTATTTACGAACTATTATATAAAACATTTACTCACACCATCAACAAGCCAGTAATAGTTATAATCTAAATTATGTAATTCATATATTATGCATTTACCTGATATATTAAACTACTTTTTAATAATTATATTTGACAATTGTATAACACAGTGTATTTGATAAAATTCAACCAAGTTTAAAAAAAGTGTACGTGTGTGTTTGCATACACATTAATATTTTTTAAATGTACAAATTTACACGTAAATGATTAGTTTTAAAAAAGTTCTAAAATTTTATTTTTGAAATCAAATATTAATAGTTCATGGTCACAAAACAATTTCAAAAAATAGAAAGTGATACAACAGCTAAATTAATGTAAATGTTTAATTTTATTTGAATTTATGACAATTTTACATTTCAGTAATGATAATTAATTAATAATTGACTTTGTAAACATCAAACTCAATACTGCCAAGCATTGTTAGCCGAGAAGTCAGCGCAGCCGCTTTGCAAGTAAGCAGTTGGTTGCAGACGGTTGTTGCGGGTTCGCCTCCCGTTCGATGCTATGACATGAAAAAAAATTCAATAAGAAAACACAAATTAATATTTGCATACATCTGGATGTGGATAATTATTTGGTGAAATATTAGAAATTATAGTACTGATAAAATATCATTAATCAAATTCTTTTGAGTTCAGAAAATTTATCATCCAGCTAAAGTTAGAAGGGAATTCATTAAACTTTCATGCACAATAACTTTTCATTGAGATAGTTGAGATAAAGAAACCAATTTGTACCGTTTTAATTTTTTTTTACCTCATAAAATTTTTGTTTTATAAAATCGCTTTTATGATTGTTATTATTTTAGATTAATGTTGTTTTTAAAGAAAAGTTTTAAATAAAAAAGTTTAAAAAAAGGAATAGAAGATTTTATTATTTTTGTTTTATAGTTTATATTCAATAATTTATTTAGTGTTCCTGAAGATGTTTAAAAATCATTAATATATATGTATGTTTAATGTGATGTTCATATAACTATAAATTGATTGATAAGCTGATTTAATTTGTTAGTAGTATTGATTGTTTATTCTGTTTTATCACGTCTCTTAAAATAAAAAGAATTGGTATGGGCAAATAACGGCCTAAGGATCACATGCGGCCCACTAAGAGTTTTTATGCGGCCTGCCAAGACAATCAGAAAAATCTGTCTTGGACTGAGATTTACTTCCTGTATATTCATCTTGTATTTTCCACTAGGATGGCCACATCGATACACATGAACAATGTAAATACGATGTGCAGTGCTTTTCCAGTTGATCTGGTTAATTTCAATTTTGTCTTTGCATTAGCAAATATATACATTTCCAACTTTACTGAAACCATGAACACTCTGAAAAAATATAAAATCGGTAATGAATCTCATGTGTTTATTGAAAAATGGATAAACAAATATTTATTTGGTAATATAGGGAATAAAGCAGTGTGTTTATTGTGTCATAAAAAGGTGTGGTCCTCCACTAACTTTTGCTCCACAAAGTGGCCCCGATGTGGCTCTCCACCAACCTATGCGACCCCTGAGCCAAAACAATTGCCCACCCCTGGTATATAGTGATCCTGAGTATTTATCCACCATGTGTGAATTTATTATGTTTTATTGCCTTTCCGTGATATGTACAGTTTCCACTTGAAATGCTTATGGATGATTGTGTTTTGTGTTGGTAGAGACATTTCTCTCCATGTATAATATACATATATTTTCTATAATACAGGTGATTCAGAGACATATTTATTGTCGTTCTTTATTTTTTTAGTGGTGTAGCATTATATGCACAGAATATTGGGCTAATATTGTAATAGCCTAAAATTGTGTGAACATTTATAGTGGATTAAGATTGCTTTAATATGGATCATTTTTTAATGCAGAAGTGATATATATATATATATATATATATATATATATATATATAACTACAACCATTAAATGTCTGTATTTTTAAATTATATAATAATAATTCAAACAAATATATTTAACACAGTATTCAAAATTAAATAATATATTCTTTACCAGAAGTACTTTCAATTGTTTCACTGACAATCTTTATCAACTGTTAATACAAACGTACAAAAAATAAAAACTTGCATTACCCATCATTCAATCTATTCAAATTTCCCACAATTCTGTTGTCTTTATATTAGCTGATTGTTTATTCATCAAACCACCTCTATTCCTAGATATCATCATTGCCTCTTTAATTTTACGTTTTTCACTACACCTTTCAATTTGAATAATTTTTATATCTCTATTATTAAATTTAAAACCATAATTACATGTTTTATTATGGTCAAATATAATTGATGGAGTATTCATATTTACTGAAGATATATTTTCTTTCTGTACACATTTATATAATGTCTTATGATCATTATATCGTTTTTGTAATGTACATTTGGATTCCCCTATATATTTTATTCCACAACCACATTCCAACATATATATAACAGAACTTAATTCAAACTTAGAAATCTTGGCTTTGGAGTTATTTATCATATCATTTATATTATTTGAAGAGAAAAAAGAAATTCTACACAAACCACTAAAACGTTTATAAATTAATTTAGCTTGTTGATTAGATATAAAAGGAATAGAAATCCATTTATCACTTTTTAATTTACTTAATATTTTCTTATTATTACTCTTATTTTGATTATATTTTGTAATTGTATTATAAATAATATTCCTTCCATAACCAACATTCAACATATCAGTAATATATACATTAATATTTTCAATTTTATCACTAATAAATTTGCACAAATAATCATTTCTAAATAAAAATGACTTCAAACCAGCTAATTTATGACTCATATGAACTTTAGAATTATATGGAATATAACCCCTAATTTCCACAGGCTTTAAAATCATATTATAATCAAACACATTATTATTTCTTTTAATAAATATATCTAAAAACTTTATAGAATCTTCCTTCTCTTCATTTAACACCCATTTTACATTATTAATCATATTTAACTCATTAAACAAATTAACTATTATTTCATTATGTGCACATATAAATACATCATCAACATATCTACAATATACTTTAATTCCTTTATATTTTATCTGAGACAATATCTTAACCTCATAATTAGAAATAAAAAAATTACAAAGCTGTGATACCACCGGAAGACCCATTGGCCAACCAATTATCAACCATTATTAATCCACTGTAGGATGAAGGTCTCTCCAAGTTCAATCCATCTTTTCCTATCTTTAGCTTCTCTTCTCCACATCACCCCTGCACACTTTCTTATTTCATCCATCCATCTCACATGTGGTGTCTTTCTGGGTCATTACAATCTCTTGGAATCCAGTTTAAAATTTCAATTGTCCATCTATTATCATCTCTTCTAACAATATGTCCAGCCCAACTCCACTTCAGTCTTTTAATTTTTTCAATGAGGTCAGTAACACCTGTTTGTTCTCTTACCCATACATTGTGTTTTCAATCCCTTCTGTGATCTGAAGTCTCTGTATTGCTCTTCTATTAAGTGTCCAAGTCTCAGATCCATAAGTAAGAACTGGCAAAACACATTTATTAAAAAACTTCCTTTTCAAACACATAGGCATATTTCCTTTGAGTATCAAGTTATTTCTACCAAAAGCACTCCAAACAAGTTAAATTCTATGATTAATTTCATCCATTATATTTCCATCTGTATTAATAATCTGACCAAGATATTTGTAACTGTTAATTTCTTCTAACTCATCATAATCAATCTTTATTTTCATATTTTGAGAAAATCTATTAAACATTACTTTAGTCTTTTTAACATTTATCTTTAGTCCTACGTTCCTACTTTCATCTGATAAATCCTGCAACATTTCCTGTAGTTCTAAAGCATTATTTGCATAAAACAACTACATCATCTGCAAAATCTAAATGACTTAAATAATCTCCATTTACTTTCACCCCTTTAGCTTCCAATTTTAATCCACAAAATACTTGCAGCAGCACTGCTGTAAAAAGTTTTGGAGATATGGAGTCATTCTGTCTTACACCCTTTTCAATGTTGATTTTCCTACTATCATTATGTAATCTAATTGTTGCTGTTGCATTTTTATAAATATTCTTCAAAATATGACAATATCCTGGATCTATACCTTGATGATCCAATGCTTTAATCACTGAAGAAATGTTTATAGAATCAAATGCCTTTTCATAGTCTACAAATCCTAAGCATAATGGCAACTCACATTCATTTGTCCTTTCTATAATTTCTCTCAATACCTGGATATGACCTACTGTACTAAAACCACTTTTAAATCCAGCTTGTTCTCTTGGTTGGTGGAAATCCAGTGTTTTCTGTAGATGAGTTGTAATTATCTTAGTAAAAATTTTGTATAAAACTGATAAAAGACTGGTAGATCTGTAATTTCTAATATCTTCTTTATCACCTTTTTTAAATATTAATATTAATACTGCATTCTTCCAATCACCTGTACATCTTTATCATTTAGACATTTGGTATATAACTTTGCTAAAAAAAATACTATTTCTTCACCTGCTTCTTTTAATATATCAATTATAATTCCATCATTACCTGGAGCCTTCTCTTTCTTCATAAATTTAATTGCATGTCTCACTTCCTCATTTAAAATTCTGGGCAATTCGGAAGATATAATAGGTATAGAAGGCACTTGTTCTTTATTACTATATAATTCTTGATAGAAGTCTTCTACACATTTTATGATGTCATCTCTCTTAATACCATCTTTTTTTCTTATTGTAGATATAAATTTTCTACCAATACCAAAATATTGTTTTACACTCTTTAGACTTTTATTCTCTTCTACAGATTTCCTTGCTAGTTCACGATTAACTTTCTTATATCATTTTCAACTCTTTTCCGCACCATTTTACAAAATTCGAGATATTCAATCTTTTTTAATGCATCATTGTTGTATATCTTCATATTCCTTCTTTTCTCCATAAATTCTTTAGTCTCAGTAGAAATTTTATTGGTCAATTGCTGCTTTTTTCTACCAGCTATCTTTGTTGCAGTTTTTAAAAGTGTATTGCTTATTTTCCTATTAATGTCATTCAAATCTGAATCATGTTCAAAATCTACTAATACTTGAAACCGATTTGTAAGTTCTAATTTAAATTCATTAGAATGTTTCTGAAGATTAGAAATATCAACTGTAAATATTGTTTTTCTTAATAATTTTTGTCTCTCTAGTTTTGCATTAACATGTATCTTACATCTTACTAATTGATGATCACTTCCTGTGTTAAATTTATTAAGAACATTACAATCTTGAAATATGTATTTTTGGTTAGTCAAAATATAATCCAATTCTGCTGTACCTTCATTTGGATGCTTCCATGTCCATTTCCTTTTAACATTTTTCTCAAAAAAAGAATTCATAATATAAAGTTTTTCTTTTTCTGCAAACTCCACAAGTCTATGTCCTCTCTCATTTCTATTACCATAACCAAAATTACCTACAGCATTTTCATCTTTCATTTGTTTACCAATTCTAGCATTAAAGTCTCCCATAACAATTTAAAATGTTGTTTACTCTGATCAAAAGCCTTTTGTACATCCATATAAAAATCTTCTATAACTTCATCACTATGAGAACTTGTTGGGGCATAAACCTGAATTATCTGCATTTGGTATCTGCTATTAAGTTGTAAAACTAATCTTGCCACTCTGTCTGATACACCATCAATCTCCACAATGTTATTCTTCCATTTTTTATTTATAATGAATCCTACTCCACTTGTATTTCCAATATTTCTGCCTTTATAGTAGAGTATATGTCCACTTTTTAAATCAATTGTTTCTTCACCTTTTCTTCTAAATTCACGAAGTCTAATAAAGTTCCATTTAATATAAGACAGTTCTTCTTCTACCTCTTGCAATCTTCCTTCACTTGAAAGTTATATGCAGTTGTAAGTACTATTTTTGTCTGTCATGATTGTATATATTGAAAAAATATTCTTAAACTCGGAGGTAAAAAGCCAATAAACTCACCATGCTGGCTAATGCGTATTGGTGAGCAGCCCATCCATGTTCGTATACTATATGAATAATCACATAGTAATAACAGTTGCAATGACTAGAACCTATGGAGTGGACATTAGGAATTTGCCCTGCTCGATTTCTTTAAGGCCTCCAAGAGGAATCATGTTGATATACCATAGAATATTTATTAAACTTCAGAGATTATGCAATATCACAAGTAAATTTTTATGAAGTGTATGTAATATTTAAAGCTACCGGTATCAAATGCACTCCATGCTAACATGAAAAGAGTTCATTATCATTCAAATGCATTTGTATTTTGATACACTTAAAGTTTATCATATTAAACTGTTAAGTTTGAGCTATTTTATTTAAGCTCTGCTATAAATGAACTCTGTATTTAAACTTATATATTTGAACTTAATTGTAATTGAACTGTATTATACTATACTGTAAATAAAGATTGTTTTGTTGATTGTTGGATTTGTTTCTGCATTTTTTTTCACCGTTTTCTGTCCTGCGAATTGATATTTGTCAAGAATCTCTGCTCTCCATGATCTAGAGTCAATTTTAAATGCCTCAGTGATTGTACAGTTGTAGTAGGCATTTATACTTCATATCCTTACCACTGGACTCTCATTTTTTAGAACTATAGGTCTAGTAGCGCTCTCTGGTGATGAATATTAGTGTACCTATTATTCATTACAATATATATACATCATTAAAAACTAGTCAACACTTACTCAATTCCAATATCAATCACACAATTTCAAACTATTGACAACGCAACTCCTTTTAACAATAAAACTAAATTAAAAACACATTTAGATGACACAGTAATAAATTTTAGTAAAATAAATATTGAAAAATTAATACTAAAATATGATTTGTTTATCTATTCTTTATTTAGTAACTTCAATAAACTAGAGATTCATTTATCCTGAATTAGTAGCAAAACCATTGTTACAATAAAATATTTTTATCTGAAAAACAAAATAAATTATTAAGTTAAAAATTGTATTAAGAAAATATATCTCTAGAGAAGCCTTTTAAAAAAGTAATTTAATATGTACGGAGTAACTAATTCATTTCACGAAACAACCGCAGAAAATAAAATAAGCATTTTAATATTTTTTAATTAAAAGATATGTTTAATTTCATCATATTTAATAATTTTGAATATTTATATTATACTCAAATATACATTTTATAGACAATTTTTTTTAAATCTATTTTTTTCCCAATTATATAACTATTTATTTCAATCCAATACATATACTAAATACTTTGCTTATTACATATATTCAAAACTATTATTAATTAAAGTTTTTTTATTGTTTAAATTATGATTTTAACTTTTTTTTCATTCTCTTTTTATATGTATGATTAGCATAATGCACTTGTAATTTCATAGCCTATTTGTTAGCTGGTTGTAACCTCATGTAATGTATGTGTATGTTTTGGAATACTATCATGTTTAAAGTGTATTTGGCATCTTAAATATGAATGTTTCTGCTCTATAGGTCTGTTGTATAGTTACAATAAAACATTAATGTTTGTAATACCCATAGGCATGCATATACTTAGGACTTTTGGTATTATTTTAAAATAATTTGATTTCTCAACATAAGTAATTGCCATCTTCAAGTAATCATTAATTCTTTTTTTTAAATTCAGTTACATTTTTGGCTACCCAGTATAATCTAAACATATATAGATAAGTACGTGTTCAAGATTTTATAGTAACATTATTTGTTTATCAGAATGTGGTTAATTATTATATTATTAGATAATGAATATGATTTCAATTGATATTTCCAATTTATTATTAGTAGATTGTTTGGTTACATTGTGATTGGACTGTCTAAAAAAATACATATCAAATCTTATTAAGACATTCAATATATATATATTCTAGCCCAGAGGTGGCTAACCTTTTTACGTGTACGTGCCAAAAATTTCCAAAAAGTATTTATTGAATGATTGGCGTGCTTTACAGTTATTAAATCAAAATATAAACAATTTAACTTTTACAGTTTTTTAAAAGTTTATAAAACAAAATAATAACAATAATAATTAAACAAAAATTCTAAAAAAGCTAAATAAAAGTGAACAATATTTATTTTGAAGAACACATGTTGAATAAAATGTAATAGTAAAAAAATAATAGTAATTAAAACAAAATTTTGGAAATAAACATAAAATCAACATAAATATACATTATTTAATGAGATTTTTGCTGTTGTACATTGGATGCCAAATGCTTTATATCTGGTTCACATTTTGTCAATTTTAATAATGTAGATGCAGAACTAGATTCATCTGTCATTCTTTTTCTCAAACTATCTTTAATTAAATTCATTTCTGAAAACAATGATTCACATGCATTATGGAGAGGAGAAAATTGATAGTATAGTGGTCTGATAATTTTTTTAAACAATCAAATGTTTCAGGAGTAGCATTACAGGCAGTCAATAGTTCCTCTTCAGCATTTCTTTTACATATGTCCAATATTCAATCATTTCCCATTGTTTTTATCTCATTCCTCAAATCAACAAATTTCTGTTCAGCTGGACTGAAAATTGACTGACTGCATTTCAATATTTTCCTACTTAAACTATTCAAAATTTTCTAACTTGAGATTCCATTAATATTATGTTTGAATATAAAATAAATTTTGATGTTTTTGAAAATTGTCTGAACTGTGTAAATTTAAAAAAAAAAAAATCATCAACGGAATTACAGCACAGAAGTCTTGCATCAACTTTACATGATCTGGCTTCTTGTGAGATTCTAAATCACTCAAGAACTTTTTTAGATTTGGAAAATATTTAAGGGGTATCATCACGGTTGAATATTTGAATTTAACTTGATCAAATCAAGCATGATAACAATTATCTTATTATAACCTTGCAGTTTCACTTTTAATTCATTTAGATGTGAACACATCAATTAAAATATTAATTTCAAAAACCATTCAACATCAGTTAATTTATTATATTATTCAATGATTTTCTTATCATAAAACCAGTCTATTTTCATATAAACACTCAATGAATCTTTGAAGAACTTTTCTTTAACTTAACCATCTGACATTATAGTACATAAGTAAACAATTGTATGCTGAATACACCTCACTCAATAAATTTATAAAATAATTGGCTGATTTAGTCACAACATTTCATAACATCATCCAGTGCCTTAAAATTGACCTTGTGCATAAAACCTGCTTATGTATAATGCAATGAAAATCCAAAATTGAATGTCCAATATGGTTGGGTAAATAAACAGAAAACCATTTTCTTTTCCAGTCATATTTCGAGCATCATCTGTAGTTTCTGATACAATATTGCAACATCTATTTTTTTTTCAGTGAGTAGTACGTTTGAAACTTCATTGCAAATATCTATTCCTTTTGTTGTTGTTAACTAATGAGCTTAAACAGATCAATTCTTTGATATTATTTTCAATGCAATAGGGAATACAAATAACTAGCAGGCTGATCCATTTATGTTTGTAATTTCATCAATGCAGAGAGAAATTAAACTAGATTTTATATCTTGTTTTTATTGGTAAGTTATTTTGTAACCATTTGCATGACTCTTTTTTTAACTGTATTTCTAGCCAATGATAAATCTTTTATGCTCTGAATAATTTTTGCTTTGTTTTCAAAATCTTCAAAAAGAACTAGTGCAAATTTCATCCAAGCTGTTTTCACATATTCTCCATCATTAAAAGATTTCCCATATTTGGCAATTACATTTGAAATAAAAAAACTAGCAGCAGTTATATTTGAATGATTTTCAATAAATTTCATTAAGAGATTGATTGAATATTTATATTTTTAAATGTTTGGGCAATATATTCTTTTCGTTCATCTTTACTTTTTTTGCAGAGTGATTTATGATTGGTCTCATAATGCCATTTTACCAATGATGTTCTCAATACAACGTTTGGAACATAAAACACATATTGCCTTGGTGCCTTTGTTAATCATTTCATACTCATCAGTCCACAAACTTTGAAATTTTCTACTGCTTAACAATATTTGTTTTTTTATATTTTCACTAATCATATTAATATAATGGTAACAAATTATTCAAAAGTAAATTTAAATGAGCTTTAATAATTTTATAAATCAAAGATTTATATATTAAAATATATTATTATCTTTACATTACACTTTTACTACAAAACTTCAAGCAAAAAAAAAAAAAACCACCGTTTAATAGTATTGATTGCGCATTTCGTTCCTTTGTTCACGATTTTGATTATGCAAAATGAAAGGTGTCAACACGTTTAGGTAAAAAAAGATTAGGACAGAAAATAATTTTATTACTTTTATTTTACTTTGAAAAAAATTACTTCAAAGAGTTATATTGGAACCATTTGACAGATTGACTTAAAATATCATCCCCACCTATATATGTATAATTTTTTTTTTCCAAATTTTGTAATTTATTGCTTCTAATCAGAATTCTATTGTAAATTGAATTCTAATATAATATTGTATTTATTTATTTTATTTTTGGTTTACAGTAAATTTTTATTAGTACAGATTTTAGAAACAAAAAAAAATTGAATAATTTAAAACATAAAAAATTAGTATACATAAATAGTTCACTTGCCAGTAAAAAATTCAAATGTGCCATCTCTGGCATGCGTGTCATAGATTCGACATCCCTGTCCTAGACAATAAGATTTACGAGTTTCAAGGTAGGTTGTGAATGAAGAATTTTGTATAAAAAACAAGCAATTATTAGGTAATGCTCTGTCAAAAAAATTAAACTAGTTACCACAAATCAATAATTAAAAAAACATAGCTCAGAATTGGGGAAAAAGTGGAAATTAATAAATAAACATCTTACTAAGCATATTATTAATAAAAGAGTATGAACCTGAACATAAACATAATCCACTGCAGTATTCTTTTGAATAAAAATTATATATTTTAGGATTATCATTTTGAATCGTGATTACTTAATTTAGAAAGAAATGTGCACCAAAAAAAAAATTAATTACATACTTTAAAATTTATTTATGTTCTAATAAATAATACTTTGATTTGTGTGTGTGTGCTTGTGGCTGTTTTTTAATATTCTAAAAATCTTTAATGTGATCTTTTTTCTTTTATTTTTTTTAATGAAAATGCAATCCAATTAAATAAAATTCAATTAAAAAATACGATATATAGATGACTTTTTTACTTTTAGTCAAATAAACGATTAAATATTGTTTTTCTTACATTTTTTTAAACCCAGTATTGATTATGTTATCGTCAAGCGTTGGTGACGTAGTGGTTAACATAGCTGCCTTCTAAGCAGTTGGCCCGGGTTCGCTTCCCGATCAACGCATTTGATATGTGAAAAAAAAAAAAAAACATTTTTGTCTGCTGGGGTAAATATCTTTCATTCTAAGAATATTAAATATATATTTGGAAAATTGTATTGCTTTTTTAAAATTTTTATTCAAATTGTTTACAGATCTTCAATCTATGTTTAATGCATTTTTTTTAATGTATTAAGTGAAAGTTTACTTTTAATTAAGTGCACTTTTTTTTTTTATTGTGGCTATTGTTTAAATTGTATTAAAATTCTACTTTGCCTTCAATATGTCAGACATTTAATTACAAATTGCAGTAAGAGGGTACTGAATAAAAATTAAGTAAGGTATTTTTTTTATTTATTATAATTGAATTTTATTAATCTAAGTTTATTTAATTACTAATAAATACATTTAACACTATTTTTTTTTCCTCTGATGAATTATTACCATTATATTTATCAGCACATTAGCATTCTATGATGTCAATAAACTTAAAAAATGATTGCCATTTAAAGGAGCAGCCATTAAAAAAAATTAAATCATTTTTAAAAGTTTGTCATAATAATTGCTAATTATCAATCAAAGTAACAGATATAAATTGATGATGATCATTATGACGAAGTCTTGTATAAAGACTCCTCATATGCAGGGATATAGGTGTACATAAAGAAAAAGAAAGTAAAAAAACGTTTCATAGATAGATAGATGGATAAATACATAGAGTGTTTTATTTTATTTTATATGATGCAACACTGATTTTTCTCTCCTTACGTTTTATTTCATTTTCTCAAATGAAATTAAATATGTTACTCATCTATATACTTAGTTTTCTGCATTGAATTTCCCAACTTTTTTTTATATTTCAATTACTTTTAACTCTTCTCCATATATTTTTTATCTTAAGTTCTTAAATCCTGAGGAAAATACAATACCTCCATCCCAGTCCAAATTTTCATTCTCATTACCCTCATCCGAATTTCTTGTTTCGACAATCCATTATCAATGGTCAACGTCTCTCTAAATATACACGACCAATAATTATATGTTTTAAAATTATTGTTAATCTATAGTTATCATTATTTTTTTAATTCACTCCTGGGTTAGTTTTTGCCTTTAAAATAATAAAGAGTTTAATTTATTAATTTTGTAACTTTCAGATATTATCTGCTCAAACATAACTATTAAAACATGCCAGAAATTTTTTTTCCCTTGAATATCTATTTCTTTTATCATAACTTTTATAATATGTCCTGCATGATTTAATGTAGGAATAAAGTGTTAGACCAAAAAAAGCTAAAGATTTATGAATCAATTCCACAAAGTGTTTATTGACACCCTGAACAACAATCGTAAGATTATTTTTACTTTTATACTAAACTTTCCCTCAGTTTTTCACTTCACATTTTTCCGTAACACACTCACTTTTTCTTTTGTCAATAAGTTATCACAGATAAATGAATCTTTTTTTTTTTGTTTTCTCTCCTATTCATTAAGAAAGCCTAATTATTTATTTTTAAAAATATTATCATTATCGGCATTATAGCTGTTGTAATAATTAAATCTATCACATCTCTAAAAAAAAATGTGTCAAAGATAAATAAAAACTGAAAGATGAATTTTCAATTTCTATGCAGTCAGTTAGTGAAACATTTAGCAAATAGTTCTAAACATTTCATGGATAAGTGGCAAGTGTTAGGTGTCGACAATTTGAATAATTATCTATCTTTGTTTTACCTTCTACTTAAGAATATTTATACAACACGTTTAGCTGTGCAGCCTGGATTCTTGAAAGAAGACTTTTAAACCTGTCTTAAATCTAAAAAAAATCCAATGTCGTTAGCTAAGATTGAAATCTAAAACCAGAGATGGATCAAGCCAAATGGGGGCCCCAATCGGTAAAAATTTCGGGGCTCTCAAACTCAAGTTAGAAAAAAAAAGTTTCAAGAAAACTTTCATGCCATAATGCATTAAACTTCTTCTTTCTCTTCTTTAGAAGTTTCGAATATAGGCAATTCAGAATCATCTGACGTAGATAGATGTTGATGGCAACTCTGTCTCTGTATTAACTTTTAAAAATTTATGCAATGAATTTCTTGGCTTTCAACAACTTCCAGGATTTTTTTTTTTATAATTTTTTTCGTTTTTCTGCATTTGAAGTCTTCTCATGAAGAAAAAATGTATTTTTTTTTTTTGTAAAATAGTTTAAAAGCTTTTAGCATCGCAAACAATGCTTACTAAAAAAATATATTTTTAATGATAATGTTGTTAAGATGTTAACAAAGAAAATTCATTTTTACCTGTCTCCAATCAAAATATAATTTTTAAAAAACCCTCTAGAAATAAATCAACTTCAGGAAAACAGCAAAATTTATTTACGATATTTTTTTCAAAAGCAGAGTCTTTAAATTTAAATCAAATTATTATTTTGGGAGGGGTTGAATTTTTTGTGTTATTAAATATATATATATTTACTTAATTTGGGCCTATTTATGCTACATTAGTTTCACTCCCTGATGTCCAGTTAAAAGTTAGAATCCGGCCAAAACTCAAATTTCCTTCAAAAGCTTAAATAATACCGCGTTATAGGAGGATCGATTGTATACAACAACAAAAAAACAAGCATAATTTTCCACGAATCCGCCCCTTAATATTCCGGGATCATACGCAGCCAGTTAATCCGCTTACCGCTTAATCCGCCTCTGTCTAAGATATAGACATAACAGGCAAATATGATATTATAACTTTATGAGGCTTTTACAGAAATATAGAAGAAGTCAAATATATTAAATTCTGTTTCTTGAGAAACTGACTTTTAATCGTTTTCACAGCAAACTTTTTTCTCTAGAATCTGCAACATGTTATGTAACTGTTTCTGTGCATTGTTATTATTTTCAGCCATGTCATTTTGCATTACAAAATATTTAAAAAGGATTTAGTACTGTATACTGAGCATTTCACTTACACATATTAAAAATCTAAAGATTTTAAAATTTAAATTCCATCTCTCATATAAAAAAATCAGCCAATTCAACATTTCCCACTTGACAGATTATAAATGAATGTTAAGTATAGATTCTTTTATAGTCTAACATTAAACACGTAGTATAGAATCATATCTTTAAAATCCAAAATAAGAATTATTATGCTACGGTTCTTTAATATGAAATTAGAACTAAAAAAAATCAAGGAATGTAATGTTGATGATTTTGTAATATTAGGTATGTAATGATTTTTGAGAATTTTATGAAAATTAATAAAAATCTATATAAGTAATTACATTAATCTTTAACCTTATTTTGTATGTTTACTTTTTCATGAGATTATTTAATTTATAAGAAAAGTATATAATGAAAAAAAGCTAGATAAACACAAAACAAGGACAACACAGCTACATGGAGTATGTTTGCCTGGTCTGATGATTGGTAGGATGATGACTCACATAGGATAGACTATGAATAATTATAGAAACGATGCATTGGATAGAGTGTTTGTTACTGGTATTGTTCTTGAAGATAAGTACGAACTATGTATCTTTATTGGAATCTTTGATGGAAGGGGAGCTATAAAACTATAGCTCAACAATGACAGTAATATATCTGTGAATGAGGTAATTATTAGTGTAATAATTTTGTTACCAATGTTAAATCTATAATTTATGTTGTCAACTAATGATTAAATAAAGTTTTAAATTATAGTTTTACAAAAAACTAGCAAGAATATGAGTAGACCTCATCTAAATAAAAATGAATAATTTAGACAGACGATAAGCCACTTTATAGAAATACCAATTATATACTGATTAAGAATTGATGCTAATTTGACAATATATAATAATATTATAGTAATACATGTCATAAATTACCCATGCACGTATTTACTTGAATAATTACAAAGCTCTAAAATAATACCGCAATTTCCCTGAAGGTGTCAGCAAAATCAAAAGAGTGTTTAGACGTAAATAATTTCACATTTTGAATAAATAAAGTTTTCAAATTTTAACATCAAAAAATATATTTTTTATTTAAGTAAAATGTTTTAAATTACAGCAGCAGTTAACGATAATATTTGGAGTTAACAGCTTTTGCTATAATAGGTGCTCGATTTAAATTATGCTAACAAACTCTTTTTAGATATATGTACAAGTGCCATCGAATGTCTACTTATATATAACATTCGTAACTAGAACTGGAGTTTTTCATATTGCATAAAGTTAGCATATAGTGTATTAATACTTTTGGGTGTGTGTGTGTGCGTAAGCTATTTAATATTTACGTGTTAACTAAATACACATATATTTGTAGTAAAAAAAAAAAAATGTAAGCACAGTCGATACTGTTTGCAAAATATTTGAAGGCTATTTAATAATAAAAAGTAGTCGAAAAAGTTGTCATTAACACATATAGAATACTAGAATAAATTTTAAATTTTCTTTGAAAAAGTGTTGTGTCTAATCTGGGTTACATATATAAACACAAACGCGAGTAACTACGTTTCTTATATGAAAACAAAAATACGTTCGTATTTACAATATATTTTACAATGGCGATATTCCGCCTGCTACCATTTGGCTAAGTATAGTTCCTGGTCCATTGTTGAACTGCAGAAGGGCAATTGCTCTTATGTTTCGTATCACATCTAGCTATATCTTGGCAGCCTGTCTCAAGAGCAGGTCGAGTGACACTTCCTATGACAGCTTGCCTCGTGCTAATGTTTGATTCTAGCAGCTTCCAGTCCTGAAGCCTTTCTGCATCAACTGTTTAACTTAACTGCTATTGTCTATAGACTCGCAATTCCGTCTTCAGCTCTGTGACAGATGACAGTAGTTTTCTCAGAACATGTATGGAGAGTATGTGTTCTATCTTTCAGCTTTGTGACAGTAGTTCTTTGACTTTACCTTCAAATAGAATGACTATTTATTGCCAGATTCCCATTCTTAATAGAAACATGCAGATTCAATGAGCATCATTTCATATTGGACCATTCTTGCCATTGGCTATGCATTATCTAGCTGTATATGCAGAGGCCCATCACCATGAATCCAATCTGGATAAGATCTAATCTGGCCTAGTCTATTATTTGAAGATAAGATGAGATATTACATTTCCTTTCAGCTAAAATTAGCTCTGGAGAATGTACACATGTAGGTACATTGGTAGAAATCTTCTTCACTTTGTGGCTTCATCAGACTCAGTGTTTTCATCAGCAGGTCCAGTGTCATTATTTGTGGATTACAGCTGACTGATGATTTATCACTGTTGGCTTGCAACTCTTTGATATCTGATGAGGTATTGATAATGGCTGGTAATGTGCAATTTAATTTAAATTGTTTTTATAATAATGATGTTGTCTATCAGCAGTTTTAACTGCAAGTGTTTGTGATTTTTTTTGATCACCACTGCAAGAACCATTTAGTGATTCTCTAAAGCATGCGGCATAGGGCATGAGTACATATCTACTTTTTTGTACTTTTAGTTTCATATATTATCTTAGGTTTCCAACCTGGATTAACAATTACTTCTGGGTAGATCCTTTGTGAATTTATTGCTGTGATATGGTTCACTTTTAGTCACCGTAAAACCATAAATGAGTGAACCAGTCACATTCCAATGTATTAGCTCTGCTTACCAGAAGATATAACAAGAAGCAGATATCTAGGTTTATTGGTCATTGTAACTTTAACTCTTATCTTACCAAAGAGTGCTACTAGATTGCCTTGGTAATCCATAATTATTTTGTTGCTAAAATGCAGGTGATACTTTTTTTATTAATACTGCAGACTCAGTGTCCAGTTCCATTATTACAGGCATATCATTAATAATGATTCTGCATTTGAAAGTGGAGTGAATGCCTCTCACATTGTTTATACAGGCATTTCATTTCATTTACATTTTAAATTGGTTTTCCGGATTTTTGGAATGTACATATACATTGTATTATTAGTAACTTGTTTCCAAGTAAGCAAGCAGCTTTGTGTGGCTGACACACTTGCAATATGTACACACTATATATCACTGTGGACATTTAGTGTGTGTGTATCAGTTAATCACATCTATAACAATATTTTCACTCATTGTTGTTGATTTATATGGGCAATGTCTTTTTCAACTGAATACTTGTCCAACCCAGTTTTCTATTCAGTGGTTTGAAGACTATAGTTCATTTTTTTCAATGGGCTTACCTAAATAGCTATTGATTCAGTTAGAATCGCATCAGAGATAACAAAATCACATTTTGTGTTAGGCAATATTATGAGCTTGACCCTAAGGTTGTAATGTCATGACCCAAATAAAATAATCTCACAGAGCAACTGTTGAGAAAGTCTTTAAAACTGTATTTTAAAGCTAAATTTTTTTAAAGTTAATAGCATAATCTCTAGGTTTTTTTCCTTCACCTTCTGTACAAAGACTGAAATGAAGTTTTTGGAATAAAAAAAAAGTCAGTTAGTAATAACAACACTTTGTCAAAATTAAGATCATCTGTAATTTTAGGAGTTAACAACATGCCTAATTTTAACTCGGGTTATTTCATTTGATTAGCCGTAATAAAAAGAGTGTTCATTCTTTATAATTTGGCCAGTGTTCTGGATGGATTGGACTGAAGCCAATTTTAACTATTTAATTTTTTTTCTTTATGCCATGAGAGAAAAAAAAATAGTTTTATTTATGAGAATAACCGCTCACATAATTGTCAATCTTTTGATTAAGTACAAAATCTTACAATTTATTAAGGGAAATTTCTTTTTTATTAATGAGTAACCACTTGTTTGATTTTAAATTTTTTTATTAAAGAGCTACTATGTTAGTGGTGATTAAATGACAAAATCTAATGGCTCATAGGAGCAAAACTTTGACATTTAAACTTTTTTCCAGCTATAAACACAAATGCATGTAAATACATTTTTAACATATTTATTAATACATATGAAAACAAATATAGCTCATATTTGCAATACATTTTACAAGTGATTATACTCCACCTGCTGCCATTTGGTGAATTATAGCTTTTAATTATATGGTGAACAACAATAAAGGGGACTCCAATTTCCCATATATGTTTCTTATCACTTCCAACTATTTCTTGGCAGTATACCATGTGAGTAGGTCTTGTGAGACTTCTGGATGAACTTGATAGTTTGCCTTGTACCAATGTTTGGTTCTAGCAGCTTCCATCCCTGAATATGGACTTGCCTCACTGCCTCAACTATTTAGATTAACCACTATTGTCTGAAGAATGGTGATTCTGTCTTTCAGCTCTGTGATGGTAGTTTTCCAAGAATGTGTATAGATAACATAAATTCTGTCTTTCAGCGTTGTGATAGTAGTTCTCTGAAACTATGTTTAGATAGACTGACTACTTATTGTCACATTTCCATTCTTAATAGTAACATTGATTCAGTGGGCATCATTGCCTATTGGCTTTTTCTCACCATTGGCTATGCATTATCAATATACAGACAGGTTCATGGTGATGAATGCTCAATCTGATCTAGATAAGATGGAATCTGGACCAGTCCATTATTTGAAGGTAAGATGAGATATGACAACAAGTTTATTGACAACATTTTTATTTTTTATATTCCAAAAATGTTTTTTACTACATTAAAAACCGGTAGAGAGAAGGACAATTCTAATACTACTTTCTTTTTTAATTAAAGTCCAATATGTTTTCAGAGTTTATATAATTTTTGTATTATAATTTTCGATCTATGTAAAGTGAATAAAATAGGAAGCAAAATATGCAGAATTATTGTAATGTCAAATTAAAATGTAATAAAATTAATATTAATAAAGATTTATCATCATCATCAACCATTATCAATACACTTCAGGATGAAGTCTCTTCAAGTTCAATCCATCTTCTCTGATTTTTAGCTTCTTTTCTCCACATAACCCTGCACACTTTCTTATTTCATCTATCCATCTCACATGTGGTCTCTTTCTGAGTCTTTTACAATCTCTTGGAATCCAGTTTAAGATTTCAATTTTCTATCTAGCATCTCTTCTAGCAATATATCCAGCCCAACTCCATTTCAGTCTTTTAATTTTTTTATTTTTGATCTCTTCTTGTTACTCCCAATGTGCATCTCTCCATACTTTTGAGTCTTCTAAAGTTTCTGTATTGCTCTTCTATTAAGTAGCCAAGTTTCAGATCCATAAGTAGGAACTGGTAAAACACATTTATTAAAAACCTTTTTCAAACACATATGGGTATTTTCCTTTTAGTATCAAGTTATTTCTAGCAAAAGCACTCCAACCAAGTTTAATTCTATGATTAATTTTACCCATTATGTTTTCATCTGTATTAATAATCTAACAAAGGTATTTGTAACTGTTAACTTCTTCTAACTCATTCAGTTTTGAAATTTCGAATAACATTTTATTATGAACTCCACTATAAATAATCATAAATTGTAAAGACTTATAAAACAAAGTATATTGACATATTTTCAGATTTACTTATGTATATGTGTAAATTTGATCTCTCCTAGTATTTCAATTTTGGACAAAAATTTACGATACATTGTATAGATCATTATTGTGATGATACAACACAGTTTAGAACAACAAAACTAACAAGATTACACAGCTCATTATATAATATTTGTAGCAAAAGCTTATTAAATTAAGTCATGTGATATATGATTTCCTTGCAATTCCCTGAATGTCCTAGGACCTCATCCAGAGCTAAAAACCACTCTGAGGATAGGGATATCCAGAAAAGTTTGTTAAGAACTATTAGCATGCTCATTCTATAACATTTGTAATAGAATCTGTGAAGTATGACTTGAGTTCCTTGCAATTATTGTTTTGCTTTCGAGGCTTTGGTGATTTTACATTGCCGAAGCTATTAATATATGTTGTATCTGAACTTAGTTTAATATGGCTATTTAAGTTAGATAGTAAGATTTGAAGCCATTTGGATGTCTGAAAAGTTCAGATTTTCTACTTCACAGGTAACTATTAGATAAATGCTGGAGCTTGACCTGGTATTTTTAAATGTAATATCTGAATGTTTGAGCACCTCACTGATGACAGCAGAGCTAGAAACCAGTCTGAGGATAGTGATAGTCAGAAAAACTTGTTAAGAACTATTACCACTCTCATTATATAACATTTGTAGTACAAGCTTGTAAATTAAGTCACATGATATATGACTTGATTCCTTGCAATTATTGTTTTGCTCTTGAGGCTTTGACAACTTTATATTGCTAAAGCTAGTAATATATGGTATATCTGTACTTGGATGGCTATTTAAGTTAGATAGCTGGATTTGAAGACATATGGATGTCTAAAAAAATTGAGATTTTCTACTTAATAGGTAACTATTAGATAAATGCTGGAACATGACCTGTCCTAACACCTCACTGACAACAGCCAGAGCTAGAATCCAGTATGATGATAGGGATATTCAGAAAATCTTATTAAAAGCTATTAGCATGCTCATTATATAACATTTGTAGCACAAGCTTATTAAATTAAGTCATGTGATATATGGCTTGATTTCCTTGCAGTTGCACAATTATAATACATATACATATCCCTATTTATCTATGATACAAAAATAAATATCACTTTCAATGTATATATATACACCTGGGTCTCATTTTACGTGATAGATAGGTTCCTCAGAAAACACGCACAAACAAAATCGCGCAAAAATAGATGTAACTTACCTTGAAAAAGGGGGGATACAAACTGTGATTTTTCAAAAATTGTGTAAAAGCAAAGCACCAACGTAAAATTACTTTAAAATTTGCGCAAAAAAAAAATAAATAAGGAAATAAAATATGACTAATAAAAAATTTCAAATTTGAAAAAAATTGATACAAGACAAACTTTTTTTAACTATAATATTTAATTTTATTCAAAACAATATATTTTTATGCATAATTTACAGTAATTTACATTTTTTTATACACGTTTTAATTATTATCACTATTTGCCAATAAACAGGTTTGTTTGCAAACTGGTAAAAAATCAGATGAAGGAAATACAACTAGCGCCAACGTCACTCTCACGTTGTGTTAATGGTTTTCTGGTGACAACGTAATTAGTAATTAATCTAACAACTAAAAATTAAATTCTTATTTTTGTCTTTAATTTTTTAATTTTCAATTTTAATTGTGCCCACTGCTACTACTCACCTTTTAAAAATAAACTTGCAGACACTAAATGATTAATAATTGATTACGTTCTTTTTTAAAAAGCAAAAACAGAATGTGATTTAAAATGCAAAATTAACATACACAATGTTTGAACAAATTTACGTTATAATCTTGTAAAATTTAATGTGTGTATACATAAAATGTGGAAATCATGATTTTAATTTCATTATTGCATAAAATCTTACTATTATAAAGCACTGAAAATATTGAAATTACTAAGATGAAAGTCGATTCCAATAATGTGCTATTACTTTCAATATACGCAAAATTTATTATTTAAAGTAATAGCATATTATCGGAGTTCGGCTTCCGGAGAAACGTGAATCGCAAACTTCAAAATTGCGTTAAATAAATCTGTGTAAAAAGAGACCCAGGTGTATACTAAATGTAAGGATATTTATCTTATACATATATACATACCCTAAATTACTCCAAACTTATATTTATATTATTGATGATGATGATGATGATGATGATTATTATTATTATTATTATTATTATTGTGTAAGGGTTTAAACAGAAAGCATAAATATCACAGGTTATATAAGTTAATTAAAAGAGTCTCATGCTCTCCACTGAGTTAACCGGGAGCTATAAGTTAATTAATGATAAAGAATTATATAAGATATTTAGTGGTTTGCATGCTTATACTAAGATTCTTATGAAAATAGATTATAATAATAATTTAAATAGAGTTGAAGAAAATTTTAGGAATAATCCACAATTGTTTTGGAATTATATAAAAGATCTTAATATTGTTCGTGGTAAGAGTTGCAGATATAATGTAATTAGGCCTTCTATGGATGATCTAGTCAATCATTTGATGAATATGTATTTAGATACTTCAGATAATGATAATATGGTTGATATTAAATTTAATAAAGAGAGTTTTTGGAATATAGATGTTAATAAAATTGTAATTCCTGAAGTGTTTAGTGCAATTTCTAAACTTAAATCAAAATCTTCTATGGGATATGATAACATTCCTAATTTTATTATCAAGGGTTGTGCTGAATGTTTTATAGCACCATTGCATTATATCATTAATTTATCAATTGAGAAAATTATTATTCCTGATATATTTAAGATAGCTAAGATTATACCAATTTTTAAGAAAGGGGATAGATCTGATTCTGGTAATTATAGACCTATTTCTATTCTATCACCTTTTGCTAGGATTTATGAAAGGTGTATTTATAGTAATATTATTGTAGATATGATTAGGGTATTACCAAGTTATCAGCATGGTTTTTTACCTGGTAGATCTGTTGAAACTAATTTAATGGTAATATCTGATCATATTGCTCATACCTTAACTGATCAGCAGCAGTTAGATGTTGTATATTTTGATATGACTCAGGCATTTGACAAAGTTTCTTATATTAGACTATTGTATAAACTTAAAATGTTGGGTGTTAGTCTTCATTTAGTTGAGTGGTTTTCCAATTATTTGAGGGGTCGTAAATCTTATGTGCATATGGAAAAAACCAATTCTCTTTTTTTTTGATAATATGATAGGTGTTCCTCAGGGTGGAATATTAGCACCATTACTTTTTAATATTTATATGTGTGATCTTGATCATAGCATAAAAATAGTATGATACTTACTTATGCTGATGATTGTAAGTTTTTTAAAAGAATTATTACTTATAGTGATCATATTGAGCTTCAAAAGGATATAGATAGTTTTATTATATGGTGTAAGTATAACAATATGGAGATTAATATTAATAAAACATGCATTGTTTCCTATACTAATAAAACTGAACAATCTGTTTATCAATATAAAATTGAGAATAGGGTTATTAAATATAAAGAGATGGTATCTGATTTGGGAGTTATATTTTGTAATAATTTTACTTTTAATGCACATATTAAATATATTATTAATAAAGCATACAGAAAGATGGGCTGTATTTTGAGATATGGGAGAGATTTATCTATTTCCACAAAATATAGGTTATTTTTTTCTCTTGTTACACTTTTAGAATATAATTCTTGTATATGGAACTTCAATCTGATTAATATTCAGTCAAGAATATATAATGTTGAAAAAAGATTTAATAAATTAATAATGGGAGAAGGTCAAATTGTTAAAACAGTATTAAAAGAAAGAAGAATATTGACAGATATGTTATTGTTGAAAAAGTTGATTGATGGGGAAATTGATGTCACTAACTGTATATCAAAAATAGAATTGAAAGTACCTAGTCATTTATTAAGAGAAATGCAAACTTTCAAGGTTAGTATATGTAAAAATAATTTCTTTAGTAAGTCAGTTATTAATAGATTGCAAATGGTGTATAATGCAACCTTTAATAATATTGATATTTTTTGTGATCAATTTATGAATGTTAGAAAACAACTAAATTTATAGTTATTAACATGTAAGTGTATTTAATCTTATTTATGTAGTTTGTATTTGCTTATAGTTGTTTTTTTATTTTTATTATCATTATTATTATTATTATTGTTTTTTTTTGTTTTTGTTTTCTTTATTGTGTATTTCTGTTAAAGTGTAAATGTTGAAATGCACATAATAAATTGATATTGAATTGAATTGAATTATTATTATTATTATTATTATTATTATTATTATTATTATTATTATTATTATTATTATTATTATTATTATTATTATTATTATTATTATTATTATTATTATTATTATTATTATTATTATTATTATTATTATTATTATTATTGTTATTATTATTATTATTATTATTATTATTATTATTATTATTATTATTATTATTATTATTATTATTATTATTATTATTATTATTATTATTATTATTATTATTATTATTATTATTATTATTATTATTATTATATAAGTCAAATCAGTAAACCCATAATATTTATTTATTTATTTATTAATATTATCATGCATATAAAAACTGCAAAATATAATCAATCTATGAAATTTATAATCTTATTTATTTTTTCTTGTCAATCTAAATATTATTATACAAACTTTAAATTTAAAATTATTATCATTAAATCTATTAAACATTATAAATTATTATGTTTTTATTTTATTACATTATTACTTAACTAATCTGGATATTCACCTCCCCTTTATTATTCAACTTTTTCAACTGTCATTAATTTGAATTTAAAGTTGCTTCATGCTTCCTTTTTTCACTATTTATATAATTATTCTAATGTTCTAAATTTATTATTTGAAATTACTGTTCCAATCTTAATTAAATCAATAGATTTTTTTTATCACAAAATCTCTATTTAATATTGGCTGATATTATTTAGAAGGATAGTTTCTTTGATACTTCTTTTTTTATTATTTGTATATTGAATTGTTTTCTCAAATGCACGCCCATTTTTCAATGAATGCAAAAATAATCTTTTATAAATTGATTTTTTGTTTCCCTAACATAATTAGTTTTAATATTATTAAGCTGACATTTTTTGCATTTAATTTTATACATATCATTTATAACATTATCTGTATTTTCTTTACATTTTTAAATAAACATTTATTTTAGTGCTGTTTCTAATTGTAATATAATCAGCAATTCAAGCTATTGTGCGCCTGTACAAGTGTTAAATAATAAATGTGTTGGGAGTGAAAGTGCTCATTTATTATTTAACACTCATAAAAGTGCACAATAGCTTGAATGGCTGATTAAATTTACATTTTTAAGTATATTTATTATCTAAAATTTTAATTACATTTTCCTTCTTTTATTTATTATTTTAAAATTTATTATATTATTACACTTTTTATTGATCTTAGTAATAATTTTATTTAAATTTTTAACATATTATTACAAATTTTTATACTCATTTAAATAATTTATTTTTCCTATTAACACTATTAAAATTTTTTTCTTCATTGTTATTTTTACAAACAAATTTACTTTCTGTCAATCTTATATTATTATTTATAAACCTAATTGGATAATTATTATTTAAAAGCTCCTTTATTAACTTTATTTGTCTATTGTGATCATCCTTATTTGAACAGTAATTTATAGCCCTGTGAACTCTAAAACTTATAGTATTGACTTTATATTTTGTATCTATATTAGAGTGGCAATTAGTCATTTTATTATCCCCATTACTTTTTTTATATATTGATGTTTCTATACTATTCCTACTATTTATATAAGATTTAATTAATATTATATCTAAATATGCCTCTATTTCAAAAGTAAACTTAATATTTCTATCTAAATTATTAATATCTTCAATAAAAAAAATTTATCCACATATATTTTCATAAAAACGGGAGCATTTTAATTTTTTAACATTGCCTCTTCTAAACCTTCTACATAAATACTGGTCAACATTCTATTTAATGCACCTCTGATTAACATTTTTTTTGTTTGTTTGTAATCATCATCATCATCAACCATTATCAATCCACTGCAGGATGAAGGTCTCTCCAAGTTTAATCCATCTTCTCCGATCTTTAGCTTCTCTTCTCCACAACACCCCTGCACATTTTCTTATTTCATCCATCCATCTCACATGTGGTCTCTTTCTGGGTCTTTTACAATCTCTTGGAGTCCAGTTTAAAATTTCAATTGTCCATCTATTATCATCTCTTCTAGCAATATGTCCAGCCCAACTCCATTTCAATCTTTTAATTTTTTCAATAAGGTCAGTAACACCTGTTTGTTGTCTTACCCATACATTGCGTTTTCGATCTCTTCTTGTTACTCCCAACATACATCTCTCCATACTCCTTTGAGTGGTCTGAAGTCTCTGTATTGCTCTTCTATTAAGTGTCCAAGTCTCAGATCCATAAGTAAGAACTGGTAAAACACATTTGTTAAAAACCATCTTTTTCAAACACATAGGCATATTTCCTTTTAGTATCAAGTTATTTCTACCAAAAGCACTCCAACCAAGTTTAATTCTATGATTAATTTCCTCCATTATGTTTCCATCTGTATTAATAATCTGACCAAGGTATTTGTAACTGTTAACTTCTTCTAATTCTTCATAATCAATCTTTATTTTCATATTTTGAGCAAATCGATTAAACATTACTTTAGTCTTTTTAACATTTATCTTTAGTCCTACTTTTCTACTTTCATCTGCTAACTCCTGCAACATTTCCTGCAGCTCTGAAGCATTATTTGCAAAAACAACTACATCATCTGCGAAATCTAAATGACTTAAATACTCTCCATTTACTGTCACTCCTTTAGTTTCCCATTTTAATCCACAAAATACTTCTTGGAGCACTGCTGTAAAGAGTTTTGGAGATATGGAGTCACCTTGTCTTACACCTTTCTCAATGTTGATTTTTCCAGTATCATTATGTAATCTAATTGTTGCTGTTGCATTTTTATAAATATTCTTTAAAATATGACAATATCCTGGATCTATACCTTGATGATCCAATGTTTTAATCACTGAAGAAATGTGTATAGAATCGAATGCCTTTTCATAATCTACAAATCCAAAACATAATGACAACTCATATTCGTTTGTCCTTTCTATGACTTCTCTCAATACCTGGATATGATATATTGTACTAAAACCACTTTTAAATCCAGCTTGTTCTCTTGGTTGGTGGAAATCCAAAGTTCTCTGTAGACGAGTTGTAATTATCTTGGTAAAAATTTTATATAAAACTGATAAAAGGCTGATAGGTCTGTAATTTCTAATATCTTCTTTATCACCTTTTTTAAATATTAATATTATTACTGCATTCTTCCAATCTTCTGGTACATCTTTATCATTTAGACATTTGGTATATAACTTTGCTAAAAAAATTTCTATTTTTTCACCTGCTTCTTTTAATATATCGATTATAATTCCATCATTTCCTGGAACCTTTCCTTTCTTCATACACTTAATTGCATGTCTCACTTCTTCATTTAAAATTGTGGGCAATTCGGAAGATGTAATAGATATAGGAGGTACTTGTTCTTTATTACTATATAATTCTTGATAAAAATCTTCTACCAATTTCATGATGTCATCTCTCTTTTTATTAATAATTCCATCTTTTTTTTTTATTGCAGATATAAATTTCCTACCAATACCAAAATGTTGTTTAACATTTTTGAGACTTTTATTTTCTTCTACAGCTTTCCTTGGTATTTCACAGTTATACTTTCTTATATCATTTTCAACTCTTTTCCGTACCATTTTACAAAATTCGAGATATTCAATTCTTTTTAATACATCAATTTTGTATATCTTCATATTCCTTCTTTTCTTCATAAATTCTCTAGTCTCAGTAGAAATTTTATTAGTCAATTGCTGCTTTTTTCTACCAGCTATGTTTGTTGCAGTTTTTAAAAGTGTATCAGTTATTTTCACATTAATTTCATTCAAATCTGTATCATGTTCAAAATCTCCTAACACTTGAAACCTATTTGTAAGTTCTAATTTAAATTCATTAGAATGTTTCTGAAGATAAGGAATATCAACTGTAAATATTGTTTTTCTTAATAATTTTTGTCTTTCTAGTTTTACATTAACATGTAACTTACACCTTACTAATCGATGATCACTTCCTGTGTTAAATTTATTAAGAACATTACAATCTTGAAATATGTATTTTCTGTTAGTCCAAATATAATCCAATTCTGCTGTATTTTCATTTAGATGCTTCCATGTCCATTTCCTTTTAACATTTTTCTCAAAAAATGAATTCATAATATAAAGTTTTTCTTTTTTTGCAAACTCCACAAGTCTATGCCCTCTCTCATTTCTATTACCATAACCAAAATTACCTACAGCAATTTCATCTTTCATTTGTCTACCAATTCTAGCATTAAAGTCTCCCATAACAATTTTAAAATGGTGTTTACTCTGAACAAAAGCCTTTTGTACATCCATATAAAAATCTTCTACTACTTCATCACTATGAGAACTTGTTGGGGCATAAACCTGAATTATCTGCATTTGGTATCTGCTATTAAGTTGTATAACTAATCTTCCCACTCTGTCCGAAACACCATCAATCTCCACAATATTGTTCTTCCACTTTTTATTTATAATGAATCCTACTCCACTTGTATTTCCAATATGTGTGCCTTTATAATAGAGTATATGTCCACTTTTTAAATCAATTGTTTCTTCTCCTTTTCTTGTAACTTCACAAAGTCCAATAATGTCCCATTTAATATAAGACAGTTCTTCTTCTAATTCTTGCAATCTTCCTTCACTTGAAAGTGATCTGCAGTTGTAAGTACCTAAATAAAAAGTCGTCATCAAATGGCAGCCTGGGACCACAATCACGGGATTCTTAGTACCCCCCGCCTTCGGCCACCAACCGCTGCCTTGGTTGGTGACTTTACAGCCTCCTGGGAATAAGGGCCATGCTTTATTTTTGTCTGTCATAATTGTATATATGTATTGGAAAAATATTTATCATTTACACAAACATTCATTCTGCCTTATCAGGCACTGAGAAGAAAGACCATGGTGTTTCTTGATCTTAAACTCAGAGGTAAAAAGCCAATAAACTCACCATGCTGGCTAATGTGTGTTGATGAGCAGCCCATCCATGTTCATATACTATATGAATAATCACATAGAAATAACAGCTGCAACGACAAGAACATATGGAGTGGACGTTAGGAATTTGCCCTGCTTGGTTCCTTTAAGGCCTCCAAGAGGAATCAAAGGGTCTCCTTTCAGTTAATAGCAAACTCCTTAATATTTATCATTAAATTCAAATGTTATTACTTTGTAACAAATCTCAATAATCTTTTTAATTTGTTCTATAGATAAATGTACATTTTACTTTTATCTTTTTTAATCTATTAATCACTAAATCAATAGCTTTTTTCACATTGATAATTGTATTCATCGAAACAATATCTATTTTTTACCATTATTAATTGATAATTATTATATTTATTCACTATATACTGAATTTCATTTATTAAAACCTTATTATTCTTAAATATAACTTATAATCATTATTAACAGTAATAATAAAAAGTCAGATGTCACATGACTTATATATAGCTTGCATTTACCAATATCAAAACAAAGCAAAACTCTCCATATAGTAGTGCCCTAACCCTAACCCTAACCAGAATTAAATAGGATGTTAATAGAAAAAGATAAAAGAAAATAATAGGTTTTTAATTAAAAGTTTTTATTTGATATATATAGATTTTTAAAAAGGAATTAGTTGTGTTTAAGTTGTGATTGTAATAGGAAAGGGGAGTGAGATAAGGTAAAAAAAAGAAAATTTTGGTTATGGATATATTTTGTAATTTTTAATTAATTTAATTTTTTTTTTTTTTTTGGAATATGTGATATTTATTGTATTTATATTTTATTTTAGTGTGCCTTGAAAAAGACTATAAAAAATAGTCGAAATGTTGGATTTCTTTTTCATGATTATAGTCATAAAAAATCAAGTTTTAAAAAGAAGGAGTTAGTTTGTTTTATTTCTATATTATATATATATGCATAAATATACAAATATTTAATCATATAAACATATGTTAAAGCTATTTGTAAATGACTCATTATATATATATATATATATATTTCTTATTACCTATATATATATATATATATATATTTCTTATTACCTATAGCTATATATACATATCATTTCTCAATTATATTGCATATAACATATATTATCTCTATTTATCTACAATACATAAATAAGTACCTCCTTCAATAAATCTATATGAGATGTATACACATAAATATATTAAACATATACACATATACTAAATTCTACATCTTCGATTATTAATATTATATAAATCAAATCAGTAAGTCTTTAATATCCATTAATTGTTTTATATCAATTAATATTATGCATATAGAAACTGCTAAATATAAGATCAACCTATGAAACTCAATCTTATATTATTTATTAATTATTTATTATCAATCTAAATATTACTATATGAAATTTAAATTCAAAATTATTATCATTAAACTTATTAACATTATAAATTATTATAACACATATTTTATTATATTGTTACTTAACTAATTCTAATACTCACCTTCTTCTTAGTATTCAGCTTTTTCAACTGTCACTAATTAAAGTTTAATTTTTTTTTCTTTTAATGTTATGTAATTGTTCTCCATTTTTTCTGGTTATATAACTAATTATAATCCCTTCTAAATTTATTATTTGAAAATATTATTTCAATATTAATTAAATCAAGATAGTTTTCATCCCAAAATCTTTATTAAAAACGTTTTAAAAAGGTGAATTGGTTTAATTTTTTATAATTTTATCAGTGCATAAATAAAGATAAGTTGATATTACATGATATGTTGGGCTATTTCTATGATCTACCAGTAAATATTGAATAGATAAAAACTTTAACCTTTATTTAAACTTTTCAAATACAAAGAACTTGTTAATATTAATACACATATAGATAACACTGGTTAGTAATTATACCTGTGTTGTCTATTTGTGTGTTATTATTAACAAATTGCTAGTATTTAAAACGTTTAAATAAAGTTTAATGTTTTTTATAAATTCAATGTTTACTGATAGATGATGGAAATAGTCCTACATATTATCACATCTAATATACCATCATCACAAATTTTCAGGCAAATACTAAGTTGATAATACTTTTTTTCTCATGAAGTAAATCTGAGATAGTTTCAAATTTAGAGATGATCTTGTATAAATATATAAAATCATTGGTTTTTTTATTTGTATCAATGAAATATGAAAATCTATCAGGAATTATATTTAGAGTATTTGGCAAATACAGATTGGTTTTTTAAATATCTTTTTTACAAGAGATTTCCAGATAATTGAGCCAAATTCTAAGTAAGACTGGGAGGATTAATGAGACAAATAGTTTATATTTGATTGACTTATGAAATGTTTTACTTTATTTATCTACGATGTTCATTATTTTAAATGTCTTATTCATTATGATATTAACATAAAGATAGAAAGAGGGAATATTGGAAAAGTAATTCTAAGATCTTTCTGACTATTTTTACAAATGATTTTTAAATCATGAATAGAATAGGGGAATTGTCAAAATTCAGATGTTTTTCAGTAGGAGACAACAGAGTATTTTATTATATTCATCATAATTTTGTTGTTAATACACTATGTAATAAAATTAAGTATATCATTTTGCAGTAAAGAGCAGACAAAAAAGAAATTAATGCATCTGAAAAGTTTGCAGTCATCAGCATACTCAAAAAGGGGGAAATATTTTATACTATATTTGAGATTATTAATATATATATATTGAACAACAATGACACCATAATGCTACCTTGAGGTATTCTAAAAGCTGTTCTGTGATCTATGAATGATTTAAAATATTTGACTAGTGATTTTTAAAACTTTAAAATTATATATATATATATTATAACGGGACAGCCTATTTGATAGCCTTAGTTGAGGCATCAAATATAACGGAACGGCATTTAATCATCCCAGTTGATGTATTAATTGTAATATAATCAATTATATTTAATGTTTAGAAATCATTAACTTAATGCTTCATAGTTAGGTTCGCCAAATATAACAGAATGGATTATATTTAAAATCTAAGTTGGTCTTGTTAAATATAAAGAGATGATTAAATTCCTTAGAAAGAGGATACGCATTTCACTACAATCGGACTTTGGGTCTTCAAGTAGAATGCTAGAAATGAATCGATGAAATACTAAATCCATGATTATATATATCTTTATTATGCTAGCTCAATATCTTTAAATAAGTTTAAATACAATTTAGACCAGGTCATCCATCTTTCATCCCTCTTTCAGTCACCATTATGCCACGATATTTAAACTCACGGAGAATTTGCAATTAGCTCTTTTCAGGAATAATTTCAAAACAAGTTATTTCATATGCCTTTATATAAGCATTAATTATAACTATTATTCATATGACATTTATAATACTAGCATATATATAATATAATTCAATAATGATTAGACAAAGAGATCACATTAACAAATCAATATTTAATAAACAACAAAAAAAATATAATAGAATAGATAATAAAATATTAATAAATAAATACGGATGAATTTTATCATTTTAAAAGAATATTAATAAATGATATTTTTTTATTTAATACCCTATGATAAAACTCAATACTATAATAAACTTTCAAAAATTAAAGAAAATAGCTTAAATTAACAGATATATAAAAACAATATCTGGGTTCAAAAATTAATAATTATGTAACTTATTAATTTATTTATCGTTCTTATTTATATGCTTCACAATTACCCATATATAAGTATTATTTGCCATTGTATAACTTATATATTATATGTATTTTTAATAAATAAAAATACATTAAACGTTTACAATATTACGTAGTAAACACAATACAATCCTGTTTAAGATATCTGTCAAATAATAACTATTTTTTATATCCCTCATCTAATTTGATGAATTATGTTAAGCTTTCAATTAATTATATTTTATAATAAATATAATTTTCCTTTTAAGATATATATGATGCGATGCCAAATTTGAAATAAAGATAATAGTAATAATAATAAACATATTAAAATAATATAAGAATTATTATAATATATATAAATAAATAATAAAGGAAACTTATTTATAAGAGAGTTGAGAGTAGATATTGAAGTCTATAGTTCATCATCCTAATGAAGATCTTTTACGAAGTATATCATTAATCCATTGGTATAATGATGATTTTATTTATCCATAGACGATAAACTGTTAATAATATCCAATGATTTGATTAATGTGAAATAAAATAAATATTCTTCGAATGTAGATGTTCTTAATCTTCATTTTTGTATTATCATTAGACGTTCTATATATCTAATATTTCAGAATATTTTAAAATAGCATGCAAGGTTGGTTTCGAAACCTTTTACGATATAATGAGTGTACTACTCAATGCACATTGTTTTATCCTTAATATATATAATTATCTTAAATTTATATATATCCGAAGAATAATGGAAGAGTTAAAACAACGTAGTTGCAAAACTTAAACAGACGTTCTTTTCCTTTATATTGCTATTCCTTTAAGATTAAGTAGAAAATTAAATATATTTTCCTTGCAGACTTTGAATCCACAAATTATTTTAATTTGAAAAAGTTAATATTTAAATTCCAATCGCTAAATAGTAGTATTGATAGAAGAAAAATGCTATTTTTAAAGAGAAAATATTTTCTTTTTCTTTCGTTTTTTTTTTATTTTCCAGAGCACGAACGAATCTGCTCATGTCTTATATAAAAGTTCATGCTTAACTCAACTATCAATTGTTCCACTGACATTAAGATTTAATAATAAAATTAAAAAAATATATAAGTATTTATTCTTAACTTCAAATCTGGCATTTTACTCAAAATCTTAAGGTATGTATTATTTAAAACTTAAATGTATATATAAATAGTACATATATGTTACATAATAAAATAGTCAAATATAAAAATTTATATTTATAAATATTCACAAGAAATAATAATAACTGTAAGTTACTATTATATTTCCCCTTCCCTTAGGAAATTTAAAATTTTAATTTAAGTTAAAATTTTAAACACTTACAACTATTTTAGTATATTCTTATAGTTTAATTGCATTTATAGTTGGATTTTATGAAGGGTTGAATTTTTTATTTTTTTTTAACTGTTATATCCTCCTAATACTTGGGCTATTTTATTCTTGTGATAATGATCAAAAATAAAAAAAATTAAGGACTTTGATGGGTTAATATTTTTTTTTTTATAAAAAAAAATAAAATAAAAAAAATGTGTTTCCTTCTTGGACCACAAGTATATTTACTAGCCTTATTCCTGCTTCTTTAAGACTTATGGATTTGAAAAGGACTAAATAAATACTAGAGTATCCATTTATAAATATGAATTGACACTATGGTTTTAATTATTTTAAGGCATTAAAGAATACCCTCACCAAAGCTAATGTTTTTAACTATACTTCTCTTTACATTGATCACTATTATTATTATTTTTTATACAACCGTATGGTTTACACTGCCCAATTCTTATATTGGTCTTCACCTCATTTCTTTATAAAATAGTATAAGCAGCCAAAATATGGTTTTAAAATTTGTGAATTGTATGTACCATGAATCTCTCCTTCTTGGTTAATCCAAAATGCATTTGGACCTGCCTTTTTAATGATAGTATAAGGTCCTTCATACGTATTGAAGAATTTATGGTATTTATTCTCCAATGGTTTGCTGGGATGGAAAGTCTTTATCAAAACTTTATCTCCAACTTTAAATTCATAAATACATTTTTTTTATTCTGACTTCTATTATTTGCCATTTTAACAAGTTGTTTATGAGCTTGTAAAATATCATTTTCTCCATTTATTTTGGGTTCATTAATAATAGGTTTATATTTTTTAAATAATATAGGTATAATTTGATGAAAGTGTAGTCGGATGGGTGAGAATCCTGTAGATTCATTTAAACTCCAATTGATATAGTCTACTACACGTTTTGTCTGCTTTACCCAACCCTTGTGCTCCTCTTCTAAATAGGTCCTAAACAAATGTCCAAGCTCCCGCATAATGCGTTCACATGGATTTGATTGTGGATTCCTAATAGAGATTAGCACATGTTTTATTTTTGATATATCTACCCATTTCTTCCATTCCTTAGATAGAAAAGGTGTACCATGATCAGTTAGTATGGTTTTCGGCTTTCCTATCATTGGAAATTGGAGAGTACTCAATACTTTGATTGTATGTTTAGCATTGGCTTGGGGTATTGGGTAAGCAGCAACATATTTGGAAAAGAGATCATAAGTGACTAATAAATATTTTTGTTTGTTGAATGGAGGCAAAGGCCCATAATAGTCAATTGCTAAGATCTCGTTTGGTCTTTCTGGAATGATAGAATTAATTGAATTAATGTAATTTTGGTTTACTGACTTAGCTCTTAAGCAAATTAGACAATCCTGGAGTGATTTCAAGATGTCTTTATACATTTTTGGCCAGTAAAACCAATTCTTAAAGGTATGTTCTGTCTTATGAGCACCATAATGCCCGTATAAACAGTGTACGTATTTTATGAGTGGGTCACGTAAAGACTTTGGTATTATTGTCCTCCACTCATCAACGTTATCATTCACTTTATATAGTAAGACCTGTTGTTCTAATTTAAAATGGTTAAGATCTTTAGGTGCATCCAAAACTTCCTCCCCTAATAAAACTTTTATAATTGGGTTTAATTCTGGGTCATTAAATTGTATCTCTGATAAGTTTTCCAATTCGTTCTCTACATTACTATCAGCCATCACATTGACATTTGTAATGTAGGCATTGTCTACCATCAAATGATTTTGTTCTGACCTACATGGATTTCGACTAAGCACATCAGCAATGATATTCTCGGATCCTTTGCAATAATGCACAGTGTAATTAAATTCCTGTAGTAGTAAACTCCATCTAACTAGACGACTATTAGTCAGATAACTGTGATTCAGGAATTCAAGGCTTTTGTGATCAGTGATCACTATCACCTCTGATCCGAGTAGCATTTGTCGAAATTTTTGGAAAGCCCAGACTATTGCTAGTGTTTCCTTCTCTGTAACCATGTAATTTATTTCTGGACCTTTCAAGAGCCGGCTAATAAAGTAGAGGACACCTGGTTGGCCATCCTCTTGGATTTGGGACAGTGTTACCCCTAATCTAAAACCACTACTATCTGTTTGAACAATGAATGGTTTATTAAAATCAGGGAAAGCTAACATGGTTAACTCCAAAAACCCTGTTTTAATATTCTCAAATGCACGGTCTTGTTCTTCGGTCCATTTCCAACGTTCATCTTTTCTAATCAATTTTAACAATGGTTCCATGTGGTCTGAGAACTTCTGATAGAAACGGTTGTAAAAATTACATAGGCCTAAAAATGATCTAATTTGTTTTCGAGTAGATGGTTTAGGAAAGTTTTGAATGGCAGAGATCTTCTCTGGATGAGGTCTTATCCCATTGCAACCAACAATATGACCTAAGAAGACTACTTGGTTGGAAACTAAAGTACTCTTCTTGAAGTTAATTTTTATACCTTTCAGAAAACACTCTTTAAAAAAGATATAGATAAATGTTGAAGGTGTTCTTCAATTGTGGTGGATGCAATAATTACATCATCCACATAAATAATTATGATTTGTTTTACCTCAGGAGATAAAGTCTTATCCAAACACCTGATTAGACCTGCACCACTATTTATCAATCCAAATGGCATCCTATTAAATTGGTATTTAAAACCCTCATAATGAAAAGCAGTATATTGGCGATCTTCTGGATGAAGTTCAATCTGCCAATAGCTGGAGGTTAAATCGAAAGTGGAAAATACCTTCTTGTTTCCAAATTTCATGAATAATTCATGTATGGGCGGTGGTATATTTCTGTCTGGGACAGTAATTTTATTTAGTTGTCTAGCATCTAAACAAAATCTCATCGACCCATCTTTCTTCTTCACAGTTACTACTGGATTACAGTAAGGTGAAGAGCATTTGGAAATGATTTCCCAATCCAGCATTTTATTAATTTGCTTAGATATATCTTCCCGATATTGGTATGGAATAGGATGTGATTTAGATTGAAATGGTTGATCATGAATTAATCTAATTCTCTGTTGGAATCCCTTTATCACTCCTGGTATGTCTGAGAAAATAGAATTAAATTCTCTTATAACAAATCGTAATTTTAATATATCATCACTTCCAAGCAAGTTGGATTCTGCGAGTTTACTCTCTAAAAGTGTTTCTGGAATGCTAGATGTTATAGAGTCAACTTCAATTTGATCATATCTTGGAAGCAATGTCATCTCTAAGACTTCATCATTAATTTTAACTGTTTTATTACAGAAATCAATTACACAAGTGTTCAAATGTAGGAAGTCTGCCCCTAAAATAACATTATGAATCAAACCATTCAAAATTAAAAATACATGATAGAGAGTTGTTTGGCCGATTTTAATCTCAACCCAAATTTGTTTTTGGATTAACTTAGCTTTTCTACTGTTAGCCATGGTAACCTGCATAGATTTCAGTGGTAAAATTTTGATATTAGGATTTATTGCTAAAATCTTTTGGTAAAATGTCTCTGATATCACAGAAATTTGGCTACCAGAATCTAATAATGCCTTAACCAGCAAGCTCTCAAACAAAACTTCTATCATAGGGCAACTTTGTAAAACAAAATTTGGTGTTTTATCTTCCCATGAACACATCATGTTAGTGATTTCTCGTGTAAAAGATTGATTCAAGTTCCTCATTGGGTATTTGGTTTCTTGAGGTGAGGAACATTTCCTCAAGTACCCTTTTAGTTTGTTTTACGTGAATCTATAGATATATCTTTACTACATCCCGGTTTTGGGAAATTTCTTGGATTATTAGAAGAAGTTATTTTTACTTTATTTAAATTATCACGATTTATTTTGGGAGAGGGGTCATAAGGTATATTCCTTTGAGATGTTTTTCCCTTCCAATAATTGGTATTTCTATTATTTTTCCTTCTATTATAAAATATTATATTGATTGAAGCTTCCTCCTTTTTTTTATCAGGTAATCTAATTGATAAATTGGTTTGATTCATATCAATACTATTTAAAAGTTCTACTATTTGTTCTATTTTTGTTATATTGGTACACAATAATGATTGTTCTATTTTAAGTGGTAAATTTCTTTTTATTATTCTAATCATTTCGCCTTCACTTAAATGATAAGTATTAAGTGTTCTTAATTTTGTTATTTGACGGCGAAAGAATTTGGTCAAGGTTTCTCCAGGTGTCTGTTTATACTTATCTTGGAATATTTGGTACAATAAAGCCTCTTGTTTATCTCTATTCCAAAAATTTTTAATTAATAACTCTTGATATTCCATATAAGTAGATGGAGTTTGTGATAAAGACTCCTACCACATCAATGCATCTCCTTGTAAGTGACTATATGCAATGATCACTTTTTCTCCTTCTGATAAACTATGGTTAACAGAAAAATAAAGATTAAGGCTTCTAATATGTTCTATCGGAGATTCATTATGAGATCCTTTGAATATTTTTAACCTAACAAATTGGTTAATTGTACTACTTGGTATTGAATGGTTGTATACCTTTTGTTTTTCTAAAACATTCAACTGAGAAGTTGATGTTTGATTTTCATGATTAATCCTATAAGTATTTAAGTTTAACCCTTCTAATTCAAAATTACTAGGATAATTTTCAACTTCAGGCATTATATGATACTGAAAATTTGATCTATCACCAGAGTCAATTACTTGTTGTGGATCTTTTTGAATGACCTCGAAATGATTTTCACCATGATTTTGTTCTTGATTATGACTATAAGTATTTACATTATTTTCAACCTGATGCATTTCTATAGTTGGTGTTCTTTTACATATCTGTGTTTCAATAACCAAAAATCTACTATCAGTTGATTCCTTTATATTATTTACTCTATTCCAAGTTTCAGTAGTATCTTTCCTTAATTTTTCCAATACATTTTTGTCTATATTTGTATTAATTTCTATTGAATTCATTTTATTTTCTAAAGTTTTAAGTTGATGATCAATAGTCTCCAATACATTATTCTGAGATTCTACCTCATTATTATGTTTAGTAGATAGTTGATCTATTCTTGCTTGTGTTTGTTGTCTATCTACTTGGATTTCATTCCGTATTTTATTTTGTTCTTCTTTTACTTGATCCCTAAAAATTCCTTGATTTTTATACATTTCATCACATTTAACATTTAATCTATCTATTATGTCACCTTGGAACTCACTAAACCATTGTTGACATTTTGAATTATTTTCATCAATTTCATTCTTTAAATCATTTAATGCTTGTTTAATTTCTATGTTATCTTTTTTAACATTATCCACATTTAAATTTAATTGTTGGATTTTTGTAGATAGTTTATTTTCAATTCCTGTTATTTCAACCTTCAAATCATTTTTTAAACTATCTAATTTTTTACTATTATTATCCAATTTTTGATTCAAGTCACTTTTTAAACTATTAATATTATCATCCAATTTTTGATTCAAATCACTTTTTAAGTTACACATATCACTTCTAAAACTAGTACTATTATCATCCATTTTTTTATTCAAGTTATTTTTTAAATCATCTAATTTATTCATAAACATTTGTAACATTTGCTGAATTGTACCAACATTAGATGATTGATTAATCTCAATTGTAGATGATTGATTTAAACCTTCATCAACTATATTTTGTGTTTGAGATAACACTTGATCTAAACTCGGTGTTTGTTGAGGGTATTCAATTATGGTTGTAGAACCCCCAGGTGCTTGTACTAATGATGATTGTTCAATAATAATATTATCATCATTTAGTTCACTTTGCAAATCATCTTGCATTTGACTAGAGCATTTAATATCTTTGTTTGAATACATTTTCCCACTTCGCAGCATAACAAATTTTAACTTAATTCAAATATTACTTAAGTGTATATATATTTTTATAACCAAAATATTATATCGTAAAGTTCTCTACCACCCCATGCTATTTATATATACTTATGATGTTCTAATAATATATGTGTATATTTTTAAACGTCTATGTCTATATAAAACTTTATCCCACTCAACTCTTGTTTAAAACATAATTTAATAATTAGTTATTCAAATATTGATCTGTCTAAATCATATTATATATATTACCATTTTTTTTTTTTTATATTAATCTTGCAATTATAAATACCATATACAATGAATCGAAATTATAGATTCAATGCCTAAAACGTCGCACACCAGATAAAATGCAGTCTACAGGGTATGAGATTTAATTAATCGAAGCCCCTAACATTTGGGTCACCAGATATAACGGGTCAGCCTATTTGATAGCCTTAGTTGAGGCATCAAATATAACGGAACGGCATTTAATCATCCCAGTTGATGTATTAATTGTAATATAATCAATTATATTTAATGTTTAGAAATCATTAACTTAATGCTTCATAGTTAGGTTCGCCAAATATAACAGAATGGATTATATTTAAAATCTAAGTTGGTCTTGTTAAATATAAAGAGATGATTAAATTCCTTAGAAAGAGGATACGCATTTCACTACAATCGGACTTTGGGTCTTCAAGTAGAATGCTAGAAATGAATCGATGAAATACTAAATCCATGATTATATATATCTTTATTATGCTAGCTCAATATCTTTAAATAAGTTTAAATACAATTTAGACCAGGTCATCCATCTTTCATCCCTCTTTCAGTCACCATTATGCCACGATATTTAAACTCACGGAGAATTTGCAATTAGCTCTTTTCAGGAATAATTTCAAAACAAGTTATTTCATATGCCTTTATATAAGCATTAATTATAACTATTATTCATATGACATTTATAATACTAGCATATATATAATATAATTCAATAATGATTAGACAAAGAGATCACGTTAACAAATCAATATTTAATAAACAATAAAAAAAATATAATAGAATAGATAATAAAATATTAATAAATAAATACGGATGAATTTTATCATTTTAAAAGAATATTAATAAATGATATTTTTTTATTTAATACCCTATGATAAAACTCAATACTATAATAAACTTTCAAAAATTAAAGAAAATAGCTTAAATTAACAGATATATAAAAACAATATCTGGGTTCAAAAATTAATAATTATGTAACTTATTAATTTATTTATCATTCTTATTTATATGCTTCACAATTACCCATATATAAGTATTATTTGCCATTGTATAACTTATATATTATATGTATTTTTAATAAATAAAAATACATTAAACATTTACAATATTACGTAGTAAACACAATACAATCCTGTTTAAGATATCTGTCAAATAATAACTATTTTTTATATCCCTCATCTAATTTGATGAATTATGTTAAGCTTTCAATTAATTATATTTTATAATAAATATAATTTTCCTTTTAAGATATATATGATGCGATGCCAAATTTGAAATAAAGATAATAATAATAATAATAAACATATTAAAATAATATAAGAATTATTATAATATATATAAATAAATAATAAAGGAAACTTATTTATAAGAGAGTTGAGAGTAGATATTGAAGTCTATAGTTCATCATCCTAATGAAGATCTTTTATGAAGTATATCATTAATCCATTGGTATAATGATGATTTTATTTATCCATAGACGATAAACTGTTAATAATATCCAATGATTTGATTAATGTGAAATAAAATAAATATTCTTCGAATGTAGATGTTCTTAATCTTCATTTTTGTATTATCATTAGACGTTCTATATATCTAATATTTCAGAATATTTTAAAATAGCATGCAAGGTTGGTTTCGAAACCTTTTACGATATAATGAGTGTACTACTCAATGCACATTGTTTTATCTTTAATATATATAATTATCTTAAATTTATATATATCCGAAGAATAATGGAAGAGTTAAAACAACGTAGTTGCAAAACTTAAACAGACGTTCTTTTCCTTTATATTGCTATTCCTTTAAGATTAAGTAGAAAATTAAATATATTTTCCTTGCAGACTTTGAATCCACAAATTATTTTAATTTGAAAAAGTTAATATTTAAATTCCAATCGCTAAATAGTAGTATTGATAGAAGAAAAATGCTATTTTAAAAGAGAAAATATTTTCTTTTTCTTTCATTTTTTTTTTATTTTCCAGAGCACAAACGAATCTGCTCGTGTCTTATATAAAAGTTCATGCTTAACTCAACTATCAATTGTTCCACTGACATTAAGATTTAATAATAAAATTAAAAAAATATATAAGTATTTATTCTTAACTTCAAATCTGGCATTTTACTCAAAAGCTTAAGGTATGTATTATTTAAAACTTAAATGTATATATAAATAGTACATATATGTTACATAATAAAATAGTCAAATATAAAAATTTATATTTATAAATAATTTCACAAGAAATAATAATAACTGTAAGTTACTATTATATTTCCCCTTCCCTTAGGAAATTTAAAATTTTAATTTAAGTTAAAATTTTAAATACTTACAACTATTTTAGTATATTCTTATAGTTTAATTGCATTTATAGTTGGATTTTATGAAGGGTTGAATTTTTTATTTTTTTTTAACTGTTATATCCTCCTAATACTTGGGCTATTTTATTCTTGTGATAATGATCAAAAATAAAAAAGCCTTAAAACCTGCCAAATTATATATAATTGGACTATTAGCTTTAGGATGTGTATATCCTTTTATGTTGAATGGCTTCAGCAACATTGTTTATACTAGTTTATTATTTTTTGGGGAAATATTTAAATCTAAATACTTGATCCTATGAAATTGATCTTCTTTAATAGTACTCACATTTAGACCAGTTGTATACTGAAATTCTTTTATAATCTTGTCAATGGTTTTATTTTTGGCAATCATTAAGACATCATCAACATATATATATATATATATATATATATATATATATATATATATATATATATATATATATATATATATTGATGATGTCTATATATCAATTTTTGATGCATGTTATATTTCAGTAATATATTTTCATAATGGTTTAAAACAATACTAGACAAAAATACCATTTAATGGTAGGCCCATAGGCCATCCAATTTCCATTTTATACCATTTTTTTCAAAATTCACCATTAAGTTGTGATCTAACCAATTCAAAAAAATCCACTATGAAATCAATGCACTGTGTAATAATTCTCAAGGCTAAATGGTTTTATAAGTAACAATTAGAAAACAGTCAACACTTAGACAATTGCAATATAAATAATGAACTACATTAATAATTTAAATTACTAAAAAAAAATTAGACAGATATCTATTGGTGTGTTACCACTATTTCTTTGATTATTAAAATAAGCAAAAGTTATTTGATTATGTAATTTTAGAAAAGATTTTTTTATTGGTATTTATTACCATGTTCAACATTTAATGATCAGACTATGGTTCTATTCTCCCATAGTGTCATTTTAACATTTCTATGACAACAAATAAAGTTGTAGGGTTTAATAGCCAATTTGATGGCTTCAGATAGTCAGCAAAGCATTTATTATTTATTTTATTTATTTATGTAGATATTAACTAAGGAGAGTTTATGTTTTCTCCTCCCTACAAGATCCCTACTTACAGTACATTATTATTACTTGATATGACATAAAATATTTTATTTTTAATTTTAATAAATAAACCATTCATTTATTATATATTCACTCAAAATTCAAATATATTTATTAAACATAGAATTTATAATTGTTTTCTTTATTTGTTCATTTATACTATATGAGGATAATAAATAATGACTGTGTTTTTCTCACAATATTTATTTCTTCTGACAAAATCCATTGACCATTACTTTAATTTTTTAGCATTTATTTTTAGCACTACATATTTTCATCTGGTAACTATTGTAATATATCTTGAAGCACAGAAGCACAATTTGCAAAAAAAAAAAAAACAATGACATAATTTGCAAAATCTAGCTGACTTAAATAAACTTATATCTTTTTATTTTAATTCTCAAAGTAGTTCCTATTAAAATCCTGAAAAAGTTTTGAAAATAAAAAATTACCCCGCCCTATACCTAGTGCGGCTACATGGATAAGAGACACTTTTGTACAAGATAAATTTTAGTATTCTTTTCCATTCTATAAAATAAAATTTGTAAATTAAAAGACACTTTTTCTAGCACTTTCATAAGAAAAATTTGAAAATATGTCTTTAGTCATTTAATGTGTTCAGTAAGTAGCTTGTCTGTTTTATTTATTTATTTCTAGAAAACAAACCTGGAGATTAAAACACATGCTGAAATAAAACAAATCTTTTTTTAAAAATTATTTTTTGAAATAATAATTAAATAATACTTTAAAACAAAAATGTTGATTTAGTAAACTTGAATTTTTTTTTCAAAAGTATTTATATTATTTTTAGGACAATCCAGAAAAATTGCTAGTAGAGAAAAAAAATATCTGCAAATAAGATAATTTATAAAGTCAAAAACTACGGAGAGACTTTCTTTTCAAAAATTTTTTTATTGATATACAATATATAACTTCACAAATAAATATAAATAGCCAACGTTTCGTCCATTTTTTCAAGATAATAATATGGACTTTATCAAGGTTCTATAAAACAGAGAAAAGAAATATATAATAAATAAGAAAACAAGAAAATAAAATAAGACAAATAAAATCAAATAAAACAATAATAATAACAAAATAAAATAAAATACCTAATAAACCAAAAACTGGAAAAATTGTATACTACAACATCTCCTTATAAAGTGAGAAATTTTTTATATATTAAAAAGAAAAAGAAAAATATCCATACAAAAACAGTCAATTTTTCTCCCTCTTTTCCTTTTTACACAAATATATAAGTTATTTTAACATTTTATTTAAGCAAGGATTTAAATGTTCTATATATATACTCTCTTTGTTAAATCTTTCAAAGTAATTACCAATACATTCCAAAGGTCGAATTTCATAGTCCTTATGTCCTGTTTCCAATTTATGACAAAAGATAGCAGATTTCTTATCAATTAAATGCTGATATAGTCTGGTTTTTAATTTATTTTTGCTTGTTCCAATATAGAATACATTGTTTTTGCAATTCAAACATTTAATTAAATACACTGAATTCATAGCTTCAAGCATATTAAATTCTTTATGATTAATCAAAGGTCTTAAAGTTCTCTTCTTTTTGTATACAGGTTTCATATTTATACAGTATTTTTTATTAATTTTATTTAACAATTCATTTAATTTCAAAAATACAAATTTAGATAACTTAAAACCAATATAAATGTTATTATCTATAAAAATTTTATTTTTGCACCTATTATTACCATCATGTTCTATTATTGTTTCATTATTTACCTTTTTATTCTTATAAACATTCATACAAATATTACTTCTAATTTTATTCAAATTTTTTGCAGAAAACAAATAATTTACAATTCTATATGGATATTCATTTATTATACATTCCCTTCTTATATAATTTAATTCTTTGTCCAAACTATATTCATTTGAACATAATTTAAATGCTCTCATTATTCTATTGTTTATGATATTAACTTTGCATTTAAAATCAACATCGGAATTCCAGTTTGTTAGAATTCCAGTATACATTTTTTTTCTATAAACCTCAGTTTCTATTCTAATTCTATTATTTTTATAAAATTTATAAATCTTTACATCCATATATTCAATACTATTATTATTTTCTTTTTCTAAAGTAAACTTAATATTTTCTATTCTATTATTAATAAAATTCCAAAACTTAAATGATTTATTCAAATTACCATTAAATATCATGAAATAATCATCTACATAACGTACATAAAATATAGGTTTATGACAAACATTAAAAAATATCTTTTCAAAATTGCACATATAAATATCTGCTAGAAATCCACTTAAACAATTTCCCATATTTAATCCTTTTATCTGTTTATAGTATTTGTCACCGAATTTAAAAAATAAATCCTTACAACATAACATAAGAATGTCATGCAACAAAGGAATATCCATTTTGATATTTTTATTTTTATCTTCAATGTACATCTCCAAAAAACAATCAATTGCTTTTTCACAATTTATATTTGTGTACATATTAATTATGTCTAGTTTAACAAAGTAAATATTTTTAAATTCTTTTAAACCAAATAAAAATTTCTTAATTTTTTCAATAAACACAACAGAATTATAAACTTTGTTCCCAGCAAAACAATTAGTATATTTTTTAAATAAATTAATATAAACCCATTTTGAAATATTAACGTAATAAGTGTTAAAACAATCCACTATTGGTCTCATAGGTATATTAGGTTTATGCACCTTAGGCAAACCTTGAATTTCAGCACACATAACGTCCATTCTTTTTAACCTAAACATTTCGCTTTTTTTAATTATTTCTTTATTTTCCATAATTGTAATAAATTTATTTATCTTTTTATTTAAAAAATTACTCATATCTTTTTTAACTTCAATATAGCAATCTTCTTTTAACATATTTATCATTTTATTATTATAATCCTCTATATACATAATTACCACATTTGAAGATTTATCTCCTTTCAAAAAAACGATATCATTATGCTTATTTTTTAAATTATCAATGGTTTCCCATTCATATCTATTATACATATCCTTGTTTATATTATTTTGAATATCCCATTCTAATTTTTTAAATCCATACACCAAATCACTTTTTAATAATTCTTTATTATCTATTTTACCAAAAATATCTTTATCAATATAATTATTAATCATTATCATTTTTGATTTAATTTCGATAATTTGTTTATTAATACTACATTTTCCAAAAGGTACATATTTTAACCCTTTGCTTAATATATTTAGTTCATTTTTACTAAAAACTTTATTTGTTAAATTGATAACTGAGGAATTATTATCTAAAAAATCATTATAAACACTACCAAATTTATCATCACAAACAATATTCTTTTTTTGTTTATAAACTTTATTAAAATTTTCTTTTTTATAAAATATTAAATTATTTATTTTTTTATTATGTCTATTATTTACTTCATTCTTTAATCTTTTTACCTTTAATAAAAAAATCTTTTTTACAAAATTTTCTTCTTCAAATGTAATCAATTTACACATTGAATTATATATAGATTTAATATTATTTAAAATATAATCTCTTTTCCTATATAACCCGTTTATAAACCTTTTTAAAATAAATCTTTCAATAAAATGAACATCACTTTGTTTAAACAATTTTTTAATTTTACTAAAACATAAAAACTTTGGAACCACATTATAATAAATACAATTTTTTAAAAATTTTATATCTAGGTTTAATTTTATGACCTTTAGTTTATATTTCATCCAATTATTAATTAACTTGATACAATCTCTAAAAACATATAAATCACTAATATTATTTCTCAAATAACCAATAAAACTTTTCATATTCATATATTCAAATTTCAAAAAATACATGTTTAAAAAATTTCATATACAATTCCATAAAATACGAAAAATATAATAAAAAATATAATAATAAAAAGTATAATAATAATAACAAAATCATATAACTGTATAAAACTTATAAATAAATCCATATAACAATATAAACTTCTTCTTCTTCTTCTTTTTTCTTTTCAAATGTATTATCAAGTTTTTTATAAAGTCAAAAACTACGGAGAGACTTTCTTTTCAAAAATTTTTTTATTGATATACAATATATAACTTCACAAATAAATATAAATAGCCAACGTTTCGTCCATTTTTTCAAGATAATAATATGGACTTTATCAAGGTTCTATAAAACAGAGAAAAGAAATATATAATAAATAAGAAAACAAGAAAATAAAATAAGACAAATAAAATCAAATAAAACAATAATAATAACAAAATAAAATAAAATACCTAATAAACCAAAAACTGGAAAAATTGTATACTACAACATCTCCTTATAAAGTGAGAAATTTTTTATATTAAAAAGAAAAAGAAAAATATCCATACAAAAACAGTCAATTTTTCTCCCTCTTTTCCTTTTTACACAAATATATAAGTTATTTTAACATTTTATTTAAGCAAGGATTTAAATGTTCTATATATATACTCTCTTTGTTAAATCTTTCAAAGTAATTACCAATACATTCCAAAGGTCGAATTTCATAGTCCTTATGTCCTGTTTCCAATTTATGACAAAAGATAGCAGATTTCTTATCAATTAAATGCTGATATAGTCTGGTTTTTAATTTATTTTTGCTTGTTCCAATATAGAATACATTGTTTTTGCAATTCAAACATTTAATTAAATACACTGAATTCATAGCTTCAAGCATATTAAATTCTTTATGATTAATCAAAGATCTTAAAGTTCTCTTCTTTTTGTATACAGGTTTCATATTTATACAGTATTTTTTATTAATTTTATTTAACAATTCATTTAATTTCAAAAATACAAATTTAGATAACTTAAAACCAATATAAATGTTATTATCTATAAAAATTTTATTTTTGCACCTATTATTACCATCATGTTCTATTATTGTTTCATTATTTACCTTTTTATTCTTATAAACATTCATACAAATATTACTTTTAATTTTATTCAAGTTTTTTGCAGAAAACAAATAATTTACAATTCTATATGGATATTCATTTATTATACATTCCCTTCTTATATAATTTAATTCTTTGTCCAAACTATATTCATTTGAACATAATTTAAATGCTCTCATTATTCTATTGTTTATGATATTAACTTTGCATTTAAAATCAACATCGGAATTCCAGTTTGTTAGAATTCCAGTATACATTTTTTTTTCTATGAACCTCAGTTTCTATTCTAATTCTATTATTTTTATAAAATTTATAAATCTTTACATCCATATATTCAATACTATTATTATTTTCTTTTTCTAAAGTAAACTTAATATTTTCTATTCTATTATTAATAAAATTCCAAAACTTAAATGATTTATTCAAATTACCATTAAATATCATGAAATAATCATCTACATAACGTACATAAAAATATAGGTTTATGACAAACATTAAAAAATATCTTTTCAAAATTGCACATATAAATATCTGCTAGAAATCCACTTAAACAATTTCCCATATTTAATCCTTTTATCTGTTTATAGTATTTGTCACCGAATTTAAAAAATAAATCCTTACAACATAACATAAGAATGTCATGCAACAAAGGAATATCCATTTTGATATTTTTATTTTTATCTTCAATGTACATCTCCAAAAAACAATCAATTGCTTTTTCACAATTTATATTTGTGTACATATTAATTATGTCTAGTTTAACAAAGTAAATATTTTTAAATTCTTTTAAACCAAATAAAAATTTCTTAATTTTTTCAATAAACACAACAGAATTATAAACTTTGTTCCCAGCAAAACATCTAAGTGTTTTATCATATTTAAAATAACCTATCACCACACCCAAAATAACATTGTACTGCTTTCTTATTTTTTTTAGATAACTCTATTATTCTAGTTTACATACTTGGTGATTATCTACAGCCATTGTATGATTATCTAAAATGCACTTTTTATTATTAAATATTATATAACAGTTTACAAGCCACATGGTTTTTAGTATGTGGATAATTACAGATGAATTATGGGACTGAAATTATTATAGGTATATTTTTAAGTAACTTCTTGAGGTTGATTCTACACTCATAAAACACAAATAAGCATAGAGATGACAAGTATGGACAGGTTTGAAAAAGGTGTAGCATTTCTTCTGGATAATTATTGCACAAAACATGTGGGTTCAAGATTTGGCTTGAATCAGTCATTAAGAAATATTTTTGTTGAAAATATACCCGCTAATAAAACTACTTTCATCATTTTATTAGCTATCAGTATCTTTCTGTGATTACAAGAGGCAAATCAATCTATGCATATTTTCCAGTAGTATATTTATAAATATAATTATTTATGTTACTTAATCTATTAATCTATCTGACAAAAAACTTGCTATATTGTAAAAACTATTTTAAGTTATTAATTGCTATATTTGCTGTTTATATTTAATAAAAGTAAATAAATCTCTGAATACAGATATCCACATCCATATTCGTATTCTGAACGAACTTGCAGTTTCAAATCTAGTTGCAATTGACTCATTATTGATAATATATCCCAAACTTCTAAATCTATCTCCACTTTACTTTTCTAATTCTGATAATTTTATATAAGTTATATACTTTAAATAATAAGTGAAATAATGCTTAAAGCTAAATGGGATAATATGTAAACATTAGAAACCAGTAATCACCTAAACATACCAATATAGATAATAATCAACATTTCTTACTGTTGTCAAGGCAACCTCTCACCTGTTATATACTTATATAAGGTGCCTATAAAAATACGTTATAGATAGAATTGAGAATAAATGAATAATAAAAATATGGTAGTATAAAGCAAAGAATTTAATTTTTACTGTTAAAGGAAGGACTTGACTGATGTGTTATTCCATATGAATCTGTCCTACAAAGAAGTAAAATACATTTTGGTCAATCATTTCTCATTATTTATTTTTCTGGCAATTGACTGTTGACCAGGATTTTATTTTTCTTCATTGCATTACCATATGCATTAACAATAGTAATCAATTCTATATTAGTCAATATTGCAGTCATTTGTAGTATTAAAAAAAAAACCCTATATCAGATTTTCATATCAAAATGCAACAGCAATGATTATATTACACAATGATATAAAAATTAGTGCTGAAAAGACCGTATGACAGGATAACTCCATAAATCTAGAACTTTTTACAGCAATTTTGCAAAAATATTTTATGAATTAAAATGGGAAGTTAAGAAGTAAAAGTAAATGGAGAATATTTAAATTATCTAGATTTTCGAAGGTGTAATTGCTTTTACAAATAATGCTGCAGAGCTTAAGGGAATGTTGCAAAAATTATCAGATAAAAGTAAGAAAGCAGGCCTAAAGATAAATTCTAAAAAGTCTAAAGATTGTTCAGTGGATATTGTCCAAAGAAGAAAATGAGGAGTTAGAAGAACTTAACAACTACAAATATTTTGGTCAGATTAATACAGATTGAAACATAATGAATCAAATTAATCATAAACTTATACTTGGGTGGAATGTTTTTTGTTGAAATAACTTGATATAAAAAAAAATATGTCTATGCATTTGAAAATGAAGATTTTTTAATGTTTAATTGGTATTTACTTATGAATCTAAGATATAGATATGTAAAGAGCAATATGCATATTTCAAACAACCCAAATATCTATGGAAATATATGTTGGGAGTAACAAGAAGGTATCAAAACAAAATATATGAGTGAGAAATCAAACAATTATTACAAGCATCATTGAATAAGTTAAGAGACTAAATTAGAGCAAGGCTGACCATATTTCTAGAAGAGATGATAATGATGGACAATTAAAATCTTAAAATGGATTTTTAAAAAAATGTATAAAACTTAGAAAAAGACCACATGTGGATGGTTGGATAAAATAGAAAAGTGTTCTAGAATGATGTGGTAAAGAAAAGTTAAAGATTAGAAAAAGTAGATTAAACTTGGAGAGATCTTTATCCTCCAGTGGATTGATAATGGCCAAAAACAATAATGATATATAAAGTAACTAATAAAATTATAACCTTATTACAATAATAGGATGAAGAAAAGGGTTATTACAGTGAGATGAAACTCTGTATAATCTATAATAAGACAGAGAATAAAAAAAACTTCCTTTCAGGATCTGTTATATTATAGAATTGTAACAAATTTTTTAAAAAATACACTTCTAAGACTAGCAACATTAATATCTCAGGATTGATTTTCTACTACAATATCTACATTGACAAATCAGTTCACTGTATTTACATATTTTAACCAGGATAGCAAGTATGGTGTAAATTCTTATGTTGCATTAACTACAATTAACAATTTTCTCAGGGTTTTAACAACATATAATAATTACTATACTTAACATTTATATAAATAAGCATTTATTTTTATAGCGTCTGCATATAATTGTAATTTACATTCATATCGGCCTTATGAATGTAAATTATACTTAACATTATTGACCTCAAAAATTACGTAAATGATTTATTATTGATATGACCAAATAGGAAAGAAATTTTATTGTATCTACTCATATTTGAAATGAATAAAATATTGGATGGAAATAGTGCAAGTGACTAACATGAGGAATAATATTTTTTTTAATCAACATGTAATAAATTATAGAATTATGTGATCATATTTTATTTATTTACAATGTATAGATGATGAGTCTTCACTAATTAATGACAAATGAATTGGATAATTAACAAATATAAAATTAATTTTAATAACAATAAAATGATATAAATATTTTAAAAAATATTTACAGGTAATTAGTTTTCTGAAAGAGCATAAATAGTATTATAATACTATAGTTAATATTTACAATGTATAGATGATGAGTCTTCACTAATTAATGACAAATGAATTGGATAATTAACAAATATAAAATTAATTTTAATAACAATAAAATGATATAAATATTTTAAAAAAATATTTACAGTTAATTAGTTTTCTGAAAGAGGATAAATAGTATTATAATACTATAGTTAATAAATACTGGTCATGGCAGTGATAATTATGTGTGATATATAGGAACATAATGTTATAATGAGAACATTACATTGGAGAAGGTTGTATAGCATATAACTTCAAGACTTGAGTATTAACAATAAGCAAACTCTGAGAATGTTTTACACTATCCTTAATTAAAGTAATAGTAACCTTTTCTTATCGGTATATGTCTTATAAACTAAATCCTTTTACAAAAGAGCAGAGTAGTAACCAAACTTATATATCTTATTCTTATAAAGTACAATGTTAACTTGACCTGAACATCCCAGATGCTGGTGGTATTACTTACTATTTTTATCAAACTTCTATTATGATTAAAATTATAATAAAGTACTGTTAAGAGCTTGCACCAACTAAACAATAACATTTACATGTTTATCAATGCCACAAGTACAATATATATATATATATATATATATATATATATATATATATATATATATATATATATATATATATATAAAATCTTCATAGATGTGTGTAAAAATCTTTCATTAAAGAAGTAAAAATGGTCATCTTAGTATAAATTTGACTTATATTCTAAATACCCTTATTATCTAAAACATAAGATTTTATCAAATGATTAATAAAACATATAAAATATTAAATATTGGCCATAAATAATTTTTAATTAACTGAAACTCTAGGCAACTGATCTCCAAGGTGCAAATAAACTACTAACACCCATTTATAACAAATTACACTCTTGAATATAATATATTACATGTATCTTCTTTATCATACCTTTCTTTTTTGAAAACTTTTATAGAACAATAAAATTTTAAAATTAAACAAATTCAGTAACAATATTATATCTTTGAAATAATAATTCGTAGTCTTTAAAAGCATCCAAGAAAAAAATATCCAGGCAATATGTATTTACAATTTTAAATGATTGTCATTTTAAGGTTGAAGAAATCCTAATGGATAAGTTTATCATCACTTAATCTTTGTAGACATTGGTCAAGAATAAAGGCTGAGCTTGTAAATCCACTAATGATCAGTTTCTGATCACCATTTGATAAGTTTATAGTTATTTGTTTTATTTTCATTAGATAATAAATACAACAGTCAATCCTTTAAGGTATTGTTTTCATCAATTATAAAATTTCTAAGTATATTTTTGAAGACAAAATATTGATGAATTTAAATTTATTTATTGACAATGGTTTCTGTAATAATTGTCCATCACTTTTGTTGTCATATTAAGTAGTAGTTAGTCCATTGGATGTATTAGTTTTAAATTAATATTGAAAATTTAGGTAGTTTTTTCATAAATTTAATACAAAGTAATTTGTTAATCCATTAATCCACATTAGTTTTATAATACTCATCTGAAGATTTATGTTTTCATAGCAAATATAAATTCCAAACAAGTAATTTCTGCTTTGGAAAAGCACTCTTAAAAATTTTCATAGTTGAAATCCAATTATTTGGTTTTTATTCCTTTTAAATTCATTATTGAATAATATATGCTGTTAGACATTTAGTTTTTTCATTTGGGTCAATATAGAAGAATATTTTCCATTAAAGAGGCAAATATTTAGTTGGTTGTTTACTCGGGCATCATTTTAATGCAGGATGCCAGAATGGATAATTTTGAATTTAAATTGTATGCAGTCTTTCTGCATACAGTTAATAAAAGACTAAACAATTTTAACATATAGGTTTTATATATGTTTCTGTCACATGTAATAATTAATTAATGAAACACTATATTACTTTTACAATGTTTTATTATCCACCCTTTTTTCTGTTTACAGTTTCGATCGCCCCAGCAATCTTTTTCAGAACCTTATATCTCCTAATATCACTGTAACAATCAATTAATTATTATATTGTATACATTTGACAATGCAATAGAAAATAGTAATTATTTCCTGTCACATGATTAATAAGATCATAAATTTTACCCAAAATCGTTCACATTTTTGGATTTTTATAAAAATATTTTGTCAAACATCAGTTAGAAATAGTGGAAGATAACATTTGGAAATCGTGCCAAAAATTATGATGATTTTGTTTTTTAAAATTTTTAGATAAATATTATTTCAAATATTGAATACCAGATTAATTAATTAGTGACTAAAATAAATAAATATACATTATTGTGTTACAATACATTACTTATATTATTAATACACCTGGGTCTTGTTTTATGCGATAGATAGGTTCCACAGAAAACCCACATTAAAAAAAATTGCACAAAAATAGACTTAATTTAGCTTGAAAAATGGGGGATAGGTTCTCTATTTTTTAGAATTCACATAAACCAAAGCAACAAGGAAAAATTACTTTAAACTTCACATTAAAAAAATAAGCAAATAAAGTATGACTAATAAAAAATTTCAAATATTTGAAAAAAATAATCAGTGCAGATGAATTTCCTGCTTGATAGTAATAAGTTCATTTCTGGTTATATGAACACACATTCATTCCTGCTTCATATGATTCTTGGATTCCATAAAATCTTTGAATATGTATGGCCTCACCAAGATGGGCATCAACATCTCAGTTTCATCATTGGATATAACTCCATTTATGCATAACCTAGCATTGCTTTCAGTATTTGTAATGCATATTAAAGCCTGATCTAGCAAGCATATAGTCATTCATAATTCTAAGCCCTGGGCAGTCATTTATTAATTATGACTTTGGTATACTTAATTAAATATTCCTATCTTAACACTGCTTGGTTATCCATTAATTAATAGGCAATCCCTTGATAGAATGTGCACCCTGGACATTATTAAGACATAATAAAGCCTATAGTCTCTCTACTGTATTAAGTTCGTGATAATTAAGCTGCTTAGTCATTAATTTTGTTTTTAACCTATAAGAAAGCACAATATAAACTAAGGTTTAAATCTAGACATATGAACTTTTATTTCGCTTTATTATTATTGTTACACGTAACATCGTACATTTATTTCTTGTTTATCATAATTAGCATCATTTAGTTTTAAGACTCCTGTATCTCACTGACTTCAGTGGGATATAAGAAAAATGACATATATGTTAGCATCCGATGCGTAGTCATATAAAAATTGTCCTGGAGGCATAGGTAATGAGATTCAACTTTGTATTGCTTGTTGTAATGTTTATATCGATGTTAAATACAGACATGCAGTTAGTGATCATTGCTGGGTTTTTAAGATTAGTTTTGCTGACTATTACAATATATGTGTGTGCGATTGAAAATAAACAAATAGATTATTCATGTTATTTACTCTGAATAAACTAATAAATAAATTTATTAAAAAAATAGATTTTTTTTTTTTACATTTTCCAATTTATGTATATACATAATAAATAATTAATGCTTCAAAAATATTAAAGCTAGCTTATAATACGAAACACGCAAATATTGCACGTATCACGACTTATAAAAAGTTAAAAAAGGTTTACATTTTTTGCTAAATGTTAATTTTTTCTTCTGATTTATATTTTTCTAGTCTTAATAATCACTACAATGGACGTAAATAAAAGTTGTTTCTATGATAATTCTAGCTATAATAATTATACTATCTCTTTGATAAAAAATCCTTTTATTCGGTTTTATGCCAGAAATATTTGGCCTTATTTTTGGGTCGCAGGAAATATAGGAAATGTTTTAAGCATTTTAGTTTTCAGCAAGATACAGTTAGATTTGCAAATGAAAACTGGCTTTCTCATTTCTTCTATTTTTGACCTTTTATTAACAAACGCAGTTTTACCATACATGTCTTTCTTTTACAGCAATAATGTTAATTACTTTATGAAGTTCTATGTAACAAAACTACATTCCACAATTCTCTTGTCTTTAATGGGATGCAAATTTTGTTTAATATTTCTATTAACCACATATCGTTTTTTATCCGTGTTTTGCCCTCAAAAATATAAATCTTTGATTACAGTAAGGCGAATTATTATTTTTATTTTCTTTATCGCTATTATATCTTTATTATTTAATGTTAATTTTATAGATGGTTTAGATTTAAATCATTTTACTTGTTATAATAATTATAAAGTGCAGGATTTCCAAGTAAATATAGAAATGTCATATTTTGGTTTTCGTTCTTTACTTGCACAAGTTTATGCCCAAGTTTTTTGGAATTTTCCTCTATTGGCTTCATTTATATTAAACGTGGCATTAATTATTAAATATCAAAAGTTAAAACAAAATCGTTTGACTCTGCAACAACGTCAATATAATTGCAGTTTTCAAGAAATTAAAACTCTATTTGTTTTGTTGAATGGAATGCTATTTATACAGATAATATGTGATGGAATATCTGCTATTGTAATATTTTTATTTATTATTGCTAGAAAATTTCAATTTTATCCCGCAGTTATAGTTATTGGAGGAACTTCAGAATATGTGAGTTTTGTAATACCATTTTATATCTATTTCTTGACCAATAAAGGATTTAGAGACATTTCATTATTTCTATTTAAACTAAAGCATTTTAATAAATAAAAGTTATCCCTCTTCAATTAATTCAAAATAATATGACACATTACAAACATTTAAATTTAGATTTAATGATTTAGTCATTGAATAAAAATCTGTCGTAGCTAGAATCGAGGAATGAATTCCAAGACTTTTTAAAAACTGAAATTTCAATCAAGTTCATATATTTTTTTCAAATTGCAGCCTTATAATAAATCCATTTACTTTCCCATTAATTATTAGTAAATGATCATATATTTCTTTTTACATATTATACAAAAATCCAAGGACATAAAATTTTCTTATCTGTCAGGTAAGTTTTGATGCCAAAATAAATAAACAATAAAACATTAATAATATATAATTAATCTTAGAAACATGTAATGTGATGATGATGATGATCGCTGTTTGGCTGTACTAACAATCTCATATCTTCTAGAGTTAATGGAATGATTGATCGTTATGAATCTTAAGTGATATCAATCACTCATGCCAATTGTTTGATAGACGATGTGATAAAAATTGTTATTTAATATATTTATAATTAAAATAGTAATTTCTGACCTACTTTCCTTATATTAATTTTGGTAGATGAATTATAAACAGATTAAATTTTGTTTAAAAATGAATTAGAAAAGTACTTTTAAAGAGACCGAAAGTTTTTAATTGACAATTCTCAATGTTACTTCGCTGTGTTCTTATGACTAAAATATATTTCTAATCAATATTATTAATGCAACATTATTTATCACTTTTTGAACCATTCACAATGTTTTATCAAAACCCAGAAGTTTAATTCCTCTTAAGTCTTACTATCTATATGAAATCCCTTGTATGAAATACAAAGCTTTATAAATGAAAATTAGCAATCGTTTCGTCAGTGCTAGAAAATATGAACATGATAATGCTATCAAACAATGATCATTATCACTACTCTACGGTTAAGAATATCGAACATAATATAAATTTTCTAAAATTCAAATCGTATCTAATAAATAAACAAACCATCAAAACCTTAGATTTGATGGCATTAATTAACCATGAACATGATAAAAAAAAAAAAAGATTTCATCCAAACAAACATTTTGTGAAGATTGCAGAATGAATAAAAAAAACATCTAAAGTTTAATAGGACAAAAAGAAACAATCTAAGTTAATATTGGAATTGTACAGCAATGTCATGTTGATGCAGATACTGTAAAATGATTAATATCGGTGTGGACATTATTAAAAAATCTAATATCTATGTGGATATAACTGAAGTTGCATTTGTAGATAAAGTAATAATATTTTTTCAAATCAAATTAATTAGAACTTATGAATATATTTGATAAATTATGCAACACAAATCGCTCAATCATTGCAGAAATCACTCTTTGCAAGGATATCTCCAAATACGTCTAAAACAAGCATAAATTATTCCTAAATGTAGTAACAATGTAAAAAAAGAAGTTATTTAATTCTATCAATCATATAAATAATATTTAAATTCTAAGTTCATGGATTTTTTTTCTTATTTCTACTAACAAATTCAACTGTTACAGCAAAGGCACAAATTTAAGATTTAAATTCCGCATAAATGGTTTGTTATAAGAGTAAGTAACCATTAAGTTGAATAGTGACTTTTTTGTCTACAATAATAAAGATTCTCATGTTTTCACGCAATTTGCAATAAGTAGTACTTATCTGTGACACATGGTTATACGCCAAAACCTGTTGATAATAGCATACTTATTCATTATACATTATTATCACTATCATAGCGCCACTGTTGAATTAAAGCATTTTCAAGTTTAACCAGTTTTTATCTCCTAGACACTTCAAAACAAAAAGCTTTCTTATTTCATCCACGAATCTGACATGTATTATCTTTCTAAGTCATTTACAATCTATTGGAGTCCGATTAAAAATTTTAATTTCTAATAATATGCCCAGAACACCATTTCACTCTCTTAATTCTTTTATGGATGTCTGTTTTCTCATAACATACTTCATTTTCACACTCTTTTTGTTACTTCTAATATATATTTCTCCATATTCTATTGAACGGTCTAAAGAATTTGTGTTGTTATTTTGTTAAATTTGCATGTCTTTTATCCTTAAATAAAAATTGTTAGTCAAAAATATTAAAAACTTTTTTCAAATATTTAGGCATATTTTCTTTTAATGTTAAGATTTTTCTACCACAACTATCCTTTGTGTTTCAATATGACTAAGGTAGTTGTAGATATTAACTTTCTTTAATTCTTACTTGTCAATTTATTTGTTCTTTTGTAAAAATCCATTAAACATTACTTTAATATTTTTAACATTTAACTTTATTTCTACATGTTTTTCTTCTGATAACTTTTGCAACATTTCTTGAATCTTTGAACCATTAAAGAATTAGGGTCATCTGCAGAATGTGGATTAATTAATTAACCTTTATTTCATTTTACTTCCTTAGTTTATCATTTTATCCACAAAATATTTCTTGTAAAACTGCTGAAAAGAGTTTTGGAACTATGGAATTATCGTACTATATATCCTTAAAAAGCAACTTTTTAGTATTGCAATGTAATCTAGTCACTGCTATTACATTTTCATAAATATTCTTTAGAATATGATAATATTGTATATCTATATAATGGTGATTCAAACCTTTTAATCATATTAGAAATGCTTATAGGATCAAATATATTTTCATGATCTACAAATCCATAATATAATGGCAAATTATATTTATTGGAAATTTTTATAATTTCTATCAATAACAACCTGAGATTTATTGTATTAAAAATCAATTGTATATGCAATTTTGGTTGGATAGTCTCAAAGTTCACTATAGAAGAATTGTAATTATTTTGTGGTAATTTTTTTTGCATAGAACTGATAAAATAGTGATGTCACTAATTTCTAATATTTTCTTTATAACCTTTCTTAAGTATCACTGTTATTACTGAATTCTTTCAATTCTACACATCTTTATTATTTAAGAATTTGGTAATATAGCCTTATCGACAATTTTTCTAATTCTAATACTGCTTTTTTAAATATTAATAACAATTCCGTCAATTTTTGGATATCTTTCTTATTTTTTTAAAGTGTTTGACAATTCAATAGATGTAGTAAATGTAAGAGATACTTTGTTTTCTTATTCTTTATTATTATATAATTATTTTATGGAATTTTCGTATTATCTTTTTTGTTAGAAATATCTCCATCTTTTCTTCTTATTGCTAAAATACTTTCTTTCCAAAATCATAATGTTGATTTTCACTTGTGAGATATTAATTTTCGTCTATAGGCTTTTTTGCCAATTTGAAATGCATTTTCTTACATACTATTAACTATTTTTTATACTACATTACAAAACTCTAGACATTCAGCTTTTTTAAACCTTTTCATATTTCCTACTTTTTTTGTGCATTGTTTTGCCTCAATAAAAAAATTATTAGTAAATTGCTACTATTTTGTAGTAGATATTGTCCTTCAAATTATAAATGAAATATCAGTTATTTTTTCTTTGATTTCAGAAGTGACTGAACCATCTTCAAAACTCGTTAATAAATTAAAATAATTTTCAAGTTTTAATTTAAACTTATTAGAGAATTTTCAAAGTTTAAAAATATCATTTGTTAATATCGTTTTTCTTAATAGGTTTTTCTCTCTAGTTGTGCCATAATACTTGTCTTACATCTCACTAATTAAACAGGCAAAACTCTCTATACAATAGTGCCACCCTGTGTCAAACAGAGTAATCAATGGATGCCAGAAAGCTTGTGCATAAAATCCCCATCTATGCATAAGGCTTCTATCATCCATTGATTACTCTGGTTGGCACAGAGTGGCACTAGTGTATGAAGAGTTTTGCCTGTTTAATAACAGCTATGTGCTAACATAAAAGATGGTGATCATATGATGTTTAGTGGTTTAACACCAATCTCACTAATTGCTGTTCACTTTTTGTGTTTAATGTATAAAAAACATTATGATCTTGAACAATATATTTAATTTTTCATGAGTCAAGATACAATCCACTTCTTTTATAACTTCATTTAGTTGTTTCTTTATCTATTTCAATTTGGTATTTATCTTAAACAAAAATAATATACAACTTTGTTTTTGCTGCAAATTCCACGAGTCAATGTCTCGCCTATTTCTGATATCATAACTAAATTTACGGATAGCACTTATCTGTAATTGCTTGCATATTAGTTCTAGTATTATAGCTTATAATGATAATTTTAAAAATGTTCTTTAATTTTATCAAAAGCATTTTGTACATTTATATAAAAATTCTCTACACTGTCGTTACAATAAGCCTGAATTATTTGAATTTAGTATTTACCATTTATTTAAATAAGTAACCTTACAATTCTCTATAATATATCATCAATCTTTACAACTTGACTTTTTCAATTTTTATTTATAATGAGACCCACTTCACTCGTACTTCCAATGTTTATACTCTTGTAGCAAAATATAAGCATGTCTACTTTTTAAAATTTAGCTTTTCATCATAACTTCACAATAGCAGCCAATGTTCCCTTCAATATTAGACAATTCTTTCAATTCATGCAATATTGCTTCTCTTGAAATTAGTTTATTATTGTATATCTCTAAATAAAAAGTTGTTATGAATATTAGCCTGAGTCATAATTAGATGATTTATAGCAGCCTTTGTTTTTGGCTGACAAATGCTTATTGTCCAGAAACTGTTGCATATTTTGGTTTTATAAGACATGATTGTAAATATTTACAATTTATTATTTATACTCAAATTTATCTTGTCACTGAAAAAACTCAACTGACATTTCACTTAAAAGTTATTACGCAACTGTAAAAAAGTCCATGATTGTTCTCAATCTTCATTTCAAAAGTAAAATGTCAGGAGACTCCCTGTATGGTTAATAGTGTTTATAAGCTGTTCATCCATGGCTCATCCATGTTCGTTTATCATGAGAATAATCATATAATAATAACAACTGCAACTACAAAAACTTAACATGTGAACTTTGCAATTTGCTCTGTTTAATTTTTTTAATATCTCAAGAAATCTTCTTTCAGTTAGTTGAAATCTCCATTCTTATGCCAATATTTAAATATGTGCACACACACACAAATATAGGGTATATAGGCTTTTTCATTTAATTATTACCATTAATAGATCATATTCAAGTGAAGGGATATTGTATGAATTGAAGAATAAATGTTAATATAAATTTACACGTTATTGGAATTTGCGAAAGTAGACGGATGGAGAAAGTCACAATTAATATACAAAAAGGAACAATTAATTTAACATAAAAGCACAGAAATGGATGCATAAGTAGAGTGAGATTCATTATAAATCAAATGTGAAAGACCATGATTGCGATGACTGATATTATAAGAGACAGAGATACCAAATGCAAATAATTGTGGTTTATGTCTCAACAAAAATTATTGCGATTAAAAAAATAAAGAATTTTTATATAGCTGCACAAAAAGCTTATGATTACATTTTACAATTGCCACAGGAGATTTTAATACAGCAATTAAAAAACAATTTAAAGATGAAAGTGATGTGTGTAAATTTAACTATGTCAACTCAAATGAGAAAAAGTACAGATTCTGGAATTTGAAGAAAAAAATATTACGAATTCTAGTTTTGAGAAAAATACTAAACGAAAATGGACATGGAAACATCTAAATGAAGATACAGTAGAATTGGTGATATTTTAACAGAATTTTTTTTTAGTATTGTAATCATTTCAAAAGATTAAACACTAAGAGTAGTTGTCGATTAAGGAAATATGTGTTAATAAAAATTTAGAGAGATAAAACTAATAAAAAAGACAGTATTAATAGTTGATAATCTTAATTTTCAAAAACACTCGAATAAATTTAAACTAGAAGTTGCAAATCTAAAATATTGACAGACTATGAAGATGGTTCAGATTTGACAGACATCATTAAAAAAGATAATTAGTATTCTATTGCGAAGTGCAAGAAATATAGAGGGTAAAATGAAGCAGCAATTCACCAATAAATTTCTAGAGACTAAACAATGTAAAAAAAGTAAATATGCAATTTTAAAAAATAATTCATTAAAAGGAATTGAATATATATAGTGATTTGTAAAAAGGTGCGAAGAGGTATTAAAAGTAGTATAAATATATATATATATCTGTGAATTAGGAAAGAAATTAGAAAAGAGAATAAAAATCTCAACAGTGTAAACATCTTTTTGTAACTAGAAGAAAAGCAAATTCAGCAAAAAGAATAAAATGTAAAATTATTATTTAAAAAAAAAATATCGTCAAATTAGGAAGGAATTTTCTAAAAATTGTATAATAATAATAATAATAATAATAATAATAATAATAATAATAATAATAATAATAATAATAATAATAATAATATTGGTAATTACTACAGCCTCTGAATCATCTTGTTATTTCAAATGAAGAGGTAAGACAAACAAATGAGTCTATGAAGTAGGAGGAAACTAAGAGATAATAAAATTATTACTGTTATCTTATAAGAAGTATATGTAAGATTAGAAAAATTGTTGGCAAAACGATATAGTTAACTTTTACGAGATAAAGTATATCAGATCATTGAAAGAATACAAATGTAATACCGATGTTTAAGAAAGGTGAAAAAATATATTAAACATTACAGAATACTGCCTATAGCAAACCATGGATTCTAACATGAACATACTGGATTTAAAAGATGTGTTGATTCAATGGATCATATCCAATTATTTAAGAAAAGATTAATAAATATGAGCTGTTATTATATCTTGGAAATTTAATTATATAATTTTTACAGTAATTAATACATTAGACCATCTACATATAGATTTAAGACGTCATATTCATAAAAAATATTAATTAAGCAGCAGCAACAGTGATTAGATTACATGATGACATTTAAAAGGTTAACATTGAGAATAGTGTATAACAGGTAATTTCATATCCCCAAATTTTTAAAGTAGTTTTACAAAAACTACTTTCCAAATTATTACGGGAAGCTAAGGAAGTAAAAATATATTGAGATTATATTGATGTTTTTGCAAATAATATTTCAGATCTTTAAGCAATGTTGCAAGAATTATCAGATGAAAATAGAAAAATAGGACCAAAGACAAACTCTAAAAATTACTAAAGTAATGTTCAAAAGAAGATTAAAAGATTGTTAATTATGAAATAGACAAAGATTGCAAATACCTTGGTCAGATTATTAATATAGACGAAAACATATTGGATAAAATTAATTATTGAATAAAGTACATAGGGATAAAAAAAGAAAAGTTATTATACATAGGTTTTACCATTTCTTATTTACAAATCTTAAAACGTTGACTTAAAAAAGAAATACAAAAAATTCAGACCACTGAACAAAGTATGGATAAATGTATGTTGGAAGTAACAAGAAAGAATCTAAATTGAAATATTTGGTTCAGAAATGAAATGGGTATTAGGGATTAATATAATTGAAAGAATTAAGAAACTGAACTGGAGTTATCCAGCATGCTGGATGTTTAGCTAGGAGATTTTATAATACATGAATAATTGCAATCTTAAATTGGATCTTAAGAAATCGTAAAAAATAATGTAAAGACGATATCGAAGAAATTGGATTAAATTACAGAAATCTTCATTCTGTAATGAACTGGATTAAAAATTATAATGACATATAAAAACCCACGCGCACACACACACAAAATTTGTGTAACATTCATATGTAGATGCATATACATATTGTTATGGCACTAAAAAAAATATTCAAATATATACTTTTTATAAGATTCTAATTTTTTTATATTTTACTCACTACTTATTCCAATTAGTGTACTGATAAATAAATTTGAAGTTGTAAAATTCTTGGATGGAGTGAAAATCGATTATCTAGAAAATTTATTTTGGAATAATTAAACCAATTATAAAATCTCCCCTTCCCCCAATGATACAAAAAAATTTAATTTATTAAAAAACAGATCAAACAGCTAACTGAATGTTTATTTGAAAATTGGTGTAGTAGCTTTGCTGCTTTAAATTATTATTTTATGGCTATCATTAGTAGTATTAATGTAGAGTTTTTTAAAATGCCACAACCAGAGAATATTAATTTAAAAAAATCAGAGTACATCAATATTTTTAATTCTTTGTAAACTTGTTTTCGCAGCATTTATAAGATTAGGAGAAAAATTTTGGAAAAATACAAAATTTGAATTTTGAGTAGTTTATTAAATATTTCTGCATTATTTTTACATAATAATTATTTAAATAGAAGTTAGCAAATTTGATTGTAAGTTAACAAAGAAAACTACAGAGAGTGAGATGACATTAATAACATGTCATTACCTGTCATTATGACATTATGATTGGTTCTTTTGAGATATTGTAAATTTATAAAGCTATTTTAATATTTTAAAGCAGAAGTTTATAAATTTATTGGAAATTACCATTTATTCATTTATATTTTAAAAATAAATTTCTATCAAAAAATATTTCATTGATTTTCTGGAATAACTCACTGAAACTGTTTTCTTATCTATTATTGAGAGACAAAAATATCCTTTGTTCTTGTTATGAAATCATTTTTTCAATATTTGTAAAATTCAAATATGATTGTTTACAGAACAATTTTAAAATAGTTTTTTTTTTCCTTTTGATTGTAAACAGTTCAGAACTTTAATATTGAGTTTTGCCAAACATTGATGTTCTAGTGGTTAGCATAGCTTTCTTCCAAGAAGCTGGCCAAGGTTCGCTTCCGTCAACGCATTTGACATTCAGCCATAAGTAACATTTATGAAATGATAAAAAAAACAAGTTTCTAAATATCACACATTATATTGAATGTTTTCTGCTCAAATAGCTGGCATACAATTATTCCAGTATTTGTCTCGAGGCTTTGTAACTTGAAACTATTAACTATTGGTGGATGTTTTTTTAATGATAAAATAATCATAATATAAATTTTGTACAATTTTATTTATATTTTGCTCCCAAAATGTAACATTCCAGAAGTAATTAATGACCATTGGGATATATTGTGTTACTAAACTAATATTTAAATATGCTTACATTTACAGTACATTCTGGAGTAAAAATAATTTTATAATTATTTTTTTGAAGATGGAAAAATAGATCTGAATATTTTTACTTATTTATAAATTAATGCATTTTTCCTGCCATTCGTACAATCGAATTAATTAAGTACATTATTAATAAAAATTGGTCTTTGTTTTATTATTAAGTTTATGCAATAAAATGGTTAAAATAAAATGATATTCTGTGTATAAATATGTCGATGTATTACAAATAAGACAATGGCTACTTACAGTTGACAGTTTAAAAGTATGTATTATTTTTTACATATTTGTGGTTAAGTTATCAATAATACTTTCTAATATTGTTGCTACCGCTATGGCATTTATATCAAAGTTATTAAAATTGAATATATATTTAAGTAAATAGCAATGAATGAAAACTAAATCAGACGTATGATAATAAAGATCAAAACATAGAACCTCTTCTTATCTTGCATGATTATTATAAGGAAAAATGAAAAACACTTCCAGAACAGTTTAAATTTCAGCATCCAAAAATGATTATAATAGACAGGTGAGGAAAATATTACTCTTAGACGAACCACTCTAATAATCTAAATATATATATTAGTGTTTTCTCGGTAATTTTCGTTTTACTATTACTGAATTAAAAAAAAACAGTAATAAAAACAAAAGTGTCCATTGTTATTTAAAAGTCAACTAAATAATCAACTTAATAAATTACTTTCATCGTCTGATGTGCTTATGCGTAATTAGGACTACAATAATAACAATAAAAAAGCCTTAAAACAATTTTATGCATTAAATATTCAAATTATAAAGAGGGTGAAGATTATTAAAATTAACTTTACTTTAAATAAAACCTTAATTTTAATAAAACTTTATTTCCTGACTAAAATAACACTAGTCAACATAATAATTATAATTTATGCACTGACGTATATTTTTATTAAGTAATAAAACTATTACAATAATTGTTAAAATCTTGTGTTTTATAATTAATTAATATCGACAAACTAAATTTAGATTATTGTTTTGGTAAAAAGAAATGACGAATACTGATTCTAAGAGATTACCAGATTATAAACAATGCTTAGATAGTTTTGTTTACCAGGATGCGAAAAAGTTTACGCCGTATTAATTACTGGGAATATGGTTAAGTTTATAATAAATTTGATAATCTATGTAAGAAGCTAAAGTGAAACAATGTAAAAATATTTAATGGGATGATTATTTGCATTAGCTTTTATTGATAAGATCCATGTTTTTGTAAGTTTGAAAAAAATGCTGATTGTATAATTAAATGAAACTTTATTTATTCTAAAAACGTATTCTCTATCAGGTATTACTTAGTAAAGGACAGGTTATAATAATTCAAATGTTTGATAACAGATTACAACACATCTTTTATCTGAATAAAATTATTTTTAGAAATATAATCTATTAATGTTACCTGGGTATCACAGTGTCTCCGGAGTTTTGGATTTATATGTGAATTTATTTACTGCTGTCTTTTGAATTCATCATTTGAAACTATGTACTATGTTTTCCCCCATTTATCTCAGATTTGCTTTTTGATAAATGGATCAATTTAAGTTAAATGTTCGTCACTATATCTATGTAAATTATCAACTGACTTTTTATTTTATTTCTAATACCATTTGATTGAGAATGGTTTGAACTAAAACACATTTAGTAATGAGATTATTGTTTGTAAAGTGAATTGATATTTATTTTTAAACCTTTATTAACAAGGTATTTGACAAGTGAATTTAATATTAGTGATGTACTTTAATTTATTATATCTAATTAGCACCATATATCAATAAATAAAGGGTTTTTGTGTTAAACAGTGTATTATTTTGTTTATTATTTAATACACATTACATCAAATATCTGTAAAAATGTTAACATATATATATATATATATATGTTATAATAATATTGAACTAAGGTGGGTCAATATGACGTCATTCGATATTACAGACCATATTAATAAATAGTAAAAAGGCAACTACAAAGTATAAGCTAATATAGTGACTGATTTTTAAAGTTGTATGTGTTAGTATTACCACATACATTCTAAATGGAAAACAAATGATTTATTATACATTTTATTACTACAAATTTTATTTGTGAAATAATGGAATCAATATTTCTATTATGAAATTTTATAATTGTATTTATTGGTATAAATATGATTATAATGCATATATATTCTAACCTAAGAAAACGATGCCTTCACTTCTATTAAATCACCTCGGAAGCCTAATTCTATTAAAGAGAATTCGGATAGCAAACCCTATATTACCTAATATAGCTCGACGTTTGGTTAGTTATAATAATTCAGCTACAGCGATATGCAGTTCAGACAGAGATAGAATTAAAAAAAAAATTATCATTAATAAAATAAATTTAAAAAGAAAATTTAGAATAACTAACATTCTTTCTCTATCCAAAACACATTCGCTGAGCTGTAAGTACTTGCACTGTTCGACAATGATGATGATGATTTCATCATCATTGTTAATATTACTGACTAAAATAAAACTTTCATTAATTTGCCAATATGATCTCAATACTTTATTATTATACAATCAGAAGTTTCAATCTCTTAAGCCATGCCACGCTTGTAATGTTGATCATAATTGATCAATTCTTAATTTAAGAGCACTTATAATAATGACACTAATCTCAGGGTTCTCTGTTATATTTAATAAAATGCTCGGCAGTATTGTGTTGTCGCATATGACTGACATTCTGGTCGGCTATAGGATACATTTACCTTATTAAATTCCAGGTGTCTTCATCCACACATCAACTGTTATAATATTTAACGAGATGATAACCATATTCAATAACAACGCATAATTTTGAATAATACAGCCCTTTTATCCAGAATCTCAGTCGGAATGATGAAAAGACAAGGGTGCTTTTGTGTCCTTCCATCATCCATGACAACACAATAATTTGACTAAGATTTATTACTTAGACACTTCACTTAAATGTGTATGAAACAATGTGCAACCAAAACCTACTAGTTTGGGAATAAAGTGATTTTACACACATATAAAATAAAATGTCTTGGTCTGAAGTTTCCAATTCCATAAATAATTCTTATTAAATTAAAATATACTGAAATATTCTGATCTGCTTACAATTGTCTATCTGGTGTATTGAATTTTAAGAGTTCATAAATGATTTCGGACTCAAGAAAAGTATTGCAAGTATTATGCAAATACACTTTTATTTAGCACACAAGAAAAATGACTCAACACAACTTGTAACAAGACTATAATTTATTATTAAATTTTAACAAGATTATAATTTATTATTACAGTTTAACACAACTATCCTTTATGATTAACATAATAAACAAACATATACAATTTATTCGATCCCATATGGATAAAACAAAATATAACATTAATTCGTCTATACTTTTAGACTTGGATTCGAACTACTTCTTCATCTTCTTTTACATTTATGCAAATTGAATATAACAAAATAAATATTATTATCGATACATCAACTTATCCGTTTAGTGTATCTTATATGAACGGCTATTTAAATTTATTGACTAATGATCTGTTTTAAAACAAAAACAATTTGATTCTAGGCAAAACGTACAAACTATTTTTATTATCATATCTTTAATTAAATGATAGTTTTTATTTAGATAACTTATTATAATTTATGGGTTATTTATCAGAAGTTACACTTATTATTATAATGTTTACCTTAATAACAACTGAAGTTGTTATACACATTGTATTCCTCAGTATAAGTTATATTGTGAGTGCTACTTAATCATTAACCCGAATTAAACCTAGTATTTGAACCCTCCATTGGCAAATAAAAATTTCTAAATCACGCAATTTTAAACTTACTCTCTCCATTGATTTATGTGTGGATTACCAGCACAATCCAGACATTGATAATATATACTAGCACGCTATTTATACTAAATGGATCGTGAGGAATTAACCTCCAATATACCCGTTATCTTGCCATAACTTTCTAAACAAAACACAATATTCAACACCTTCCGTGGTGGAATTATCTCTATTTTCTCATGAGGAATATGGAATAACACTGAAGGTCTGTAGAATTAACTACTACATTAAAATAGTTTGGTGGGTCCTTTGCCTCTTACTTGGGCATAATAATGAACGCACACCAAATATAATCCTCTCCTGGGATTTTAACGAATGAAATACACTAAATACGATATAAGTTACTGATCGTCCTAACTCTGAGAAGCGATCACTTGAGTTATAAACATACCTGAATACTAGATTTATCTATTCCCCTCATGGAAAATAAAGCTTTTGGGGAGATCATTTTCCATCCCACAAAATAAAGACATTACAATTATTACTTATGCGAATCTTAAGCATATACCAATGCTATATCGGGGCAAGACAAGCAAATATACTAATTACACTAAATTTATGTTCCAGGGTATACTTAGATCAACGTCTGAAATCAATGGATAACACAGAATAAACCATAATAATTTTAGCTTTTGCCAAAGAAACATTCAACAAGTAATTGGTAGTATAGTATCTTGAACTAAATTAAGTGAATGCGTTAATAAAGAATAATTGGGAATAAGTTCCAATTAACATAGTATAAATTTGTTTCAAACTTTAAATAAGTAATATCCTGTATAGCACTTCTCTTTAATTACTTCTGATAATTTTAACTAGATATTTTACCTATTAAGTATCTAAATTTTTCTTCTTTTACGCATCTAACATATAAATTTATACCCATAACTGCATATCATAAGTAAACACATTTTATAAAAAAAATTTTTTTTTCCATGTCAAATATAAATTTAACCTAGAATAATTACAGGAAAACATACCTTTATGATTACAAGGTCATTTAAATACTACTTGACTATACAGCCTTTAACCTGTTGATAAAAAAAAAATACACATAATTTTACAAATTAGAAAAAAAATATTACTTAACAAGTGCTTATTATCTCACTAGAAAAATGTTTTCCGTTGGGCAATTTATCCAGATGAAGAACTTGATCCATTCGTAGTTCACGAAGCAAATTTAAAATAAGAAACACATTTTATTATTTCATTTATATGAAAGTTGCCTCCATTCTGGTGCAATTAATAAATTAGGCAAAGAAAACATAGCAGCGTTGGATGTTAATTTTTCTTTGAATTAACTGCTATAATTTTGGGATCCAAGAAAACAATACATATTTTAACATGACGAATATTTGACGATAGACGATCACATATACAATTCTTTTCTTTTTACTATTGGCGATACGTATCATTTTTAGCTAGCTGGCTTATGAATAAAACTAATGCGCGAATTTTCCAAATGCTATTATTATAATGACTGCAGCTGACTTACGTGGATATAAAGTTTTAACGACTCCAGTTGATGTATAATATAACATATTATATTATGGTTATAATTAAGTCACTAATATTTGTAGTTTTTATTCCTACTCTAGGAATTGTAATTTGTCTTTAATAAGGAATTCTCCGTAAAATGCACACATACAAATTTTCTGATATTTGCCTTGAGAAAATTTATATTTTCGTTTTTAAAAATATACAGGTGCATCAGTAAATATCCTTTATCATTACTATTATTTTTAGATAATTTTCAGTGAATAAAACATATTTTAACGAGGGGAACTTACATTATTTTCAAAGCAGACAATTTCTTTTAGAAAGAGCGCGAAATTTTCTAGTTAACTTTCCTTGGCTTTTATAATATGTCTTTTAATTATAATTTTTCTTTTATACCATGAAACGATTATTAAATAAGGTAAAGTTAACAAATAATTGATTATTTCCTGGAAATTACTTATATTACTTATTTTAAACATAATGACACTTTCCGTGATTGCTGTAGTAATACGGTCATTTTGAACTTTAGCATAAGATAGTATATTTTTGCATATAAAAAGCTTTAAAATAGGTAGATGGCAATAGAAAACAGAATATCTTATCAAATAGGATTAGCCACGCATGATACTATTAAAAATTTACTTGACTTATATTTATTTCTGCAATAAAAAATAATAAAAAATTTTATTACCGAATTTCAGTACTGCTTCCTCCTTGTAAAACTAAAGTCAGACTAAACTTTCTTCAAATTTTGGCGGTCTTCTTTTTAGCGACCTCTTACAGAAAAATAATCATTTAATTATAACATAAACAAAAGAAAAGGAAAAAAAAACTTATTACAGTCATATATTTTTCCATATGATTTAAATGGATTACAAAGTAATTTGATAAATAATGAAAAATAATAAATATACTTAATTAACAATGCTTATTAGTGGTGTATATTTCTGTATACATTATTATCTAAAATAATTTAAAAACTACCAGAAGTTATTATGCTTTAAGATAAGATACTCATCTACTCCCCCTCTACCCATCCAAAATCAATTACTGTTTATAATATGTGCTTTTATACTATATTAAATTGCTCTTATTGTTAATATTTTAATTAAATTATTCATGCTCTTCTTCAAAATGACATTGGATTACCAAATTTTTTAGTTATTTGCTTAAAACACGTTACAGTGAGTAAATAGCATATTTTATTAATCACTTAATATTATTATTATTTTACTTTTTTATTTCCTAGAAAAGGATTGCATTGTTTTCCTGTGGAAATAATGCTAAATAAACCAAGTGTCAATAACACTAGGTTACAATATATATAGGCCAAAACGATACCGTTACATGTATATAATTTTATATAGTGAATATTTAACTATTTCATTTGAATATATGACTATTTTATTTATAATATATTAAGTAAGAAAAACAAAGTAATACATAATTTTGTTTCTAATATAATTAAAAATAATCCATTAATTAATTTTATGTTAATTGAAGATAAGAAAAATATTTTAGCTAACAAGAAAAGCAGATATAACATTTTATTTTGATTTAAATATACCTATAATCCTTGATTGGATTTTTTTTTTTAATTTAATGACTATTGTAAAAGAAAAAAATATTGTGTGTCATTTAATAAAAAATAAGATTAAACTGACTAAAAATTGTGATTGGAGAGAGTTGCATTCTATTCTTATGAAAAAGATATAAATAGGCAGACAAATGAATCTGTCACTTTTTCCTGTTTCTTCCTGCTGGATAATTCTTGACATATCACAAAAGACAGCCTGGGAAACACAATAACTAAAGAACTGTTTTTTTGGCAGAGTGATTGAAAGCCATCAGCATTTGCAACCAATATTAAGGTTTGTCTATTCCTAGACATTAATGAAAGATGATTGAATTCTTTAGTACAATGAAATCTGTAAGAATGTATTGTTAAGACTCCGTGAATTCCACTCAGAGTCTGGATTATATAGTTCTTCTATAGAAAATAATCAGCTGGTGCCTTTATAAAGTGAGAGAAAAGGAGATAACCAAATCATATGTTCTATCTTTTATACTGTCATAATAAGAAGGACCCTTTATCCACCACTACAACTCAAGAAAAAAGTAATAATTAGTAATTCTGAATATAAGCATTTGCAATAATAAAATTTTTTATGAACATGATACTATGACTGTATAAAGACTGGTCCATTAATTTTAATGGTAAAATAAAACTTTATTTATTTTTGTTAATAGAAATTATAAAAAGCCTGATAATATGATATCATTCACAAGTATAAATTGTTAATTCATTACAATATAATAGAAAAATTTTTACATATTTATTTTTAATTGATTACATGTAGGATTTTTTTTTTGTATTTATTTTACAATGCCAATTCATTTTTTTATGTGTTTATATATATATATATATATATATATATATATATATATATATATATATATATATATATATATATATATATATATATATATATATATATATATATATATATATATATATATATATATTAGAAGTTTAAATAAATTTATTTTTACTTTTTGTTAAAATCTATCATGTGTGTGTGTGATTTATCTTATTCGAAGAAAGGAATTTTAAGGTTTATAACTGTCTCTTACAGTTAATAACTTCCACTGAGAAAGTACTGGGGTGTAAAGTAGCAAGCAATAAACCATGGATATAGATAAAATGCTCATTAGTCAGAGAACATCATTTCATAATTAAAATGGCACTTTGGAGAGAATTAATTATTATACAAACATGTTATTTGATTGAAGAAATATAATAGTTTTAGATTCATTAAAGCAAGTGATCATCATTAATGATATGTGTAATTAGAATAACCCAAATAGCCATATGACATTGAAGTTTTAGAATTATTTTATTTAAAATTATAAATATAATTCATTTATGTATTAAGATATGATAAGTTTAGAAGTCTTGATTGATGCAGTAGTTGTCATGGTCATATTATATGATGGTGATTGTATCAGTTCGTCTTATAAAATATAAACAAAAAATAAAGAGGTGCATAAATAAATAAAATATATATCTAAGCATAAATGACTATCTTCCTCTCCTGTTGCTGGTTGTATTTCATTACAATATATATATATATATATATATATATATATTATATATATATATATATATATATATATATATATATATATATATATATATTATAATGGGACAACTCTATTAACTTTACCTGCCATGGACAACCATACACAGATGTCCCGGTCCAAAAATACACTTAGATACCTCTATCAACTGTAACATCTTCATGCCTAACACATTGTGTGCCAGATATAATGGAACCTGCCACCCCAAAGTTACTGGTATCATATATACCAGAACCACAATGTATACCATATGATGACATGAATATGACTAAGTAGTTGGATAACTTGGATGAAATGTGTCAACCCAACCACAACAAGTCATATCCTAAATTTGTGATTTTACAATAATTTGGGTGTGTCAGATGTTACAGAATTAGCAATGGCATGTAATAAAGGGAGCACATCTCACTACTATCAGACCTGAACCTTCAAATAGGATGCCAATGATGTCACAATGAAATGCCCAGTTCCAAGTCACATCTATTTTCAATATACTATTCTATAATCTACTTAAAAATGTTTCAATGTAACCTAGAGCAGTGCATACTCATACATCTCCCTTTTAAGCCCCATTACACCATGGAATTCAAACTCAGGGAGTTCTTACAATCAACTCTCTTCAGGGATGGACCTACTCAATTTTAAACGAATTAGGCTTATGTATAAGCATAGTTATAGGAAAATACTGATGATGATCAATTATTTGTTAAAGCAATATTTAATGATGATGATGATCATCAAATCTATAATAGCGTAAATTGATAATGTGATGATAATCATCATCAAACCTATAGTAATGTAAAAGCATCATGTTATGATGATGATGAACATCTGTTGGTATAAATGCATAGTGATGGTGATGATGACCAAACAGAGATCAGATTGATTTAAACAACTAATTTATTAACAACATATATAAAGAAATATAACTATTTACGAGCAAGAAATAATAAGACAGATTAATATTTAGTTATAAAAAAAACAAAAAACTAATGGTTTCTTTATCATTAATGTTTTAGAAGGATATGCTAATTTAGTGCATAATTTTACTAAACTACTAATGATAATCTTTTATGTGATGAAAATGATTTTTCATACAGATGTGAAAAATATTTTGATCATCTTTGAAATAACAATAAGGATAGCAACTTTTAGAGATGTCTGCATTTTAATTAATCATTTAAAGTTTTGACGACAATATCCAGTTTAGTCAAGCTAATATGGCTCTTCCTAATGTTAAATTGAAAAGTCTGCAGATCCTGATGAGATTATCTGGAAACGTTTTGAAATATGGTAATAATATCTTAGCTACAAAAGCATTCAATTGTGGTAAATATACATAAAAATGTCCAATTTGTCCCAGCTGACATTAAACATGCTTTTACTCTTTTTATTTTTAAAAATAAATAGATTAGATAGAGATTCACAGAGGCAAAACTCTCTATACAGTAGTGCCATTCACTGCAAATCAGAGTAATCAATGGATACAGTACATAAAATCCATATCTAGTGCCTACTCATCCAATATCCCAGACTATTTTCTAGCTTGTGGTTTTCATCAGTGAGGAGTCTTGGATCTAAGAGCACTGTACTGAGATCTAAAGACACAAGCTAAAAACTAGTCTGGGGATATTGGATGAGTAGGCATTAGATAGGGACTTTATGCACAAACCTTCCCGTATGCATTGATTACTCTGTCTTGCACTGAATGACACTACTATATGGAGAGTTTTGTCTCTGTAAAAACAGCTTTTGTATGCATAAAGAATGGTGTACATATGATGTTTGATAGTTACATGGATATTGCAGGAATTATCATGGAATAACATTATTATTTGCTACATCAAAATTACTTTCAAGGATTTTGTCTAATAGATTGCTTCCAGACATATGTGAATAGTTAACAGATATTGACTGTCACTTTGTCATTTTAGAGAATCAAGAAGCTATATAGTCCTGTCTTTTATTGCTAGGAAAATGCCAAGTAAATGTTATATGAAATTATTTAAAACTACATGTTTGTCAAAAAAAATATATTCTTGTTATACAGAATTGTTTTTTTTTTATATAAAAAAATGAGTGAAAACATTATTGTTATCATGGAAAATCTGATATATTGAAATTAAAACTGATGTTGAAAAAGAATGTGTACCAATCAAATTTGGCTTTTTGTAATCATTAGTATAACATAAAACTACTCATAGTGTCTTAATAAAAGTGTGATCAAGACTGTGATGAAGATTTCATAATGAAATTTCTTATTTGAATTGATTTAAAGCAAAAATATTAAATTCATCATACTGATTTCTGCATTTGTAGTTTTAATGTTGTTAAAATATCACATGACTACATTCTTTTCTTGCTAGTATTTACAGTATTCTGATGATTATGTTAATTTTTATAAATCAAAAAATGAACAACAGAATGTACTTAAGATTTGAAAGTAACAAATAAATATTTTCTCTAGTATACTCTACGTCTTGAGTAGCCATTACAGAAAGAATCTATCCTAAAATTTAGGATGGATATCAATTTGAAAATGTAAAATAAATCAAATATTTTTTATAAATAGAAAGAGTGACTTAGATACAGAGATGAAGCTCTGAGCCTCCCATAGTGCAGTCTAAGACTCAGATTTCAGCATTTTCTGACATTTTTCTTTGTCTCACACTTATCAGAAAATAATAAATTTGACTTTATTTGATAGATATTTTTGTTTACTACTGAAATAAAATTTAAATGTTCATATTTTGTTTTTATAAATATGAAAGAAATGAAATTGTAATCAAAACAAAAACATTACATGTCACCATTTCAGAAAGATTATTTTCAGTTTACAAAATCAATGATCTTCATTATTTCTGATTATGTTTAAAAATCTAAATGAATATTTATTTATTTCTGTTATAGCTAATGAATTATGCTTTAAAAATTTTAAATTCTTGAATATTTATTGTAAAATTGCATATTTTCATACTTATAAGTATAAATAAATTGCTTATGTAGAAGCTAACCTTCTAAATAGTTTCAGGCCATATTCATGTTAGCTGCTAATATAACATATTTTTGAAAATAAAGTATTTCCAATTAAAATAAGTTATTAATAATTTATATTTCTTGATATTTAATAAATAGTATAATTTATTGTAAAAATTCGCAAATAAACACGTTTTTGGTCATTTGAACTATTTTCTTTAAACAATGTCGTAAAATGCCAAACATTTTGCAGCCTCACCTTGGAACAATGTATGAATGTGTCAGGGTGGTGCTTATTTCTTTTGATTGGCATTTTTTTTGATTTTCCTACCATCTATCTTAAATTTTTAAATGAAATTTTTATATAGTAAAATATACAGAAAAATATGCATGTTAACATATAATACTTGTGGAAAAAATTACCAGGGAGCAAATTGATTTTAAAACCTGAACATATTCATATGAAATTTACTAACGGTTTTAAAAGCTTACAATGAAATAACTTCAGAAACTAAATTGATGATATATAGAGCTGTTATTTTATCTAATATTAGTGTATGAAAGAGGAATATGACATTTTATCATCATAAGAGAATGTCATCAGGAAAATTTTATTAAATAATGCTTAATAAAATGTGAAACATGCAAATGGAAAGATTATAAGACTAATCAGTACAATTTAATGGATATGAAACTTGAGTCCGCTATAAACAAATCATATATTCATTGGATTGAACAAGTGTAAAATAAATGAACAACTCAAGATGTTTTAAAAATTTTATAATGAACTTTAGCATTATTTTCATGAAAAAGAAATATCCAATTTATAATATAGGGTTTGTCTTAAAAACATTGTAATGAAATATATATTATGGGCTATTTTCATTAGGATATATCATTAGGATCCAAAACAATGGGGATCTATAACTAAGAAAATATTGAAAATTGTTAAAACAAAAATGTTTGCTGGCAGATGAAGTTGAAAGACAGCACTACAAAATATAAAATAAAGGAAGAAATGGAATTACAAGGTTTTGTATGTGGACAAGTTGGTAGTTTGTATATTTATACTAATCTCATTTTTAGAATATTATTATTACTACTATTGAATTTCCCCTTTTTTCTTGGAGTTAGAATAACTTTATTTCTTAGTGTGTGCATTTTGATAATGGTGAAATAACAATAATTACAACTTTATTTCAAAAATATAAAAATAGAAAGTATAGTCTCTAAATTATTTTTTTCATATATTTCTTACTCCAAATTTAAGTGTGGTTTACTTTAAAAAGCTATAACAAAATAGGTGACATTAACCAAAATATATATTTATTGAAAGACATACTTCATGAGAATTCGTATAATTTGCAAGGATATGGCAGAGAAAAAAAAGTGGATGACATACTTATAGTTAGTAAGAAATAAAGAGAGTGAGTAAAAAGCTATTTAATTCTAATCAAACTGTTTTATTCAAATATGTAAGTTCATGTGTCATATATATATATATATATATTACAGGTTCATCCCAGTGGATGACTTGTATAACCAAGTCGAAACGTCAGAATATCAATATTTATAATTTTTAACACGGATGAACCCTCAAAATATGTCTTTTACATATACAACTGTGAAAATCTTCATTTCAATATATATGGATATATATATATATCCACACACAGAATCATTAAATTATTTTTCTGTGCATGAATTGTATGTGTGTATGTGAGAGTTTACATTTTTCAAGCATTAGTTGAATCAGTAAAAATATGTTTTTTAATACAGAGGCAAGTTATACGTTTAATTAAAAAAAATTTTTTTCCCAACAAACTTATTACAACTTTAGTTCTAATTCATAAAGCATGAAGAAATTTATTTAGATATTTTATCTATTAAGTTGATTTTTTTCGCTAGCATGTTTGTTACAAATGTTTTTAAAAACAAGAAAATTATAATTGATAATAAGTAAATCTAGTTTGATTTTCCAATTAATGTATAAAAAAATAGTAAAAAATGAAGTAAAGATTAATTAGTGTTTTAAATTTTAAAGTATGTTAGTTAATTAGCAAACCGTTTTGTCTCATTAATTTCAATAAAAATATATAGAGAAAAAAATCGTTTTTTTTTTTTTAATTAAAGAGTGTTATTAGAGTCGGTGTAACAAGTTATGTAGATTTATTTTTCTGTAGGTCACTAAAGGATTTGCACAGAAGAAAAAAAAACTGACTCGGTATTTGATTCAAAATTTTGGTAAATGCTTTCAGTTCTGAATGATATCCTTCATATCCTTTTCTAATTATTTTATGTGTCTATAATGTAATATAATATGACTGAAGAAGAATAAGTTTATTCCAAAGTTGTCTAAAATTACCGATGCAATATTTTTAGCAATTATCACATAAAAGTACGTATCAAAATTTCCAGAAAACTTTAAAAAGATTTCATAATTTAAGGTATTATTCATCAGATAAAACATTTTTTAGAACATAACTTACTGTTCGGTTAGCTGTACTATGCTGCTAGGTGACGCTGCAGATTACTATAACAACAAATATTGGAAGCACTTGTGCAGTAGCATTCATTATAAATAAAACATGAAAAACACATTAAGAAGTCTGATAGCAATCAGAAAAATTGCAAGAATAGGCATTCACCTTAATGGAAAATACAAACATAAATAATCCAGATTTATGCTTCATAACGTTCTGCATTGTGATGGAAAAGTAAAAGATTTTTAATATGGTTATACAAAATGCTTTTGATCAGAACAAACAATATTTTAAAATTGTCACAGAAGAATTTAACGCTAAAGTGTGTAAACGAATGGATAATGAAAGTGTTGTGAGTTAATTTGATTATGTTAATAGAAATTGCAAAAAACACAGTCATATATTATTCCCAGAAAAAAACTATGTATTATAATTTTTTTCATTGGGAAAAATGCTAAATGGAAATAAACAAAGAACATTACTCCTGAAGGTAAAAAAATTATATTTTGCTTAACATAAAATATATATTTAAAGACTAATGTTCTTAAAAAATTCAACCAGGAAGTGATCATTGGTTAGTGAGATGTAAGATATGCATTAATGCATAATTATACGGATAAAATTATTAAGAAAAACAATATTAACGGTTAACATTACTAATCTTCAGAAACACTTTCATAAATTTAAATCCAGAACTTGAAAATTGTTTTATAATATTAACAGAATTTGAAAATGGTTCAAACATAAATGAAATGATATACTATGAAAAATATCAAAAAGATAAATGGTAGAAAAAGGTAGCAATTAATCAGTAATTTTTTATTAAGTCAAGACATTATATGCTGCAAAAAAAGGAATGTGAAAATATTTTTAAAGAATCTATTAAGAGGAATTGGATGTCTAGACTTTTGTGAAATGATATGAAAAACTGTTAATAATAATGTAAGAAAATATAATTGTGATTTGGCAATAAAACTTATGAAAAAAAAAAAAGTCTCAAAAATGTAAAACAACATTTTGATATTGGAAGAAAAGTTTTTTGAAAAAAAAAAGAAACATGAAGTATTATTAAAAGAAGAGATGACATCATGAAATTTATAAAAGACTTCTCTAAAGAATTGTAAAACTTACATGTTTTCTTCTTTTTGCAGAAATAACTTAATATTATTTTTTAAAAACAATTTAATAAGTTAACTAAGAAATAAAAAAGGAAACAAATTTAGAAAATAATCATGTGACAAACCTAAAAGTTTACACATTGATCAATGTTGATAATTATTAGTCCTATATTTTTTAAAACAATAATTTATTTAATGGAAGTGAGTTATTCCCTTACAATAAACAAATTCTAAAACACATTTTACAAGAAAAAACAAACAAACTATCATTTAAAAATTTCTTTCTCGTTTCTTTGATGGCATCTTGAACCAGTACAAAAGTATTTTTCAGCATCACATGATCACCATTCTTTATGCTTACACAGTTGTTTATGCATAAGATCCTAACATCTAGGTGAAGGGTACTCGGATCTGAAGCTCCATATTCATAAAAGCCACAAGCAAGAAACTAGTTGGGATATTGGATTAGTAGGTACTAGAGAGGGATTTTATGCACAAACCTTCTGAATTCATTGATTATTCTAACTTGTATTGAGTGACACTACTGTATTTAGAGTTTTGCCTCTGTGTTAAGTATTTTTCAACAAATTACCAAAAGAAAAATATTTAACAATCCCAATTATTACATTCTTTGTAAAATAACATAAATGTATTTGGTATCTAGTCTGCAATACTGTGTTTTATTATGTCTTTTTTTCAGTTCTTCTTTTGTAGTGGATAGGTTGCAGGTTTCTGTTTAACAATTATTTTTATTTCCAGGTAACAACAACTGAGATAATCATAATTTTGAATGGATTGATATATAAGATTAATTAATTACTTCTGTCATTCTTTTAAGGAAATTGGTTACATAGTTTGGTCAGTAAATGATCAGCTTTTGTTAAAAGCTTAGCACTTAGTTTTTGTAAACCCTTTACTATTATACTGCTTTTGAAAAATAATTTTTAAGTAAATAAGATTAAGATGAATTTAACATCAGGCTTTCAAGATAAGCTTTTGGGTATCCTCTTAATCACACCGAACTTCTAACAAATGCTAATGCCTACATTATATTTTGCAAAACATTTCTGATACCAATTTTCCATCTAATCACACAGTTCTCTCAGAAATTATTGCATTGTGTCTTGACCAATTGATTTTTTTATAAGAAGGAATCTCTTTTTTTCCTTTAAAAGTTTATATTTATTTATTAATTTGAAACACTTCTTTAGAAATAAATCCTTGTTGTTGCTGTTCATTTTTAATTAATTGAAAAACAAAATATTCTATTTATTCACTTATTTTAAAAACGCACTTCATTTCTTAAGAGAAAAAATCTAAACCCTTTTTAATTTGTTGATAAACTTTTATAAAAAGAATCTTAATATTCTGTCTTTTTTAAAAATTGATGAATACCTTTTAAAGATTTTAATTTGGAACTTTTTTTATTTCAAAAAGTAAATAGATGAAAGTAGCAAGAAAAAAAAATCCCACTAATATTTTCTTTTTTGAAATCAAACCTATTGAAAATTATACGTTATTTATTATTAGTAGGTTTTAAATTTCTCTAATTATTATTTCATATATGTAAATTTTTTAATAATTTTAATCTATCTACATTACTGTTAAATAATTAATTATGCTGAAAGCAACATGATATATATATATATTCTAACCTTCTAAATAAATTAATTATCATGACAAACATAGCCATCGATAGTTGGACATTTCTAACCTATAAAAACATAAATAAACTTATTAACTCCAACTATATAATATTTCTAACCTTCTAATATTAGTAAGCTTAATATAGGTTAAGCTAAATACATCAATCGCCTCTATAATTAGGCGTCTCATTTTCTAACCTAATAAAGTATATTCTCGGTGATCTGCAAGCTCACCAATATGCATACTCAGCCTAGCTCAGTGATCGGTTAGTTGTAAGAAGATTCAGCTGCATATATATGCAGTTAAGATAAAGAAAGAAATTAAAATCATAAAACAAATTATCATTAGTAAAATAAATATCTTGGGAAGATAGAAAAAAAACTGTCATCAAGCCCTAATTAAAAATTTAAACTAAAATAATATCCTCTCTTTACCAAAAACACATTCTCTGAGCTATAAGTATTTGCAATTTTATACAATGATGATAACTTTTCATGTTCTTGTTAATGTTACCAAAGTAAAATATATATTCACTATTGCCAATATGATCTGAAAATACTTTTCTTATAGCACAATTATAAGTTAAACTCTTTTAAGCCATGCTACAATTGTAATATCAATAATAATTGATCACTTCTTCATTAAAGAATAATTATAATGACAATAATAATCTCAGGGTTTCTTTGTTTAATTTAGGAAAATGCTTGACAGTACTGTGCTGTCACATATGACTGGCATTCTGGTTGGCTATAGGAAACATTTACTTTACTTCAAAGTCAATGTGTATCTCATAGCAACTACTATATTATTTAAAGAGATGATAATTATACTCAATAATGACATACAATTTTGAATAATACAGCCCTTTTATCCAGAATCTCAGCCAGAATAATAGAAAGACAAGGGCGCTTTTTGTGTCCTTCCATCATCCATCAATAAATTAACTAAGACTTATTACTTTGAGAATTTAACTAAATGTGAATGGAATAATGTGCAGTCAGAGTTTGGGAATAAATTCATTTTTACACTTACATAATGTTTAGTCTGAAGTTTACAATTCCACAAATAATTCTCATTAAAATAAAATGAAATGAAATATTCCTATCTGCTTAAATTTGTCTATCTGGTATATTAAGTTTTTGAGAGTTTGAAATGATTTCGGACTCAAGAAAAGGTTTTGCAAATATTGTGCAAACACACTTATATTTAGCACATAAAAAAGGAATCTACAATAAATATTGACAGGACTATAATTTATTACTATTACAGACAAAAAAATATACAAATTTATTAAATAATCTCACACTGATACAAAACATAAACCAACATTAATCTGTCTATTGTTTAGGTATAGATTAAAATTATAACTTCACCTGTTTGCAATCATGCGAATTGACTAACTAAAAAGTACATCTCATTTACCAATACACTAATTTATAAGTTTGGTAAACTTTCTATAAGCTTTTACTTAAAGTTATTGACTAACTATTTTTGTTTTTAATTGATTAATATTATTATATGAAATACGCAAAATACTAAATTTATTTCTAATAAATTTTATTAAGTTATGGGTTTTAATTGAACAACCTATTCTAATTATGGGTCATTTATCAGAAGTCGCACTCACCATCTTACATTTAACTTAATGTTAACTTAAATTACGATAAATATTTTATTCATAAGTGTAATTTAAACTATGAATATTATGTAATTATTAACTAACATTAAACATTGCGTTTGAATATTCCTCCAGCAAATAAGCGTTTTAAATTACACAATTTTAACTTACTTTCTCCATTGATTTGCTTGTCAACTACTAGCAAGATTCAGCAGCACAATACAGATATTGATGTCAGTTACTAAGGCGCTATTGATACTAAAGTGCACCTTGAGGAACTAACACCTCAAACCTAACATTTATCCTTGCCCTAACTTTTAAAACAAAGCACAATAATCAACACCTTCTATGGTAGAACTATCTTTATATTCACATGAGGAATGCAGAATAACAACGAATGTCTGCAGAATAAACTACTACACTAAAGTATACTCAGCAAAACGAACACATACCAAGTATAATCCTCTCCTGGGATTTAAACAAATTAAGCATCCTAAATGCTATTTAAACTCTTGATCGTTCTATTCATGAGAATCGATCACATGGGCTATCAAACATACCCTAATCTTATATCTAAAACTATTCCTCTTATGCAACAATAAAGTATTTTGGGGAGATCATTTTCATCCCACAAAATGAAATACATTATAAGTATTACATATGCTGATATTAAGCATATATCAACTCTACATTTAGGCAAGATAAGAAAACACACTAATCATAATAAACCTATGTTACAATGTATACTTCGATCAATATCTGAAATCAATGGACATGACAGGAAAAAAGAGTAATAATTTTAATTTTAATGAAGGAACATTCAAAAAGTAATTGGTAGCATACTATCTTAAACCAAATGAAGTGGATGTGTTATTAAAGAATAAATGGGACTAAATTTCTTAATTAATATAGTATAAATTCTGTTCAAACTTTAAACAAGAAATATCTTGTTATAGCATTTTTTTTCCAGCTACTTCTGATAATTTTAATATTTATTTTTCCCGTTAAATATCTAAAATATTTTTCTTTTACGTACCTAACATGCAAAGTTTATATCTACAATTGCATGTAATAAATCAAATATATTTTATAGATTTTTCTTAGTATTAAATATAAACTTAACCCAGAATAATTATAGTAAGACATACCTTTGTCATTACAAGATCATTAAAATATTATTTGACCGATACAGACTTTAACCTATGTTGATATAAAAAAAACATATAATTTTATAAATTAGTTTTTCAAAAAAAAAAAAAAAAAATTAAATAAACAAATGCATATTATCTCATTAGCAAAATATTTTTCTGTGAGCGCTTAGTCCAGGTGAAGAGTTTTCATCCGGTCGCATTTTACAAAGCATTTTAAAGTAATAAACACATTTTTTTTTTTAATGAAAAGTTTTCTTTTATTTAGCATTTCTAATAATAATCAGGTAAAGAAAATTATAACAGAACTGAAGATTAATTCTCATTTGAATTAAACTACTAAAATTTTGGGATAAAAAAAAACGAATATTCTAACATAGACGAATATTTTACCATAGACGATAAACGTACACCTTTTTTTTTATTATTGACTAGCTTACTTATGGGCGAAAATGCGCACTTTTCCAGAGATTATTACGAGAATCACTGTAGTTGACTTATATTATATATGAAGTTTTAACAATTTCACTTGGTGTATAGTACAATATATAACTTGGTTTTATTTTTAAGTCATTGAAGGTATATAATTTCCGTTCACAACTTTAGAATTTGATTTTCCAATAGTTTTTTTTTTCTCGTAAGAATACACGTATATGATTTCCCATTTATTTCAAAAGAGTGGTTCTTTTTCTATAACAAAAAAAAATGCAGGTGTATGTGCAGCTTAATATTATTATGATTATTAATTATTATTATCATTTTTAAATAATTCTTGGTGAATAAAAACATATTTTAATGTATATAATGGCATTATTTTTAAATGCAGACAAGATACTTAGAAAGAGCGCTAAAATGTTTTTAGTTCACCTTCCTTTGCTTCTTAATATATCTTTCAATTATTTTTTTTCCTATACCAAGAAAATATTAATAAATGACAATAAGTTACTAAATAATTATTTCCCACTTGGAAATTATTTGTTTTCCTTAATTTAGACACAATAAGATTTTTCCTGATTCTTTTAGTTAATTCTTTCATTTTAACTTGTTGAAAACTTTAACTTTCGTGTGAGGCAATAAATTTTAAATGTAGAAGGTTTTTAAAGTGTAGAGAATAGCATAAAAAGTTGCAGAATGCCTTACCAGAGGATTTATTCTTCAGTCATAAATAAAATCTTCATTATCTTGCCAATTCTTGTTTAAAAACTAAAAAAAAAAAATCTTACAAAATTTTGTACTGTTCAACCTTTTAAGACTAGAAGACTATCTAAAAAAATGATTGGAGTATCCAATTCGTCATTTTTTTTACCTCTAGCGACCTCTTTCAAGAAAAACAATAATCATTTGATTATAACATAAACAAAAGAAAAAAAAAACTTATTACAATCATATAGTTTTCAGTATTATTTAAATGGATTACAAAGTAGTTTGACAATGAAAATAATAAATACATTTAATTAACAATAATTATCAGTGATTTCAATTCTTCATAAATTATTTTCTACAAATGAATTTACCAGAAGTTACTGTTCTTTAGGATAAGACATCTTAAAATTATTTAATTGATATTTATGTTTTTTTCTCTTTTCTACCCATCTAAAAATTAACTACTGTTTATGATATTTGTTTTACATTATATTAATTTGCTCTAATAAATAATATCTTAATTAAATTATTCATGTTCTTTTAAAAATATGATATTGCATTAGGAAATCTATTAGTTATTCACCCAAACCATGCTTAGGTGAGTGATTAGCACACTTTATTAACCAATTATTACTATTGTTATTTTATCTTTTTATTTTTCTTAAAGAATAACATTGATTTCATGCAGAAATAATGCTAAATAAAACCAAGTGCCAAAAACACAGGGTTACAGTATATATATAGGGGGTTTCGGCGTTTTAAAGTTTGTTTTTTTCGTTGTTTTTTGTAGGGGGAAAGTTGTTTTTAGAAGAAAGGGGGGTGGGGGGGGATGGTGAAAGGGGGTTGGGGTGGTGCATTTAGAACCTGATCCTTTGGATCAAGAAAGGTTTGAAGAAAAGAAAATATTAAACGAAATCTACGGGGAATTGAAGAAAAAAGGGTTGAGAAGCAGTTAATTGCAAATGGAGGGAAGTTTCGTTGTCACTGGCTCTATACCGGGTGGGAAGAAGGGGCGGCGGTGGAAAAAAAAGAAAGAGAAAAGTGACGGGAGTGAGTGTGTTTTTTTTTTTGTTAAACAGTGTCAGTTTTTTTGGTCTAAAGAGGAAAGAAAAAAAAGAATTTTTCTTTAAAGAAGAAGAAAGCAGGCCGGAATATGAGACAGGGGGAAGGGGGGGTTCGGCGCCCCAAGGGGGGCAGAACTCGACAGCTATCATTTTGCAAGGGAATCGATCCTCAATGAATAGGGTGAATGTCGTTTTGGGTTTCTGTGTTTTTTTCTTGTTTTGAATCCCCGGGGATCCATCGGACAAAAATTGGGAATATGAACTTAAGATATTTTATTTTCCAAATATTATTTTTTGATAGGGGAAAGGTTATATTTTTTAAGATAATTTTGAATAATGATTAGATTTTATCTGTGTTGTTGTTTTTTATTTATTGAAATAGAATATATATAGGTTTATTGGGTTATGTAAATGTTAAAGGTGGGGAATATATTTTTATTAAAGCAGATATTATATAAAAGATATGTTATTTTAAGGTATATTGATGTGTGTGTTTTATTATTTGCTATGAATTAGTTATAAATTAACGATTGATATTTGTTGTTGGTTGATAGAGTTTTGTAATTTTCTCGGTTTATTAGCTGAGTATGGTAGTGGGGTATTCTATATATTCTTCTTCAGTATTTTAAAAGTAAGTTTGGGGAGTAATGATTGTATATGTGTGGAAATGATTTTTTATTATTTTTAAAAATAGTATTTTATTTAGTAAGAAGAAGATAAGAAGTTTGCTATTAACTGAAAGGAGACCCTTTAATTCCTCTTCGAGGCCTTAAAGGAACTGAGCAGGGCAAATTCCTGATGTTCATTCCATATGTTCTCATTGCAGCTGTTATTACTATGTGATTATTCATATAGCATACAAACATGGATGGACTGCTCACCAACATGCAGTAGTCACTGTGGTGAGTTTATTGGCTATTTACCTCTGAGTTTTAGATCAAGAAACACCATGGTCTTTCTTCTCAGTTGCATTATAAGGCAGAATAAATAATGTGTAAATAATAAATATTTTTCCAGTAGATATATACAATCATGACAGACAAAAATAATTCATGGTGCTTATTCCAAGGAGACTGTAAAGTTACCAACAAAAGCAGCAGTGATGTGGTCAAAGGTAGAGGGTGCTAAGAATTCCCTGATTGTGAACCCAGGCTGCCATTTGATGATGTCTTTTTATTTAGGTACTTGTAACTGAAGATCACTTTCAAGTGAAGGAAGATTGCAAGAGTTAGAAAAAGAACTGTCTTATATTAAATGGGACATTATTGGACTTTGTGAAGTTAGAAAAAAAGGTGAAGAGTCAATTGGTTTAAAAAGTGGACATGTACTCTATTATAAAGGCACAAATATTGAAAATACAAGTGGAGTAGGATTCATTATAAATAAAAAGTGGAAGAACAATATTGTGGAGATTGATGGTGTATGGGACAGAGTGGCAAGTTTAGTTATACAACTTAATAGCAGATACCAAATGCAGATAATTTAGGTTTATACCCCAACAAGTTCTCATAGTGATGAAGTAGTAGAAGATTTTTATGTGGATGTACAAACAGCTTTTGAGTAAACAACATTTTAAAATTGTTATGGGAGATTTTAATGCTAGAATTGGTAAACAAATGAAAGATAAAAGTGCTGTAGGTAATTTTGGTTATGGTAATAGAAATGACAGAGGACATAGACTTGTGAAGTTTGCAGAAAAAGAAAAACTTTATATTATGAATTCTTTTTTTGAGAAAAATGTTAAAAGGAAATGGACATGGAAGCATCCAAATGAAGGTACAGTAGAATTGGATTATATTTTGACTAACAGAAAATACATATTTAAAGATTGTAATGTTCTACCTAAATTTAACACAGGAATAAGATACATGTTATGCAAAACTAGAGAGACAAAAAATATTTAAAATAACAATATTTACAGTTGATATTCATAATCTTCAGAAACACTGTAATGAATTTAAATTAGAACTTACAAATCGGTTTCAAGTATTACTAGATTTTGAACAAGATTCACATTTGAATGAAATTAATAAGAAAATGACTGAAACACTTTCAAAAACTGCAACAAAGATAACTGGTAGAAAAAAAGCAGCAATTGACCAATAAAGTTTCTATTGAGACTAAAGTATTTATTAAGAAAAAAAGGAGTATGAAGATATACAAAAATAATGTATTAAAAAGGAATGAATACCTCGAATTCTGTAAAATGGTGTGGAAAAGAGTTGAAATTAATATAAAAAAGTATAACTGTAAGCTAGCAAGGAAAGCTATAGAAGTGAGTAAAAGTCTCAAGAGTGTAAAATAACATTTTGCTATTGGTAGGAAATTTATATCTGCAATAAGGAAAAAAAAGATGGAACTATTACTAAAAAGAGAGATGACATCATAAGATGGCTAGAAGACTTCTATCAAGAATTATATAGTAATAAAAACAAGTACCTCCTATACCTACTGTATCTTCCCAATTGCCCAGAATTTTAAATAAAGAAGTGAGACATGCAATTAAATTTACGAAGAAAGAAAAGGATCCGGGCAATGGTGGAATTGTAATTGATATATTAAAAAAAGCAGGTGAAGAAATATAACATTTTTTAGAAAAATTATATACCAAATGTCTAAATGATACATATGTACCAGATAATTGGAATATTGCAGTATTAATATTAATATTTTAAAACGGTGATAAAAAGACATTAGAAATTACAGACCTATCAGCCTTTTACCAGTTTTATACCAAAATGTTACCAACATAATTAGTGCTTGTTTACAGGGAACATTGGATTTCTACCAACCAAGAGAACAAGCTAGATTTAAAAGTGGTTTTAGTACAGTAGATCATATCCAAGATATTAAGAGAAATTATAGAAAGAACAAATGAATATGAGTTGCCATTATGCTTTGGATTTTTAGATTATAAAAAGGTATTTGATTCTATAAACATTTTTTCAATGATTATAAGCATTGGATCGTCAAGTATAGATCCAAGATATTATAATATTTTGAAGAATATTTATAAAAATGCAACAACAACAATTATATTACATAATGACACTAGGAAAATCAATATTGAGAAGGGTGTAAGATAATGACTCCATATCTCCAAAACTTTTTACAGCAGTAAATGGGAATGTAAAGGAGTGAAAATAAATGGATATTATTTAAGTCACTTAGTTTTGCAGATGATGTAGTCGTTTTTCCAAATAATGCTTTAGAACTGCAGGAAATGTTGCAGGAGTTATCAGATGAAAATAGGAAAGTATGACTAAAGATAAATGTTAAAAAGTCTAAAGTAATGTTCAATGGATTTTCTCAAAATATGAAAATAAATATTGATTATGATGAATTAGAAGAAGTTAACAGCTACAAATATCTTCGTCAGATTATTAATACAGGTAGAAACATTATGGTTGAAATTTTGGTAGAAATAACTTGATATTAAAAGAAAATATGCCTATATGTTTGAAAAGAAAGGTTTTTAATGAATGTGTTTTACCAGTTCTTACTTATGGATCTGAGACTTGAACACTTAATAGGAAAGCAATACAGAGAATTCAGACCACTCAAAGAAGTATGGAGACATGCATGTTAAGAGTAACAAGATGAGATTGAAAATACAATATATGGGTAAGAGAACAAACAGGTGTTATTGAACCTCATTGAAAAAATTAAAAGACTGAAGTGGAGTTGGGCTGGACATATTGCTAAGAGAGATGATAATAGATGGACAATTGAAATCTTAAACTGGATCAAGAGATTGTAAACAACCAGAAAGAGACCACACATGAGATGGATGAATGAAATAAGAAGGTGTGCAGGGGTGATGTGGAGAAGAGAAGCTAAATATCGGAGAAGGTGGTTTGAACTTGGAGAGATCTTCATCCTTCAGTGGATTGATAATGGTTGATGATGTTATATATATGCAACTGATATTTTTATTTCAAATATTGTAGATAAAATTTATGTGAAGAAGTGAATGGACAACACTAATTAACAATGCAAATTAGTCATGTGATCTAGTAATAATAATAATATATTTCTTTGCCATTTTTGGTTTTGAAACTCAAAAATGAAGCACTTTTCTTTCGCACTCTAGCTAATAGAAGAATAGTAATAAATCAAATATTTGTACATTATATGCGCAAAAATTTGAATATAATGTTTTTGAATATTCACATGTAAAGTATCCAATATAATATTTTTAATATTCACATTAATTACCTCGTCCAAAGTGTTTTGTATATATATATTTAAAGATTTTCATAACCTTATACATGTAAACCTTGAAATAAAAACTTCTGCATATAAAATCTATCCAAAATATTAGCTATAATGTAAACAAAAAATAATTAATTAAAATGAACAATACAAACTAAAAGCATGTAAACTAGTAATGGCAATTGTATTTGTCTGAACCATTTAATATATATATATATATGATTTTTTTTCCAAAAGTTAACCTTGATAATGGCGGTTGTTATTCCGTCGAAATATTGGATTGTAGTGCAAAATAATACACGGTTTATACCCAAAAATATTATTTTATCTACATCATATAATCGTGAAAACATTATATATATATATATATATATTACAAAATATACACATAAAAGTATATTTTTCAAAATTTCCATTTTTTAAATGTTTTTTTCTTTCAATTTTAAATAGACACCTCCTTTAACATTGCAAAATAAAATTACCTTATAAACGTAATATGTTAATGTTATACGATCTTTTTAAAATTTGTTCTTAGTTTTACAAATCTTTCTTTGAATAATAATTGTAATGAAAGTTGTATTATTATCTCTCATATTTTTGTTCATCATTTATATAATTTTGATTGTATTATTTTATAAAAAAATTTCCATAATCCCAATTTGTCCAATGCACTTTAGATGCATATGTAGTTAAAGGTGAAACTAAAATGTGAATTATAATATTAAGGTGGTTTAGCGCTTGAGAAATTTCTACATTTTCATAATCAAAGCCAAAACAATTGTTAGTACTTAAGATGCATATAACCTAATGTTTTTCATCTAACTTTAAATGCTTTTCACTGATAAAGTTTATAAACAGACTATAATCTGAAGATATAGACACATCAATATTGGATAAGAATTTAATACTAACTAGAATCCATTAATTTTTCAAGATTACAGTGTAGCAAAAACCAAATAGCACAAACATATGTTTTTTTCTCAGTAACTGATTATAGTTATTCATATTAGAAAACAGTCATATTTGATGTCGTTGATGACAATCACAGAGATCTCACCGCAATAATTTCATTTGAAAATTTACAATAAAAAATAAATTCGTATATTACCTTTTTTTTAATTGATGAAGGTTATTTATCTAAGTATCATTTGGTGTTGACGACTCAATGGCATTTTAGAACAATAGCTACATCTTTTTGTTGATTTCAGTAACAATTAAATTTTTTAATTTATAAATAAAACAATGTTTTAACATATTTTTATCTTCTCTAAGAAACTTCTAGATTCTATTATTGATAAATTCATGATTTGTAAAATAAAATATATTTAAAAATTGTTTGTAATATGTTTGACACATGCTTATTTTAATATAAATTGATTTAAAGAACAAGTGAATTCACTTGTCCTTCAAGCTTATCTATATTCAAGCCACCCTTTCCTTATGAGCATTATTCAGGGATTTAGTCTATTATATGCCTGATTTATTAAACAATGTTCAAACTGTAGAAAAAACTCAAATATTACAGGAGAGGGAATTTATCTTATTTTTAATCATCTGCAATTAACGTATAATAATTTACAATCTTATTTTATGGTGATTAAAAATGAGATAAATTCTCTATAATATTTGAATTAAGTTTGTACAATTTGAACATCGTTTAATAAGCCAGGCATATAAAAGACTCAAGTCCTGAATAATGCACATTAAGCAACGGTTGGTTTATATATAAATATACTTGAAGGACAAGTGAATTCACTTGTTCTTTAAAATCTTTACTTAAGAGTGAATGAGTCTCAATTTATATTAAAACAGATCATGTGTGAAGATTACTTTGCTATCTTAGGATATTGCAATAGACATTGTGCTGAATAAAAATATATATTGAAAATTATTCACAAACACGAATTACCTTAGTGATCATGTTGAACATTTTATGGTGCTAGGTTAAAAGAAAGTTATACAAATTTATATTAAACCACAATTTTACCTTAAAAGATATGTCCAGCATTTCAACTATTACAAGATTCAAACCATTGGTTGAAGTTTAAATAAATTTTATATTGATCTGAAAATATTACCTAAAGTTTTCTATTGTTGAAGCAAAAGTTCCAGGATTTATTTGCTTATACAAATTTATAAATACTACTTAATTTGTCAGAAGAAAATAGCAATTTTTTAAATATTTATTAAGAACTCCATTGCGGATGTTTGTCATCAGTAAAGTCATAGAATTGTATGAAGTTTGTCATATCTTTAGAAAAAGAAAATATTTGTATATATGGTTATAAAAATGTTTGTTTGTTTTAGTCCTTTGATATTTTGTAAATAATTTGCCTTTTGCAAATGTCTATCAATACTAACCATAAATATATGCCGTCCCCAAATCTTTAATATATATATCTAAAATTAACCATATATTTTGTTTTAATTAGCATCAACATCTGATAATAAACAGATATTGGTATCAATCGATATTATAATCATAATTATTCAAGCTATCATTATTGTCTATTAATACTGAGACTCAGAACAAATTGTACTAATGTAAGTCAATTAAGTGAAATCTTTGGTCTAGTATCTTTGATATATCAAACTCACTTTTCTCTTGGGTAACGCTTACATGATGTTATAGTTATACATTCATTTTTTCAGTTAATAGATACAACAGGAGTCAATTGTCTTTTGACATCAACCTGCCATCATTATCGTCTACTAATACAGAGCACTCAGAACAAATTTCACTAATGAAAGTCAATTAAATGAAACGTTTGGTACAGTATCTTTAATATGTAAACCCACTTTCCTCTTAGACAATGATTGCATGATATTATAGTTATATATTCACTTTTTCATTTATTAAATACAACAGTAGTCAGTTGCCTCTTGACATCAACTCATGCTTATTTACAAGATTCTGGACCGAATAAAGAGAAATTAAAACTTTTGTAAATAGTATCTATTACTTATTAACATTATTCTTGGTTCTTTAATGTGCCAGGTTCTATTCACAACTATTAAATCATGAAAACTTAATCTAAATTATTCTAAAAGTATTATTTTGGCTATAAATATTATTGTTTTAATTTTTTTAAATTAAACAGTAACAAGAAATTGTGTCTAAATTCTTTATTTGTCAGGAAATAAACATAAAATGGTAAGACGAAACTGAGATATTCTAAGAAACTAGAAAAAAATAACAACTGTAGGCATAACTGACATTTTGAAATAATTAGGGATGAAAACAGATTTAAATTAAAAACTGCGAAGATTGTGGCAGCAGATATTCCTTCACATACTAACTGTATAGTCAGCATTCCATTCAACAAAACAAATACAGATTTCATTTCTTGAAAACTGCAGCTATACTCCCGCTGTTGAAGAGAAAAACGATTTTGCTTTAGTTGTTTGTATTTAATAATTAACTTTATGTTCAATATAAATGAAGCCAAAAGAGGAAAATTACAAAAAATATGTATGTAAATACATGCAATTAACATATGTTTATTAGAGAAAAGCATTTCTATGTTTAGAACAAGGTCTTGTACTTTTTGATTATTAGAACAAAAAATATTTTTAAAACGTAGGGCGTCTATAAAATGAAGATTAAATAATAAAGAAAGTACAATCATAGAAAACACAAAGATAATCATTCGCTTGACGGTGATCCAATACTTATGAGAATGTGGCCAAAATACAGATAAAAATCTATACATAGTTATTACAAATATTAAAGAGAAGTTACATCCCATTAATGACGGGAAAATTACGGGAAATATTTTCGAAATATAAAATTTTAGAACGAAATTTACATCAGAGGTGTAGAAGAATGCCATTAAGGGTAAAGGTATATTAGCTAATAAAAGATCCAAAACAGATGAAATGATGAAGTCAGTTTTCATTTGCAAGTCAAATTGCATTCTACTAAATACCAAAGGACATAAGACATTTCCCAGAATTCCTGCTCCCCAGAAATAAAACCAAGCGTTCTTTACGTAAGAACTAAAATGTGGATTATGTGTTAAAGATATAGAATAATTAGAATTATTAATAAAACAATTATTATTTAATTCCATTAATAAACAATTAAATATCTAATTTTGAACTAAATATTAACGGAATATAGTGCCTAAGTAACAATTAAATTTATCATAAAGGAATATTAATTATATAAAACTAAACCAGCTTTAAAAATTGCTTTATAGCAGTTATAACATATGCAATGTTTATATTGCATTTGATATTCTTGCGTTCTAAATTTTTGAAGAATTATTTATTTATCTATCACAAAGGTAAAACAAAGTATAAAAAAAATAACATTTTCTTTGTTATTTTTGTTTCGTTACAAATTCAATAAATGTTTAACTATATTTCTACATTTTTACAAACACATAACATTTCGTCACAAATTCAATAAATCTTTAACTATATTTCTACATTTTTACAAACACACACACACATATATATATATATGCATTTTATATACTTATGTTATAAAAGTAAATACTATGTATTTTGAATATTCTTCTCCATTAAAATACTACTTTTATGTTTGGTCATTTACCAATAAGTACATTCACTTACTAATATAAAAGCGAAAATTTGTTTTTCTATAAAATATAAATGCTAATATATTGTAACGGGATGGGGTGGGTGGAAAGTTGAAATGAATCTGGGGGATGGAAAATCATCATCACTTCCAATTCATCAATATTATAAATAATTTACAAAGTTATCTATAAGTAATACATAATTATAGGAGCATGAGATCAAGAGATCTCTTAGATCATTGCGATCTCTGAGAACATTGATAGACCAAAAGCTAACTAATAAGAGCAGCTAAAAGCATAATTATAATTTCAACCAGCATTATAATAAGTCAAAGTAAAAATAAGTAAATATTAAGAGAACCAACCATCCATCATCATTGATGGGAATAAACAAATCAGTACAATAAATCAATACAGTAAATCAACAGTCAACCTTGTGACTGGTTCGGAAAAGGGTCTCCTGTAGACCAGGCTAACTACTGAGCCTTTTGCCTGCTTGGACAATTATATAAACATGACTTGGATGCACCAGCTTAGTGCCCATCCATTAAAATACACAACTATCATAAATCAAAACAATAATTCTGGAACATTAAAACATGCTGATCATCATCAATGCTCAGGCCACTTGTACTGGCCAACTATAAACTTAAATTTTAAATAAAGACTAAAGTAAAATAAAAAATAATACTGCATGGGCTTTAAAGAGTATCCTCATTTATGCCAACCAGGATAATGATTGATCATCACTGGATGCCCAAAGCACTAAACATATCCCCATTTATCCGTGTCCAAAATCTAGCTTAGAGAACATGGGCTCCATTACTGTATGTGAACAAGAGATGATGGAATACAATTTTTAACAATTAAATACATTTATTAATAACAATAAAAAAAAAGATATTTAAGGTCTGATTTTGAATAATATACAATAATAAAAGTCATTATACTATAATTTACAATATTGCTACAAAATTCAAGTTATTACATTAATTGACAATATTTACCATTCAAAATTCAAATTGTTACATTAATTTACAAAACGTATAATAAAATAATATTCAAATTATTACTATGGTTTACATATATATATATATGCGTCCAGACGCGTGAAAAATAAAACTAAATTGACATTTAATAAAAAAAAATATATTGAAATTTTACATATATGAGTGTGCGTGTTTATACATACGCACACTGACTTTTATCTATTTCAACTTTTTACAATAGTATTATAATTTTCTAATACATAAATTTCCTACCTATAAGTGTGTATAAACAAAATATAGATACAATTTAAAATTAGTTTCAATTTATAAGTTCTCAAACGTATAGTCAATTTTTTTGACAGGTATTTGTTGATTAATTATCAACATTTTTGGACCAATTTAAAAGATTTGCTTTTTCGATTTTAATTCAAACAAAATTATGCTTGCATTTAAGTTATATATTCTTTTTTTTAATGAATATGAAAATTATTTCTTAGCAAAATATATATAGCAAATCGTCTCTCTTTTCAACATTTGACTGGAGCAAATTTTACTTTAAGTTAATTTTAAAAAATACAACTCACTGTATATACACGCGATGTATTTGTCTGTGGTTTCCTGCTTGCATAGATGAACAGTAGCATCAGTACACCAATTTCTTCAAGCTTTCTCTTGGTAAGCTTGGTTTCTAGCCCATCAGAAAAAATATAATTCCGGGCTTATTGTCATCATCAGGTAAAAGTACATAATCCATGTAAAATCTTGGTCTGTAGTTGATCTCTTTCTGTCTAGGATTGTTCCAGGCAAGCAGCTGTCTTGGTTTAATAGATTTCAGACAAGCAACCATCCTCTGCACATTTAAGGCTATGAATTTCAGCACAAAGAAGTGGGTCATTTTCTCCATGTGAATTCAAACTCCTGCGAAGGAAAATATTAGCAGCTTCCTGCAATCTAATGTTCTGCCAACTATATGGTCAGCTAAAACCAACTGCTGCACACTTCAACAAGTTGCAACAAAATATTGTAACCAACTTTTCAGCTGACCTGTTCTCTTCAAAAATCATTATCCAGACTGAAGCTAATATCTTTTTAATCAGTCTTTTATAGAATCATCTAAGGTGATAACAACACCTTGATTGAAAACAGAGTTTTTATTTTTATCTCTCTAATCCCTTTAAAAACATATACATGTTTTAATTAATTAAAAAAATTTCAAAAACAAGTATTGTGTTTTTACATTTCACAATCAGAATAATAATAGTAATAATACAATATTTATATTTATTCAGACCTTTTTAAAATTTTAATTTATAATAACAATTATTTTAAATCAGAGTTATTATTTATTTATTTTTTTTATTTCAGGGAATGTAGAAAAATATCTACTATAATTTTTGTCTGTGTTTATTTCTAGTTTTCCTTTCAACTTTATATATATATATTTATGCACACACACTATATTAGTGTGTGCTATGTAATCCAACTGGTTACATTGCCCCGGTCTGAGGGAAAAGGAAAATAGAAATGAAACACCTTTTTAACAATATTTACATAATTTACATATATAATGAAAACAAAGTTCATATCTAAAACTATGTACTCATCAATTTTTTTAGAGATCTGACAGACATCTGATAGTTAACAGAATGAATCGTGATCTGCAATTTTGAGATAGATAAAGAATTCAGCCATTGGACTGTAAGTACACAATGCACCATGAACACCAAGAGTGCTACCTCAAATGAGACACTATAAGCTACTACAACCCTTATAAAGATATTGCAAAATCTTTGCAAAACCCTCTTCCATGGAGGGACTGGAAAATACAAAACTATGCCCTGCTTCTTTTGAGTCTTATGGGCTGGAAAATACAAGCTATGCCTTGCTCCTTTTCTTTGGAGACTTAGAGGCTGGAATCATGGCAGGACTATGTTAACTGCTCTATGACAAACAATATGAAATACAAAAAATAGGTTGGAGCAAATAGTGGAGATAGAACACCCTCAGAGTTGCATGAAAACATTGCATCCTCAAGCCAATGACAAAAATCTCCATCCATCATCAAAACTAAAAATACAGCTAAACAAACTTCAACAATCAAACACCAAATCCATTCTCCAAATTCATTGATTTTCTATTTAACTCTAAACATGAACCTCCTCAAACATACATGAAAATTACTATTTTATAATTTATAATCATCATCAATACTCTTGCAACATATTTCACAGTAATTTTTAAAATTAATTCTGCATAAAATGCATATTTTTTTCTTTCTCAGTTGTGGTTTGAGATCAAGTTGATAATTTTGAAGTGATGATCACCAGTATGTGATCATCATCAGCTGTACATTGGGCAGCCATCTATAATGATTGCCACAGTACATGATCATCATCGGCCCTCAGTTAGGTAACCATTTGTAATGGGATGGGGTAGGTGG
>JAQFVV010006271.1:1768721-1829402 GCA_028023455.1 Epiperipatus broadwayi
TTTAAGTTAGTTTTTAATACATATATACTGTAATAATATTTTCGAATTTGTTTTCCAGATTTATTAACTACAAATTTAATGGTAGAATAGTGATTTGAATTATTTAGTACTGTAAACAAATTTTCATTGACAACAATTCTTAATTTAAATATTACTTCAAATTTCTATAATCATTTTAATTAAAAATAGAAAAAAATATGCCATATTTTATTATTGATAATTTTACAAATTAAACTATAAATTTGAAAATTTACTGCTCAATTGTTTTTTTTTTCCATATGTCAAATGCTTTGACCAGGAACGAACCCGGGCCAGCTGCTTGGAAGGCAGCTATGCTAATCACTAGACCATCAACGCTTGACCAATTTCTTTTTCTTTCAAACAAATGAATAAAGACATCAAGAATAAATGAAATCAATCCACAGAATTATTGTCAATTAGCCAGATTATTAAACTATCTTAAAATGTCTCCATTATCTGAGCCAACTGCTAGAGCTAATTAAATAAAAATGTATTTTGAAAATCATTAATTTTTTTAGGGTTTTACTTATTTATTGAATATATATATATATATATATTGTACCGATCCTGCCATTTGGATAAAGAGATAATCAAAGTTAAGCACAAATTATAATAATCCTATGGATATAAAAAGTTAATGCTTAATAATAAAACTAACCTTTGAAATTTCACATTTAAATTCAAATAATAGAAATGAAACAAGACAGGAAGAAAAATGTAATTTAATTTGATTGTAAATTATACTAATGGTCAAACCTACCTATATTCATAAAAATATTATAGGCTGTTTCACCTTTCTAGACCATTAAATTACTTCTAATTACCTGAAAAAAATTAGACCATCTATGGATTAAGAATTTATATTATGTTTAAATCCAGAGAGCTATCCAATAATGGGAAGTCCACAGGGGAATATTGAATACTATCAGCATTATTAAACTATACCATGACTAATTTCGTAGAATTATGAACCCTTATCTCATAAGCTATTATAAAATTGATTTATTATATTTAAATAGTAAGAATTTATGAGAAGAGAGATAGGAGGCTAGAATAATAAATAACACACAAAAACATTCATCAAGTAAATTGTCTTATGTTATTTAATAGATGTAATGTTATATATTAAAACGTATACAAATTGTTAAGATATTTTTACATTAAGTTATAAAATGCAAATAAATAATAAATGCATAAATGTTACCATCCTTCAGGTGACCACACTTAAAATAAAACTTTTATCAAGGTCTTTGGTCTAAAATCCTGTTTTGTTAAAGTTAACAATTTTTTGGATTTATTTTGTTTCTGTATTATGGAACATATTCTGATATTTAAGATGGTATAAATCCATCCTTAAATATTCAGAAACTAAATTTTTAACTTGTTTACTTGCTCCAAATTTTAAATTATTTAGATCATATTTCTTCACCTTCCTAAAGACACAAATATCCCATGAGAGAAGATTTTCATTTAGTATTATGTGCAAGCATAACTCAGAAATGGTAATTCAAGTTTGATCACATATCAGGCTTTGAAAGATAATCAATCCAAATTACATCACATCCAGGGTCAACAGTAAACACACAGTGGATTCAGCTGCCACACATCATCATAAACATTTTATAAATTTATTTTTGTTCATAATGTGGCTGCTAAATAAAAATAAAACTTAAAGTTTTTACAAGCAATTAATGATGATGACTGTTAAACAAAAGACAATATCAAGACACTGTGAAAAGCACTACAAGCTTTTAATAAAAAATTTAATTACTCCGATCTCTCTTCTTTTTTAAAGTTAATTTTATTACTTGCAATAGATAGATAGATAAATAGATAGATAGATAGATAGATAGATAGATAGATAGATAGACAGACAGATAGATAGATAGATATGTTATAATACAAATTATTTTTTATAAACTTGATATTTTAATAAAATAAAACTTCAAGGCTTTTTTTAAAAGAAGAAAAAATAAGATTCTATTTTCAAACTTTGAATAATTGACTTTTGAACTTTTAATATTAAATTTAGAGCCAACACAAGCAAATTTCAAATCAGTGAACTAAAAGATTTCTTTTTCTTTTTTTAAAACTTAATTGTCTACTTTTTTTTCATTTATTTAAACTGTTATCCGAAAAGCAATCAGCATTTGGCCACTCTTGTGGTCAATTATGTATCTTGCTTTGTATCTGATACCTTATACCTAAATTATATATCATAATTTTGAGATTACCTATAACCAAAGTGTATCAAAATGTTTGAAATTTTACTATAATTTAGAAGATTGTAAAACATCTGTTGTCTTTGAAAATATTCAGTTCAATAAATTATACATATGACAGCCTTAAAAAATATTAAAAACTTCACAAAAACTCATATGTTTGACTGTCAATGAGACAAAGTGACTTTCTAAATTGTATTTTTAATTTGGACTATAGTATTTAGTATTGAATATCTTTAGAAAAATTTAACTGTATTTAAATATTCCAAATACATTCAACTGATAGAATAGCACACAGGTTAGTATATGCAAAAGTTTTGAGAAATATTATTTTTCTCTCTTCTTCAGGTGTTTCTGGCCTAACCAATGATAGTATTAACATGGGAATTGAACCTAGACACTTATATTCTTAAATATTGCATTTTAAGGTAAAACTCTAACCCACTGAGCCATCCTGCCAAAGGCAACAGTCAGTAGAAATTACATATACTTATCTATGAGGTTCCTCCTGATTTCTCCACTTTTTCCAAAGAGAAAAGTTGATTAGTGGGTTCTATACATTATGTATAATCACACTAGATTGGCTTATGTGGTTATTTACTATTATCATGTGAGCAGCTTCTTTGAATTTTCTTTTGTGTATCTTTTTTGAATATATGTTCAAATACAACTAAAATACCATCATCACAAACCTCAGGAAAACACTAAATATTCAGTATCGACTTGATACTATATCAAACTTTAGACATTATGAAAAATTATGTCAAAATATGTACAAATTAGAAAACCATTTAACTTTTTATGTAAATGTAAATCTGAAGAGATAGTTGATAAAGGTTTGAGACTAAAACTTCCAATTTACTCCCAGACAGCTGAGAAAATTACTCAAAGCGAGTGAATCTCTGTTAATAGAAAAAAATAAATACTCCAAGATTTTCCAAGTATATAATCTTGCATTATATTAATAATGTAGAAAGTTGTCTAAAAATAACCTTACTGATGAAAACTTCACAAGAGCTTCTCAAGCAATAAAAAATTATATTCTGCACTACACGGAAAAATAAAAGAATGCCAAAAGAAAAAAAAAACTTGCAAACCTACATGTGCATATCAAAAATCATAATGTACCAATCAGGGAACCAGCTTCATCTGTTAAAAATCTCAGTTCTAAACATCTAACAGATACTAAAATTTCTGTTCTTGAAAGAGGATTAAACTTTGCCACAATAACGTCTAATATTCCTTTATTAGATATAATGCAACCACTGAGGAAGTCACTCAAAAATTGCTTTTAGAAGAAGCAGCAGAATTATACTGGAGAACAAAAAGAACACTTGAACAAACAACAAAAACTGAATTCAGACATATCCTTTGATGAGATGAAAGCAATTAAACCTCTCAAAGTAGAAAAATCTATAATTATTTTCCCTGTCAACAAAGACAATGCAACAGTTCTAGTGGATAAATCTGATTATGATAACAAAATACAAGAACTTCTCACAGCAGACCAATGCAGAAAAGTGGCAAAATATCCTATATCAAGTACAGAAACAAAGTTACAAAGCATTACTCAGAAAGCATCAAAGGTACTTCAGTGATTCGGAAAAAAGTAAAACTAACATCATATTTCAGAAATATTTCTTATCTTCATGGGCTACCTAAAATACATAAAGATTATGTTTCATTAAGACTTATTGTTAGTTCTAGAAATTCCTTACTAAAATTTGTCAAGATTTCTTCTCAAAGTACTTAGTCCTTTGTCATACAAGAGCCAGTCTTTTGTCAGGGATTCAAGACACTTTGCAGAATTAATCAATGACATGACTATTGAAAGAACTGACATACTAGTAAGCTTTGATGTGGAAAGTTTGTTCACAAGTGTGCCATGTGAAGAAGTATTATCTGTTGTAAGAAAAAGACTAAATACTGATAATAGCTTACAAATCAGAACATCTCTTCCTATTGATAGTATAAAGGATATATTAACATTCTTTATTGCAACATTCTACTTTTAGTACAACATACAATTCTTTATTAAGGAATGGATATGATCTCAACACTGTCACCCCTTATTAGCAATATTACATGTAGGAACTTGAAATTATAGCCATAAAGACTACTCCATATCCACCTAAAGTTTGGCTTCATTATGTTAATGATACAATTGTTGAATGTCCACATAGTAAAAGCACTTCTACAAACTTTCTGGAAACACATCAACAACATATCCCTTCAATTAAATTCACAATGGAATCAGAACATGAATACAATTTGGCATTCTTAGATGTTCTTGTGACAAGGCTTTCTCATGGCAAATCAAAACTACAGCTTACAGAAAACCCACACATACAGGAAAATACTTAGCATATACATCCAATGACATAAGATGCACAAAACATGGAAATAATATATATTATCACTGTGGAACAGAGAAAAAGAAGTTTGTTTAAAAACCAACAATTTTAAAAAAGAAAAGATCCAAATAGAACAAACTCTCATGAAATATGGTTATTCATCAGCTATTATTAGTAAAAATTTAAATAGACAACATGATGAATACCAAAAGAAAGAACAATTATTGGTACTATAGTATATCAAAAATAGTAGACAAATTAAGAAAAAAATGCAAACAGTATAACGTTAGAATAGCTTTCCCAAGCCATGCCACACTATAAGAAATTCAAACATCTATAAAACCTAAACTTAAAATTCTGAAAAACAGAAACTGCACCTATGAAATAACATGTAAATGAGGAATAATGTATATTGGTGAGACCAGTTGTCCCATTGAAAAGTGATTGTAAGAGCACAAACTGATGATTAGAAGAGAGAAAACAGATGTGTCTAAGGAAGTAGAAGATGTATATACCAATGAACATATGCTCAATTGGGAAAATATAATAATATTGGAAAGAGAGGAAAAATACAAAAAAGAAAATTCAATAAAGCTGTTCACATTACAATGGTGAATAACTCCACATGACAGCCTAGGGTGACTTAATGTATAGAACCCACTAATCAATTTTGCCCTCAAGAAAAAGTAGAGAAATCAGGAGGAACCTCATAAATAAACATATAAAAATTTTACTGACTGTTGCTTTGTCATGATGACTCAATGGATTAGAGCATTAGCTTAAAATTCAATATTCAAGAATCTAAGGGTTCATGTTCAAATGCCATGCTAATACTGTCACTGTTCCAGTCAGCAACACTTGAAAAAGAGAGGAAAATAATACCTTTAAAAACGTAGAGCATATACTAACCTATGTGCTATTTCTAACAGTTGAATGTAAGGTAAGTTACATTTTTCTAAAGGCATTCAATACTCAATACTAGATGATGGAAATAGTCCAATATATAAATACAAGTAAAATACCATCATTATAAACCTTCAGAAAAAGGCTTTTTAAATGGTAGTATCTTTGTCTGAAGTCCCAAAAACGTACATGAAAGACAAATTCGGGAAATAGTAGCTGTAGAAATGAAATTGTATTTACTGTCATGAAAAAAAGTCTTATTAAAATTGGTCAAGGAAACTATTTAAAAATAATTTGAGATTTTGATTTGATTGACAATGACACAAGTTCCTGTAAGAATTTTAAAATTATTTTTGTCGCAAATATAGAATTCCTATTCTCAGACCACTAATATAATATTACAGTCTGTATATTTTTTAATTAATTATGTCATTTGAGATTGGAGCTTATGGAATAACTGATATAGTATTCGTTAGTTGTGCTTAAAGTCTATATCTAGGCTAAAATTAATATAATAATCGCTAGCTAAATAAATTGTTATTCATACGATTGACATATTTATCAAACAAAATAGTAAGTCGTCATTATCTTTTACAATAGGGATGTATCTGTAAATATAATTATAATAAAAGTTTAAATTATCAAAGAAAATAATAACAGTATATATTTAACATAAAAACAAATGAGTTATGCAAAAATACAAGTAACGTTTATTTTAATTTTGGATTTAATATTATGATTTTATATTCTTAACATCATAATTAATAAGTCTTAGTTTAGTACATCTGAGATCCATAACAAGATGCACTATTTTTATCTGTTGAATGTATCTTTTGTTTTGTAATGAAATCGGCACTGAGTTTTCTCTTCCAGAATCTCCCATTGCAGTCATAATAAGGAGATTTAGATTGTTTTATCTTTTTGTTTTACTTCTATTTTTGTTTACTACCATTAATTTACTTTGTACATAATTTATTAATAGTTTATTCCTAATATTTATATTAAGAAGCAGCCATAAAATAATAATAGTGAATGTTAACCACAGTTACTCCAACCTTAATAATATCAGGGCAAGAAATGTCAGACAAAACATCAAAAGTTATTTTTTGCAAACTAATATAAATTAATATTTTAAACAATTCAATTAAAATAAGTATTATAGTCAATATAACGTTATTTTCAATATCTACTAACTTGAAACAAAGGTTTTACCCTTAAATCTCTATTCTGTTAGTGTGATTCCGAAATAGAACTCAAAAGATACAAATTCTATATCAATGCAGATTATCATTTATGATTTTAGAACATCATATTATCATCTGAGTGACATACATTTGATTATTCGAATAACCCAAATTCCAGTCATGTAATCCCCAGAATTACGTAGACTTATTGGCATAATAATCATAGTAATAATAATAGTAGTATTTATTTTATTGTAAAACTTGATTTCTATAAAAATGTCAATAATTTTGTCAGAATTTTTTTCTTAATTTGGAAATAAAGAAGGAAATAGAAAGTCAATTTTTACTCAAAAGTAATTGTAAAAGATAAAGAATTATAAATTGTTTCCAAGCATAAAAAATACCCTCCTTCTAATTTTATTCCTGGGTCTCCATCTACTGTAAGCTTGAGTAATTAATAGATAGTAGATGAGCAGTGCATATTAAACATAGTGCAATCATCTTCATATAGTTCTTGAATTATAGCTGTTATCAGTGATGAATTTGAATCTTGATACCACTATTCATTTTTTTAAGTTTACAAAAGATGATAGCACTAGAATAAAATAGAAATTGTATATCTTTTAGCAAGCACAATTATTTTGCTTTAAGAGTTTGTTTTATAATTCAATAAATGAATAAAACTTTTATAAATTTGTAATAATGCATACTTGTACTAACAGAACATGTATTAATAATCACAAGTTTTAATATGCAAATCGTCTGTCTGATAACTCAACTGGAAACTTAATGAGTGAAAAAGAGTTTGGATCAGGAAGGTTATTTACAAGCTATTGATTTTTAGATAATGCAAATAGTATTTAATGCCAATTTTGATGTTTTCTAGTTGATAATAACAAAAAACCACCATATGTTTACACATTTTATATCATCGTTGTTATGTTTATGTGCCATATAAAGTTCACCGTTGTGATAAAGTTGAGATCTGAAGATGTAACAGTATTAGATTGAATTCCTCCACAGAAGATAGTAAAAAAATAGTTTGACCAAATGAGTGGAAATCTATTATATTTTGCATGATATTTAATGCTTAAAAATTAGATGATCACTTGAAAAGTTATTTTATTTATTAAGTTTAAATAATGTTCTTTTTAAAAAATAGAGAAAAGTAAAACTCTGTAATTTATTGAAAATTAGCTTTTTATATTTTAAATAATATTTTCATTAAAGACAGAATTTTGGACCCAAATAAACGCTATGGATTGTTATTAATTATTAAAAAAAATAATACCTAGTTAGTTAGTTGCTTAGACAATACACAATATTCATGAATCTTAAGTTTTAGGTTGAATTTTGAATCAAAAAATTTAAACTATCAAATCCATCACTGCACCACAATACTAGACCTCATGTGACAATATCAAAATGTTTCGCTTGAGAGAATCGGAAATGAGAGATTGAAATTTAATGGAAAAATAAGCTTACCTCTTGTGCATTACACACCAAGATGAGCAAAAGTACTGGGAATTAGTCTGTAGAGCTATTAATGAATGACTTGTTTTTGTAACAAGATTTAAACATCATAATCAAACTCATTAGTACTTTATTATATTGCGCTTAAAAATTTATTCTAATATTAAAATTCTAAACGTTAAAAATAAGTCAATAGTAAACAATAGGCTCTTGTCTACAGACGCAAGACATTATTTATTTTTCCCCCCTCTTCTTTCCCCCCCCCTCCCACCTTTTAGGAAATTGTAATACCCTTTTTTTTTTATTCTCCAACATGTTCCAAATAGGTTCTTATTTGATGTAATAGTTGCGCCACCATACAGTCGTCCTATTTTTTACTTAAAATATCTAAGTTTAATTGATGGCTAATAATACTCTAGGCATGTTAAATTTTAATTAAAAATAATTATTTACTCGTTTACTAATTAAATTTTAAAATATTTGTGAGAATTAGTTTTTAAATGATTTTCAGTCCACTCTCCAGATTTCAATAATGACTTCTATACAATATTATTTATGATGTAGGCTTAAATCAAGATCACTAATCTATCCTAAATGTTTCTACATATTAGTTTTATTTTTAACTTAAATATTCCAAATAATTTTATTTCTTTGTAAATAATTTAAACAGGGTTAATGAAATTTGTCTAAAGTCTTTATTGATGGCAAAATAGACGTAAAATACTACTACAAAACTAAGATATTCTGATGCGCAAGAAATTACTATCATTAGTTGAAAAAAATGTCCTTTTATAAAACTCATTGATGAAAATACTTTTATAATAGCAAATAACATTAATGTAAAACCAATTATTCCGTTACATACAAAATGCACAAACAGCATTCCATTTAGTAAAATAAACACAGATTTCGTTTCTTGAAAATTACTAGTATATTGTCGTTGTTGAAGAGCCAAACGATTTTGTTTTTGATTTTGGTTTATAGTAATTAATCTTATGTTCAAGATAAATGAAAAGACCAAAGGAAAATTATAGAAAACATTTGCATAAACAGTTGACACATAAAGATGAAAACCAGAGAAAAGTGTTTCGATATTCAACACTAAATCATGTATTTTACGATTATTATAACAAGTAAAATGATTCACATCTAAAGCGTCTACATATTGAAAATTGAATAATAAAGACACAATAGCTGTGGAAAATACAAAGATAATCATTTTCTTTACTGTGATCCAAGACTTATAAGTATATGGGCAACTAACAGATAAAAAACGATATGTTGTTATAAGAAGCATTAAAGAGAAGTTACAGCCCATTATAGAGAGAAGAAATGTAATAAATATTTTTGATAAATAAAACTTGATAGAATGATGAACATTATAATTGTAGAAAAAAACTGCTAAGGGTAAAAGTGAATTCGTTAATAAAAAGTCAAAGAAACATGAAATGATAAAACCGAGTTTCATTTGTAAATCAAACTGCATCTTGCTGAAAACTACAATACTTAAAATATTTCCCAGAATTCCTGCGGCCCAAAAATAAGGCCAGATGTTTCTTAAGTAAAACCTAGCAAAGGGGTTTGTAGAGAATGAAATGAAATGATTATTATAGCTAAAATTATCTGGAAAACAACAGTTTACTTCCATTATATCTACAATTTAACGTCTAATTTTGTGTTTGACAAGACGATTCCAAAATAATAATAAAACTATTTAGAAATTAATATAGATTGTTTATGTGTTTAAAAAGTAATGCTGAAAAGTTTTAGCAAATAATGATTATATAAACAGCCATAAATTATTTATCTCCAACATGCAATTCAAACCTTTAATATTTTTCAAGCATTAATTTTTGATTAGTCAGTTAAAATAAACAAACTGAAACATATATTTTGTGTAAAATATATATTTTATTTAATACTATTTTTTATTCAATACTAATAATATATACCTATACCCAATTACTAACATAAGTGAAGGACTCAACTAAAGAAAACAATTTTAGGTCTCAACATGTAATGTTTATTGATTGCTTATATCTTAGATTGGGGTTTTCCAAGCAAACTCAGGCATTTTTAAAATATTCTTCCTATAGTTAAAGCTAGCTAATATTAATTGATCAGAAATGAATACCTATTTGTAATTAAGTGGTGGATAAAATAAAGAAGAAAATACAGGAAACGCTCATAAATATATTTATGATTTTTTTTAAATAAAAAGAGAAATGTTGAAAATGTTTTTTTATCTGTAGCTGTCTATTTTTAACTTCTTACGTATAGAAATGTCTGTAAACAGATCTGTCTGATGTTGTAAGTGCAATTTTCATCCTGCACGTATTCCGGTATAATATATCTTCGTAGTTAACGTTAAATTCTATTATTCATGTTTTATATTTTTGGCAAAAAAATCAATAATATAAAACTATATTACATAATGGTTCATATATAATTTTGTCACTACTTACATTATAATTTAGATTCAGAAATGTCAGAAAAATATAGGTTTTATTTTTTTTTTGATAATGTTAATATCTCCATACTTTAACATAATGATTTTTCTTCTTCAAGACATTGATGGCAAAAAGCTTATCTTAAAGAACTTATTGTAGCTATGAATTTGTTTCTAACTTCCAAAAATTCTAGCTATTTTTTGATAAGCAGAGTTATTTATTTGTTAGCACAATAAATAGAATGTGTATCTTCATGGCTGTATATTCATTTAAAAGTATTTTTTTTATTATTTGGAAAATTCTTAGATATGATTTCTAGATTCATATTGCTTATTGGAACACTTCAGTTCTTATTAACAAATTAGTATTAGCATATAGAATTAATAACAATATGATTTTTATAAATGTTTACTAAATATTATTTTACAAGGCAAAAAAATTTCCAAAAGATGGAGTTATTATTTGATATAATGATATAAGAATTCAAATAACTTTTAATACGATCTACTTCATAGATAACTATTTCACTTATACTTTTTGCCGTAGAATATTTTCTTTTTCATAAAGTCTTACAAATGTTATAGAAGTTGTCAATGCGGCATCACAGATGTTAACATTCAGTTTTTTAATTCATATATATTTTTTAATAATGCCGATTTCACCAAAGTTTATTCGAAGCACAAGGTGAGCTACATAAATTCACTTTTTCTAGAACCTTGTAAAACATGTGTCTGAGATAATAAATAAATTAAAATATTATTATATATATTCTTACAGTTGAGAATCAATAATATATAAACTGATCTGTTTTTCTCTTTAATAATACACTTTTATCATGAACTAGTCTCGCTAAGTAAATTATATTTACAATTATTTGATATATTTTCGTGGTAAAAATAACAAAAAATAATTTACCGTATACTTACCATTTTCGTTTATCAGTTGTCATTTATTTTAAGGATATATGTTTATCATAAAGCACCGACTTTTCCTTTTATATATTTTTTTGAAAACATGTGAAAATCAATAGGATTGCAAGCACTTACCATGGCATGTGGACAAATGCATTAAGGATTCCTGTATTTTGACATCATTATTTTACAATCCAAGATTTTTATAAATACCCATCTACAATCTGTATATAATTTTGCTACACGAAAGTAATTTTCTAAATATAAAATATGTTTTCCGAATAACTATTGTTCAATATCTAATCATAATACAATGTATCACTTTGCCTTTGTCACAATCAGAAATAAACAAATTGTCAACCTGCAGTCCCTAATAATAGACCACTTGCTTATTTCTATTTATATAATTGATAAACAAAACAACAAGACAAATGATTAAGAAGAGCCCTTAATTTTAATAAACCTCTACTTATTTTGAAGTCCTAATAAAATATTTTTTTACATAATAATAATTTGTCAGTTACTTTAAGTTATAAATACATTGAGATAAGACTAAATATTTTTGTTCCAAACTTATCATTGTTTAATTTAGTAAATGGTCGTGATATGACATTCCAGCAGCAGAAATGGCTGTAAATATAAAATATATAACGCTGCTATTTTGTCAAATCGCACAGTGATTAAATTCAATGGCAACAAATTACTGTGGATTACTAAGATTAGAAAATATTTTGACAGTAAAACAAATGTTATGGAAACTTTTTTATTATTTAAAACCATCAGAGGAAATAGTTATGAATTAATCTATAAACATACAAATTAGTAAATATATCCAAGTAACTTTCTTTTTTATTATTGTTTTTGTTTTATGCTTACCCAAGCTGATAACACGGAGGTAAAACTCTCCATACAAAAGCGTCAGTTCAGTTCAAGCCAGAGTAATCAATGGATTCAAAAAGGTTTGTGCTTAAAATTTCTATATAGTGCCTACTCATCCAATATCACTAGACTAGTTTCTAACAAGTAGCTTTCATCCGTTAGGAGAATGCAACTATCCAGCAGCCACATTTTACTTTTTTAGATAATAATATAGCTTTGAGTCCCAAATGAACACACAATAATGTTTTAAGCTCATTTGTTTGTATAATTGTATAGAACTGAACTCAGTTCAGCATCTATACATTTTGGTGTATTTTGTTCTTTAATAACCACAATCATCATAATCCTATTGGAGCTGATGAAAGTCACAAGCTAGAAACTGTTTCGAAAATATTGGATGAATAGGCACTAGATGGAAATTTTATGCCCAAACCTTTCTCTATTTATTGATTACTCTGGCTTACACTGAATAGCACTACTGTATGGAGAGTTTTGCCTCTATGGTATCAGATGTGTAAACATAAAAATAGTGATCATGTGATGTGTAGTGGTTTAATACCAATCCTGTCTAATATGCTGAACTGAGTTCAGATCTATATGAATATACAAAAAAATGATCTTGAATTAAAAAGATTATTGTGGTTTTTATTTTGGACTCAAAGCTGTATTGTTAACTAAAAAAGTAAAAGATAGCTGCTAGATGATTGATTAGATCCTAAGATCTAGCTACAGCAGTGCTCTCAGATTCTAGGCTCCTCACTGATGAAAGCCACAAGCTAGAAACCAGTCTGGGGATTTTAGATGAATAAGCACTAAATAGGGATTTTATGCACAAACCTTTCTGATTACTCTGGCTTGCACTGAGTGCTGCTAATGTATGGAAAATTTTGCCTTTATGTGATATATTGATTGACAACCCAGAATCTTTTACTTCTCATATCTAACAGTCTGCAATGGTTTCAAACTGCTTCTGAATTTCATTAAATTATTCTCACAAATGATAACTAGTCAAACTCATAAAAATAACATTATATAATAAATCAACTATCTAAACAAAACATTTGATAATTTATGCACCAATTATCTTATAGCTACTTTTGTTATTGTACAAGTTATTTCTCATTAACAACTTTAGCAGTAGATGGATTGTAAATCAATTGAACTGTGCTCTTTCTAATTGTTTTAAATCGTTGTTAAATGAAGGTTATCTTGATAACAGGTTGAGCTTTACTTCACTAACATACTTGTAAATATATATGGTAACAGGGTGGAGATCATACTATGTTCCAAAGAACAAAGTAATGTATCCATGTGTATGCATATAGTTTTATTATTAACTGTCCTTATTTTATATTTGATTTTTTTATGTTTTCTTCAAATAGTTTAATAAAGAGTTAAAACAGACACGAAGGAAGAAGGGGGTTTGTGATCATTTATTTTGTTAAAACATGTGTGTGTATATTGTTGCATAGGCAGGTGAATGGAAGGAATCAATATATATATATGATCAATAGAAGGAGCTTTACCAAGACTTCCAAACAAGCGTATTTTTGTTTACATAAACGTCAGAATCAGAATTCACTGTCTCTTTCATTGGTTCCACCTTCAGATCAGCTGATTTCAAGGTGATTTGCTATCATCAGTTAAGGGTAGGAGTTAGAAACTAGACCTAAACACTAACTCCAAACGTTTATGCAACAAGTTTCTATCAGTTTGCAAGCATGAATTTTTTAGACACATAAATGTCTTCAAACTCAGCTTATCAAGCCAGATAGATATATGGGTCTGATATCAGTTCAGTTTCTCCACCTAGTCAAAGCTTCTGCAATATATATCATTGCAAGAAACTTTAAAGGTACATTTATGAAAAACAAAAACAAGTTTTATATATTGCAGAAGCTTTGACTATGTGGAGAAACTGAACTGATATCAGACCCATATAGCTATCTGGCTTGATAAGCTGAGTTTGAAGACATTTACGAGTCTAAAAAATTCATGCTTGCAAACTGATAGGAACTTGTTGCATAAACGCTTGGAGTTAGTGTTTAGGTCTAGTTTCTAACTCTTATCCTTCACTGATGATAGCAAATCAGCTTGAAATCAGATGATCTGAGGGTGGAGCCAATGAAAGAGACACTGAATTCTGACTCTGACGTTTATGTAAACAAAAATACACTTGTTTGGAGGTCTTGGTAAAGCTCCATCTATTGATCATAAATACAAGCGATAGCAAGTTTACGTATATAAAACTTGTTTTTGTTTTTCATATATATATATATATGCGATATTTTCAGGATGAAATTTGCTGTACTTCATTTTTAATAAAATGAAATATATATATTTTTAATAAAAAAATTAAAAAAAAAGAAACTACACAGATTGTTATCTGTGTAATGACTTTTAATGAAGGCATTATTTTATGTATTTTTAAAAAATAATAAAAATAACTTAAAGTTGTTTGTCAGAATTTTTTGTCAAGACAAAGAAGGAAAAGGTGCTAAAAGCTTTGCTATTCTTTGAAGAGAAGCCAGGCCTGGAATACCATGTGCTTAGCTACTAAAAAATAACTAAAATTCTGTGGATTAGAACTTTCTAGAATATAAAAAAAGTATACAAAACGGTGGGAAAGTTCAAGAGTTAGTTTGAGCTATATTTTTTACTGAAATTTGAAGGTAAAAGATGCATTACCTACATTTGTCTGTTCATGTTATTAAAGTCCTACATTGAAGATTTTTGAAACTTATTGGAACCAACAAGTATATTTGCAAGCTATGAATAGGCTGGGGTAAAATCTTAAAACATGCTGGGCTTTTGATCCTTGTTCCATGAAGATACATAAGTTGCTACATAATTAAATCATCACCTAAACCTGAAGGCATCCATTCTTGACTGTCTGTATTAGAGTTAACCAATTTAATAGAGATTTAAAAAACCAAGCAGATCAACACATCTATGCTGAGCAATTTTAATGGCCATCGTGTCAAATGAACCTATAATTATTACCAAACTAAATATGTTACCTTCTCTGGAGAAGCCCAGGTAATATGTACATTTTATTATATATACTTTTCCTTTACACATTACTGTGCATTTTTATTGATGTTTAAAGACTTTATATGATGAAATTCTAATCAGCTCTCTTCTCCATTAAAATTATATTTTGCATCTGGATTAAATGGATATTATTCTCTCTCTTGTTGTCTTTTGATTTGTTTGGCTATGCAGCATATGTGTATGCTTATGTTTTGTAAAAATATCTGAGCACAAATAATATGTTTTTTTTATTATTTATTTGTTATATTAAAAATTCTATTCTAATGAAATAGTCGTGTTGTTTCATTATCTTAAGTTTTATGTAGGTAGCTAAAGAAAGAAGCATATGTATGTATAGTAATTGTTTAGGTAAATTAACTGAATACTTGATTATTACTGTTCTCCATATTTTCTCCCTGTTTAAGTACCACATACCCTGAATGAGATAGCCAGTGTCCAGGCTTTCTAAGTATCCATGATCATTCTTACATCTCCTTCAATATAATTCTTATATAAATAAGATTGGCACTTGGAGTCAGAAAACTGATGTCTATAAATATGCTGGATGAGAAATATGATTAAATATGTGTTTTTAGAGAAATAAGTATCACAATAAAAAAATACATTTGTTGTCATTTTGTATATTAAATTAGCTATATTGCCATGAGAAAAGGGGATCATTTTGTTTCAATGAAATATTATTATTATGTAGAATTTTAGATAAGTATAGAATTACCACAATAAAGAGATATATTGTGTCATCACATACATAAAAATAGCTCTACATCTGCAAGTGGAAGAACAAATTTCAGTATAATGGTATCTCAACTTAGGGACTTTCAAAGAGTAGAAAGTGTGGGGAACAGAATATAAGGGCTGAGTAATAGTAAAAGTGTTATAATATATTTGTTTAAAAAAGGGAAAAAGAGTTCAAGAGAGAATATTAGTGAAGTGTTATATAATTCATTTTATTGTGTTTTAAAAAAAAGAAATTGGAAGATATGTAATGGAGTGAATTATATAGAGAAAATTATATACATGCCATAGAAAATTACTTTGTGGGCAAGGAAGTGAAGCCTAGTGCATTTGTTGTTAAAAGTAGATGGTAATAAAAAAATATAAGGGAATTATAGAAAGAGAGAAGGATGAGTATGGAATTGATGAAAATAAAAAAATATACAGAGGGGAAAAGGAGGAGGCACCAATAGATCACATTAAGAGCTTACAAAGGTATTTCTATAGCTGCAGAATCTCAGAAGAAATATAGAATAGTGATAGCATATGGCCATCTCAAACAGTATGCTGAGTATTGATGGAATTCACTTTTACACCAGCTGCAAACTTTTTCAAACTATAAAATGGCTCTAAAGAAGACCTATTGGGATAAATATTGACAGGAGAATATTCAATCACAGTTAATGAAACAAAAGTTTCAGGAGAATAGTAGAGAAGGATATGCGTACTTTTACAAGTAATAAGTAGCCATACTGAAGACATTAGAAGCTTGTGAACTTTCCAAGAAACAAATTGTCAGGATGGTACATAGAAACCTATCATAGAAAATAAAATGGATGATGGAAAAGAGGAATGAGGGGTCAGTGAAAGCAACAGAGAGATTATTGAGTCAATTAGATGTAAGTAAAAAATGGACAAATCGAAGATTGAAGATTTAGGTTGATAGAAGAGGCAATGATTTATGAAATAATCAAAAGAGAAACAGACAAGGTGAATGAAGCTTTACTAGGATACTGACAGAATGAAAAGAAAGTAGGAAACTTGGGGTGTTCATGAGAAGACTGGGTCCCATGCTATGCTCAACAGATATGCCCTAAAATTCTCATAGCAGTGGATTAGATAAAAGAGGAGGTGCTTGTGGATTCAGGTAATCAAATCTTTGTGGTAGCAGAAAAACTTACCACAGCCTCATAAAGGAGCAACCATATTTGCCCACTCTTCCATTGAAATGAGTTCAAGTGACAGTGGCTAATAAATTAAAAGCCAAGGTAGAACCCAAACAAATATGGATGGACATTAAAATTAACAGAGAAAGCTTCCCACATGTATTCTTGATTATGAAGACTTGATATATGCTGCCTTACTCAGGTCAAATTTTTTATATGAACATAAATGCGCCTTAGATTATAGAAATAGAAAGGCCACATGCAAGGAAGAAATGATTAAGTTTCTTATAGGGGTGTTACACATTACTGAAGGCATAACAGACTGCATTATCATGAAAAAAATATTTGAGGCAAAGATGGCCAAGGGAAATTGGGAAAGCATACTAAGGCAAATGTTTAAATATAATTGAGTTTTTTTGGATATACCATGTATAATCCAGGGCTTTGAGCAAAGGATTAAACTGAATGAAAACTAACCCTTTAAAGCAAGATCATATCCAATTTCCCATCAGTATAGGGATGAGGTTAAAAAACAAATAGACTAGATGATGGAATGGATCATCATCTCAAAAATTCTCATCAGTATATTGTAACTCACTGATGGTTGTAAAAAAGATGACACAGTGATATTGTGTCTTGATATGCATCAATTCAACAAAGTGACAATCCTGGATTGTAACAGAGCACCTGGATTGTAAAATTCTGCCACCAATGCAAAAACTCTTAGGGAAATTCAGGGGGAAAATAATTTTCTCGATGTTTAACTTGACCACAAGCTACTGGCAAATCAAACTTCACCCAGATGATTGCAAATACATGGCATGTTAATATGAAGGTTATTCATATCAATTCATCTGGATGGCATTTGATTTAATAAATAGTGGGGAAGTATTATTGAAATGCCTGGATCAGGTACTGACAACCAAGATAAAAGGTCTTATCATGATGTACATGGATGACATGTTGGTGGCATTGGCTATGGTGGATGAACACATAAGGGGTATTGAAATGTTTTTAAAAGGATGTATGGAGAAGGGAACTAAGTAAACTTTAAAAATTACCTTATTTCAGGACGAGGTGACATTCTTGTGACATGTAGTGAGAGCCCAAGGTATTAGACCTTACCCTAATAAAGTATTGGCCATTAGGGATTTTCTCATACACAAGACCAGAAAACCAATATGGTCCTTCTTGGGTCTGTGCAATTTCTACAACAGGTTTCAGAAACAATTTGCAGAACAGATGGAACCCTTGTTTAGGTTAGTGACAAAAGAGGTTCCATGAAAATGGACAAGAACAAGAACAAGCATTTGAAAGGGTTAAAGCAGGGTTTGTGGAACACATGATGATGCTTCCACTTCCTGATTTTATGAAGCTGTTTATAGTGCAAACAGACAGTAATGGGTATGCACTGGGAATGACATTATCTAAAGTTCAAGCAGATTGCTAGATAGGTGTATTATATTTTCTAAGTCAATTACTTAAAGGGCCTGAACTCAATTATACCACCACAAGCCCTGGTGATTGTTTGGGCATTCCAAAAGCTTTGTATGATATTATTAGGATCAGAAGTGATCATGATCATGGACTATAAAAACTTGGAATTTATAAATCACAGTTACCTAACCAATAGTCATTTAGTGTGCTGGAGTTTGTATCTTCAAGAATACAATTATATAGTGATGCACTGCAAAAGGTCAGAGAATATTGTGGCTGACATTCTCAGCTGAAGCCATGCATGCCGTCAGTATCAACATTTGAAGGTAGAAATTTTATATATAGCATGTGTATGCCTTAAAATAAATGAAAAAATTCAAAGGTGACCTTGAATGGTTGTCTTAGGATCAAAGAAAAGATATTCAATTAAAATCAAGTAATTGAGCACTTGGAATGGAAAGAAACCAAGGCCATAATTTGATGAGTAGCAAATAAAATCAGGTGCTATAACCTAGACCAATCCATGCTTTAATATAAGATCCAGGATGATGGATGATTCTGAAGAATGGAAGCCAGTCAAACCTTGACAAATGAGAGAGATAGTTTGGGCTCATGTCCACTGAGTATATGACACTATCATGGTGAAGACTGAACATTGGTTTAGGAAGTGGTTATATTGGCTGGGTATGCATAGCAAAGTTATTGCCATAATAAACCAGTGCAAAATTTTTCAGAAAGCCAAACCAATGAATAGAAGTTACACAGCCCCAATGATTTCTATGATTCCAAAGACACCATTAGAAATTATGGCTGTGAATTATTATGGTCTGTTGCGAGCATACTATAAAAAGTATTTGCTAGTGCTATATGATTTATTTTCAAATTGTGGGCATCTACCCAATAGTTCAAGAAAATGCAAGAAACACAATACATGTACTAGGAATGGAACATTTTCTGTCTGTAGAAAAACCTCAGGTTATTCTCTCAGATCATAGTATGCCATTTATATCTGAAGAATGGTGGAGATGGATGCAGGGATTAGAAATCAAGCATATATTAACATCCATTCACAATCCACAATCAAACCCATGTGAACAGGTAATACACAAGCTGGGGCAGTTATTTAAAACCTGCATCCTGACAAATCACCAGGTTGGGTCAGGCAAGTTTTAAATTTACTCAATTACATTAATTAGTCAATCAACAATTCAACTCGGTTTTCATCTGTGTGGTTACATTTTGGTAAGCATGTTTGTAAATTAATCAAGACCACCTTAACAGGAATGGAAGAGCTTCCCATAGATACTAAAAATGACCAGCCTCAGGCATATTAAAGTCTTCTCAAGTGGAGCCAAAAATGGAACAAAAAGTCAATAGGAACATCACATAAGTGTAAGATAGATGACAGAGTAATGATAAAGATGCCACATGTGAGTGAATCTGGAAAGTTTATATGTTGAAAATTCTGTAACCTGTATGAGGGTCCATTCACTAAGGTGAAATGTTATGAAAGCAATGCATTTTAAATAGATACTGAGCAGAAGATGGGGGGGATCTTATAATGCCAGATCCCTCAAACCTATGCCATTATGCAAGTAAATTATTGGGCAGATTATTATTTGGATGCTTAAATTTGAGACATTCAAACACATAGACCACGTTTGAAGACTTTTGAGCAGGGGTGTATTGTAACAGGGTGGAATCAAATCCTGTTTCAAAGAAAGAAGTTTTGTATCCTTGCATATTTATATAGTTTTATTATTAATTGTCCATACTTTATATTTTGTTATAGTTTCTTCAAATAGTTAAATGAAGAATTAAAACAGACATGAAGAAAGAAAGGGGGTGCTCATTTATTTTGTTAAAACATCTATATATATTGTGGTAAAGGCAAGTGAATGGTAGGAATCAGAAAATAAATATATAATATACACATGGACAGATATTTACATTTACATTCTCATCATCACCCAACTCAGATAGTTTCAATAGCCAAAACTCTTTTAAATAAAGCAATTAACCTTTCAGATGAGTCACATCCAAAAGAAGAAATAAATCATATTACTAATGTTTGATTAGCAAATAATCATAATTATATATTTATTCAAAAAGCCTTATTTCAACCCCAAATGGACAAAATAGGAAACAAAAAGATGATAAATCAGCTATTAGGATTTGTGTTCCATATGTTAAAGGAACTACAGACATTATTGGATGTATATTAAAATGCTATAATATAAATACAGCATTTTCTACTCATCAAATGATCAGCAATATAATAACCAAGCCCAAAGATTCAATCCCTCTTGAATCTCATGGTGTTTATCAAATCTCATGTGAAAATTGTAAAGCTTCTTACATAGGTATGAGTAATCATCACATCGGTGTTAGGAGAGATGAGCATGCTAATGCAGTTAAACAACACTCATCATCATCAGCACTCTCACTCCATACTATAGATTCAGGTCATAAAATTGATTTTTCTAGTACCAGGATGATATCCAGATGTAATAATCTCTACCAGTGCAAAGTTAGAGAAGCCATTGAGATACTTAAAAGACCAGATTGTATCAATAAGTGAGATCATACATGCAAACTTCCTCCTATTTGGAAAAATTTAAAAAAAAAACATTCTTAATTTAACATTTTTGCTATTGGTGGAATTTTAATTTTTTTTTTTCAAATCAGTGATTGTAGCGCCTCTACAACCAGCTTTCTACCTTTTATCACTCAGTGGATGACTTGTGTGATCAAGTTGAAATGTTGGTATATCAATATTTGAAATATTTTAACACGGAAGAACCCACAAAATATGTTTTTTATATTTATACATTACAAAGAAATCAAGTCATATGTCATATGACATAGTTTATCAAGTTCATTCTATAATATATATATATATATAATTAGTTTTCTTTATAGTAGAAAGAATCATAAATGAAATAAAATAAAATTATGGCTAATTCTGAATTTCATTCTATAACTTCATCAACTTTACCGCTTTATAATTATCAATAATGTAGTCAGATTTGCTATTCAGTTTTTAACAAGGAAAACACAAATTATTTCTTTAAACCTATTTCAGAAGGCAAAAGTGAACAGACCCAGCATATGGTAAATTCCCTTGAACTACAGAATACCAATCAAACTTAAACCGATTGTAATTGATTTTCTTTCTTGCTTTTTATTACACGAAAGATCATTTACTAATTATAATTTTACAAAGTACATTTATTTTGTTAAATATTTGATATTATAAAATCTATGGAATATTTTTTTCTACTTTCTTAAAATGATATTGTTAAGTTACACATATAGTACATTTAATGTGCACACATATACACATGACAATGTATTAGAGTTTATGATTAGGCTTTCTTTATTACTTTTTTAAGCATGCATGCAGCTTTGTAATTCTATTAATTTAAGCTATTATATAATTTTTTTGGTTACTATATGTATGTTTAAAAAATTGTAGTGCTGAATATATATCTAAAATTAAAAAATATTTTCTTAAAGTGACTATTGCCATAAATGATTGATATGATTCATGAATCAAGTATGTAAGCAATAAAAATACAGCTATTTAAAAGAAACTGAGTTTTGTATGGCTAATTATACAACATTGCGAATAAAAGACAACCATTTCTATTTACAGTCATATTGAGAGAATATTTTTTTTGATTACATATATATTAAATCTTGTAATTCTTTATGTTTATGCACACACCCTATATATGTATATATTATGGTCAGAAAAAAGGTTTTGCAGTAAGTGGTATAAAACCTATCTCAAGTGTTATAATGGAAGAGAGATTGATTATCAAATTATGACCGTTATTTACAGACAAAGAAAGACACTAACACCAAAAAGCTAAACAATATAGAAAATTTAATACAACAAAACACTAAATGACAATCATAAAAATTGTCATTTAATAAAGATATTTCCTATCAAAATCATTAATAAATACAAAAAAAAAAAAAAAATCTACATTGTTACGCATATAATCATAAATATTTCTGAACTCAATCCCTGATTCTCATCTTTTTTAATTATCTTTATTTCATTTGTTTTCCATTTACTGGAAACTAATGGTTTTGAATAATGTATGCGTTTTCACTCTTATCCTATATTATTCAAACATCCTTTGTTCGCTTGCATCTCCCCAATATTTTAAATTTTACATTTATTGTCAAGTTAGATATCTCTTTTGCTTGAGCTTATCTTTAATTGAAACTAAAGAATTTCATTTTTAAAACATTTTTTATTAAATATTTATTGTTTAAATGATCTACTCTGCTTTAATGATAGTCTTTCTGTTATTTCATTTTTTACCGTTTTCTTTACATTATTTCTTTCTTCTATCAACTCCTAATAATTTATTCTTTTCTTACTATTTCAAATTCAACTTTAAATTTATTCATATTATTATAATTGGAATCATCTAAATAATATCAATTATTCTTTGAATCCTTATTTTCTTGCATGATATTTTTCTTTATTATTTGTCATGATTATTTTTGATAGGTCTTTAATTTTGTGAGTTGTGATTGAATTTCTTTGCACCCTTATACTTTTATTTTTTATTTGTCGCCATTGTTCCCATCATTCGTGTTTGGCTATTATTGTTTATTTCATTACAATATATCTTGTATATTTGTTTTTGATATTAGTTAAATTATTTTACTTCTTGCATTAATTGCATCACTACTATTATTTTCACTATGTCAGCTGAGATTCCAAGTTTTTTTCATATTTCTTGGGGCTGGCTGACTTCGTTTTGTATTTTTTTTATATATCAATATAATCTAATGCAATATAATTGTATTCTAATTTATGCTTCCACTGAAAGAGTTTTGAATACAAGAACGATTCGAAATGCAAGATTTTTCTTTACCAAATTAACGCCTTCTTTCAGAGCATTATAACATAATTATTAGTGCCATTCTTGATCAATATTTTTTGTTTTATTGTTTTGTTTAATTACTTTCATGTGAAAACGTTCTCTTTGACTTTGTCAGATCAATAATTAATATTGGATTATGTTTTTTCTATCGGTTTTATAAACTTAATTTAAATGTCTACTCATGCTTTATACTCATAACATTCCTTTTTGTTCATTTGAACTTTTACAGACACATCTGTGGTTTTAAATTTGATTATATATGGAAATGCTAAAACTATATTATATTATCTTATAAAATCTATATAACTATAATGTTTTCAATTTTTTTATTATAGGGCAAAAATTCTGTGAACAGCATTAAATTTATGGTCTCTTTCCTTGTGAAAGCTTCTTGACCTTTGGTCAAATATTGCTAGAATGCTTCATAGTGCTACCGAATAATATTCTATGTTTATGAACTATTTCATGAAAAATAGTTTTAAAAGTGTATCAATTATCTTCCTATTGATGTCATTCAAATTTATAATATGTTCAAATTCTATTAATATTTAAAAACGATTTGCAAGTTCTAATTTAATGTTTTTGAAGATTAGGAATATCAATTGTGCGTGAATATTGTTTTTTTTTTTAATATTTTTTTTCTCTTCTAATGTTCAATTTATTAAGAACATTATGATATTAAAATACATATTTTTTTATTCAAAATATAATCCAATTCTGTTGTGCCTTCATCTGGGTGCTTCCATGTCCATTTCCATTTAACATTTTTCTAAAAAAAAAATTCATAATATAAAGTTGTTTTCCCCCTAAATACTCCACAAGTCTATGACTTCTCTTATTTCTACAACCATAACCAAATTTACCTACAAACTTTAATCTTTCAATTGTAGCATTAAAGTTTCTCATGTTAATTTTAAAATATTATTTTGTCTGGTAAAAAACCTTTTATACATCCATATAAAAATGTAGTACTTCATCATCACAATGAGAACTTGTTGGATTATAAACCTGAATTATTCACATTCAATATCAGATATTAAGTTTAATAACTACTCTTGCACTGTGACTAATATACTATCAATCTCTATAATTATACTCTCCCACTTTTTATTTATAATAAATTTACTCCATTTATACTGAAGCTACATATATATATATCTGTGTGTGTGTTTGCTTCACCATTAGCTGTGATTTAACTAAAGACCCTGAATCCAACCCACAGTAAATGTAGACTAAATTTAAAGTAAGAAACTTTAAAAACATTCCATAAATTTTATAAAATAAAATTTAAAGATTTTATTTTAGATAACAAAATAAAATTCCTAGAATCATAGAACTCATTAGAGAAAAAGATTGGTTAGATAGCAATAATTAATTAAAAACACTGTAATTAAAAATAAGATAGCAGAACAATGGCATTGGAATGTAAGATGGCCAACAGGTTAGATATAAATTGAGAACTTGTCTATTGTTCGTTTTCTTTTACCTGACTCAGCTCTACTGCTTGGACTGAAAACCAGCCACAAAGACTTTTTTTATTGGAGAAGAAATAAAGAACTATATTTAACTTTTCGGAAAAAGCTTTCTGCAATCAGGAAAATATCTTATCTCCCTGCTAAATAAATTCATAAGCCATCTGCCTTGTATAGACAAGAAGAAAAAAAATTTAAATGGGTGCTGTAAGAAAAATAGCTGAGTAGATTTTTCTCTCTATCTCTCGATCGTTTTCCTGTCTGCTGGAGCTTGAAAGATGTAACCCAAGAAATATAGAATGCTAGAATAATTTTGCCTGACCAATTCCCGCTGCTATAAATGGATAACCAAGGACAGAAATCACCCTAAGCCATCAGTACAGACTGCTGACCAGAATGTCTTCATGGCTATCTAATAAAGATGTGTACATTTTAAAATTGTTACCGGTAACTTTAATTTCCACATATTTTATTTTGACTTAAATCATAAACTTAAGTCATTTATCTGTATTTTTATATTGGACTATTTCCATCATCTAATATGTGTGTTGAATGTCTTTAGAAAAGTTTAATTTTAGTTAAATATTCCAAATGCATTCAACTGTTAGTAATATCACAGCAAACAGGTTAGTATATGCACCAACTGTTAGTAATATCACAGCAAACAAATATTAGTAATATTACAGCAAACAGGTTAGTATATGCACTAACTGTTAGTAATATCACAGCAAACAGGTTTGTATATACACAACGTTTTGAGAGGTATTTTTCTCCCCTCTTCTTTAGATGTTCCAGGCATGACCAGTGACAGTACTAGCATAGGATTCGAATCTGGGTCCTTAGATGACCTATTGTTGATTATTGAAATTTAAGGTAACATTCTAACCAACTGAGCCATCCTGCCAAAGGCAACAGTATGTAGTAATTTCATATAGTTATCTATGAGGTTCCTCCTGATTTCTCCACTTTTTCCTCAGAGCAAAGTTGATTAGTGGTTTCCATACATTATGTATAGTCACACTAGGTTGGCTTATGGGATTTTTTTGCCATTGTCATGTGAGCAGCTTCTTTAAATTTTCTTCTTTGTACCTTTTCTTCTTTATCCAATATTTTTGTATTTTCCCAATCGAATGTATGTTCATTGGTCTATACATGGTCTGCTCATAAGAAGAACCTTGCTAACCTACATGGGCATATAAAAAATCATAATGTACCTAGCAACGTAACAGCTTCATCTGTTAAAAATCTCAGTTCTAAACATCTAACAGATACTGAAACTTCTGTTCCTGAAAGAGGATTAAACTTTGCTGTAACACCATCTAATATTCCCTTATCAGATGTAATGGCAGCCACTGAGGAAGTTACTCAAAAATTGCCTTTAGAAGAAGCAGCAGAATTATGCTGGAGAATAAAAGGAATACTTGACAAGCAACAAAAATTGCAGTCAAACATATCCTATGGGGAGAGGAAAGCAATTAAATCTCTCAAAGCAGATAAAACTATAATTATTCTCCCTGCTGACAAAGGCAATGCAACAGTTGTAATGGATACAACTGATTACAACAACAAAATACAAGAACTCCTCACAGCAGGACAATATAGAATAGTGGCAAAAGATCCGATACCAAGTATGGAAACAAAATTACAAGCATTACTCAGAAAGCATCACAAGTACTTCACAGATTCAGAAAAGAGTAAAATAACATCATATTTCAGCAAAATTCCTCATCTTTATGGTCTACCTAAAATCCATAAGGATCATGTTCCATTACACTCTATTATTAGTTTTAGAGATTCACCTTCTCAGAATTTGGCAAGATTTCTTCTCAAAGTTCTAAGTCCTTTGGCATTCAAAACCCAATCATTTGACAGGGATTCTAGACACTTTGTAGAATTAATCAAGAACATGAAATTTGAAAGAACTGACTTACTGGTAAGCTTTGATGTGGAAAGTTTATTCACAAATGTACCATGTGAAGAAGCATTGTCTATTGTAAAGAAAAGATTAAATGGTGATAATAGTTTACAAACCAGAACAACTATTCCTATTGATAGCATAATGGAACTATTAACATTCTGTATAAAAACAACCTACTTTCAATATAACACAGAATTTTTCCAACAAAATCAAGGAATGGCTATGGGCTCACCATTGACTCCCCTGATTAGCAATATTTACATGGAAGAACTTGAAACCACAGCCATAAAAACTACTCTTTATTCACCTAAAGTTTGGCTTCACTATGTGGATGATACATTTGCTGTATGGCCACATGGTGAAGCATTGCTACAACACACATCAACAACATATCCCCTTCAATTAAATTCACAATAGAACCAGAACAAGAACAAAAATTGGCATTCTTAAATGTTCTTGTGACAAGACTCCCTCATGGCAAAATCAAAACTACAGTTTACCGAAAACCTACACATACAGGAAAATACCTAGCCTATACATCTAATCATACCAGAAACACAAAACATGGAGTTATACTATCACTGTGGAATAGAGAAAAAGAAGTTTGTTCAGAAACTGGTGATTTGGAAAAAGAAATGATCTATATAGAACAGACTCTTAAGAAAAATGGTTATCCATCAGCTGTTATTAAGAAAACATTAAATAGACAACAAAAAGAACCATCAAGAGAAAATACAATTATTAATATTGTAAAGTATCCATACATTCCAAAAATATCAGACAAATTAAGGAAAATCTGCAATCAGTATAAAATCAGAACAGCTTTCCACAACCATACCACAGTATGAGGAATTCTAACATCTACAAAACCTAAACTTGAAATGCTGCAAAAAAACTGCATCTATGAAATACCATGTGAATGTGGAAGAACATATATTGGTGAGACCAGCTGTACCATTCAAAAGCACTTGCAAGAACATAAACTGATAATTAAAAGAGAGAAAACAGATGTGTCTAAGGTAGCAGACCATGTATGGACCAATGAACATATGTTCAATTGGGAAAATACAAAAATATTGGATAAAGAAGAAAAGGTACAAAGAAGAAAATTTAAAGAAGCTGCTCACATAACAATGGCAAAAAATCCCATAAGCCAACCTAGTGTGATTATACATAATGTATGGAAACCAGTAATCAACTTTGCCCTGAAAAAAAAGTGGAGAAATCAGGAGGAACCTAATAGATAAGTATATGAAATTACTACATACTGTTGCTTTTGGCAGGATGGCTCAGTTGGTTAGAGCGTTACCTTAAATTTCAATAATCAAGAATAGGTGACCTAAGAATCCAGGTTCGAATCTTGTGCTAGTACTGACACTGGTCAGGCCAGCAACACCTGAAGAAGAGGGGAGAAAAATACCTCTCAAAACATTGTGCATATACTAACCTGTTTGCTGTGATATTACTAACATGTTTGCTGTGATATTACTAACAGTTAATGCATATACTAACCTGTTTGCTGTGATATTACTAACAGTTGAATGCATTTGGAATATTTAACTAAAATTAAACTTTTCTAAAGACATTCAACACACATATTAGATGATGGAAATAGTCCAATATAAAAATACAGCTAGAACACCATCATCACAAACTTTCAGAAAAACATTAAGTCATTTATGTATTATAATTATAATGTGTTAATATATATATATATATATATATATATATATATATATATATATAGCCTGATAATTTTTAAAATTTTCAGTTATTTTTTTTTTGTTTGACCAGTATAATGGCATTTCTTAATATTATTAATATATACATAAATCTTTTTTTGTTAATGGATTGCCATTATACATTACTTGGAATTGTGTACTACTTATATTTTTTTAAAAAAGAAACAATTTCTTTCTTGTGGCTTGGAATAAATATATGTATATAGGAGGAACTGGAAGAGAGAAATAATCTAATTTTTTTTTATTTCTACTTGTTTCACCCACTACTAAATACAGGCATATTTCAGATTTATTAGAAAATTATTTGAATAAAACTTCTCCTTCCAATTCCCTCCTGCAGTGTTGTGTTCACTGATTTCTTTTTAAAATATATATTAGAAAGAAAGAATAAAAACAGAACACACAATTGTTGTTTTTTTAGAAAAATAATTCAATGTTTCTTTTAATTTATATTTAGAAATATAAAAGCAAATGACATTTGAGTATATATCTCAAAGTGTTCAATTTTATGCATTTTATGAAAAAGATCCAATTCTGCCATATATTTTTTATACTTTCTTAAAGTCAACCTGAGTGTTTACTAATATATATATATATATATATATACACACCTGGGTCTCTTTTTATGCGGATTTACATAACACAATTTTGAAGTTATGCGATTCACATTTCTCCGGAAGTCGAACTTTGATAATGCACTATTACTTTAAATAATAAATTTTGCACACTTACGTCATATTGAAAGTAATAGCACATTATTGGAATTCGACTTTCATCTTAGTAATTTCAATATTTTCAGTGCTTTATAATAGTAAGATTTTATGCAATAATGAAATTAAAATCATGATTTTCACATTTTATGTATACACACATTAAATTTTACAAGATTATAATGTAAAGTTGTTCAAACATTATGCGTGTTAATTTTGCATTTTAAATCACATTCTGTTTTTGCTTTTTAAAAAAGAATGTAATCAATTATTAATCATTTAGTGTCCGCAAGTTTATTTTTAAAAGGTGAGTAATAGCAGTGGGCACAATTAAAATTGAAAATTAAAAAAATAAAGACAAAAATAAGAATTTAATCTTTAGTTGTTAGATTAATTACTAATTACATTGTCACCAGAAAATCATTAACACAACATGAGAGAGACATTGGCGCTAGTTGTATTTCCTCTTGTGAAGAATCTGATTTTTTACCAGTTTGCAAACGAACCTGTTTATCTGCAAATAATGATAATAATTAAAATGTGTATAAAAAAATGTAAATCACTGTAAATTATGCATAAAAATGTATTTTTTTGAATAAAATTAAATATTATAGTTAAAAAAAGTTTATCTTGTATCAATTTTTTTCAAATTTGAAATTTTTTCTTAGTCATATTTTATTTCCTTATTTTTTTTGCATGAATTTTAAAGTAATTTTACGTTGGTGCTTTGCTTTTATGTGATTTTTGAAAAATCACAGTCCGTATCCCCCTTTTTTCAAGGTAAGTTATGTCTATTTTTGCACAATTTTGTTTGCATGTGTTTTCTGAGGAACCTATCTATGTAAAATGAGACCCAGGTGTATATATAATTGTCTAAAACAAATATAGCTTAAGTGTTTTATAATTTTATTAAACATAAGAGAGGGTACAGTACAGTTATATATATATATATATAGATATATATATATATATATATATATATACATATATATACAATATATATCTTAAATCTTCATTAACTCTAAGGGCAAACTAGTTAAATAGTGATTAATTAATATATCTATCTTTTTTATATTTTAATGTTAGTTAAAAGGTGTAAAATAATTATTTTTAATAGTGGATATTTTCTCAGTCTCAGAAAATTTTGAAGTCTTATTATTTCAGATATGTATATTTTACCTAAGGTTTTTAAAGTTTAATAATCAATTGACCATGTTTTCTCTTATATGGTGCTATTCAGTGATTCATAAGAATGTCTCAGCACAATTCCATAGCTCCCATCATCATTGATTAGTAGGCTAACACTGTTCTGAGATGGCCATTGATGATAAAGTGGATCTCAATCTTTTTTTCAATATTACTACTGGATACAAGCACTTATACTCTGGACCTGAGCTTGGATCATGCTGAGGTGAACAAGCTCCATTTCTCTAACTCTTGTGTTAGACCCAGAGTGGTATCCAGACCTCAAGTTAGCCATATATAAAACCTTTGTGTCTCCAAATCTTGCTTTTAAATTCACACAATTAAATCACCAAGGATCACAATAATGTTTAATTTCATTATAGATAAAAACTTAACATTGTAATAATATGCTCAAAATATTGCTGAATAAGTCTGAAAAATGTCCACTAGGGAAATGTTTCTTTATTTTGTCAATTAAATGCAGGATATATTTGAACATGGCCTTCATCTATTTAACTAGTTTGAACCAATTATCCATTTTTGTAATTTCACCCTAGAGTTATGTTTTTCTGTCTCTCTCTCCTTTAAAGTAAAGCACCCAGTTGTTGGCTGAGTAAGGTATTGTTATGTAACTACTGGACTATTGTTTAATTATATTAATTGGATCTTAGTGCTGCATATCAATACATATCCATGCTTGTAGATGCAAGAAAATAACTTGCATCACTTTTTTGGTTATTTATTTCTTCAAATTGTCATTTCTTTTAATTGAACAATAAACTTTCATTCCCTAATCTCATCAATATCTTGTCTGTGTCATTATGACCACGAGGCATACAGTAAAAATAAATTCTAGTAAGGTTTGGGGAGTAAGCTGCTTAGTAGCAATCTGGAGGAATAGGTGAGATTCAAACCCCTCTACCTGCATCTCTTGGTTAGGTTAAAGCAGCTCTACTTTTCATACCATTACATTACTTACAATATTTGTGTCTTTATAAAAAAAGTACATGTCCACTTTTAAAATCAATTGACTCTTCACCTTTATTTCTAACTTATAATGTCCCATTTAATATGAGACAGTTATTCATCCAATACTTGCACTAAGAGTGATCTGCAATTGTAAGTACCTAAATAAAATGTCATCAACAAATGACAGCCTGGATTCACAACCAGGGGATTCTTAACACTTTCAGATTTTGCTACCAACTGCTGCCTGGACTGGTGACTTTACAACCTTCTGGAATTAAGGATCATGAAGGTAAATATCTATTAGAAAAAAAATCATTCACATTCCTTCTGCCACCAAAAAAATTCAATTGATTACAGTTAAGAACTATCAGGCAATTGAGAAAATGTCCATGGTGTTTCTTGATCTTAAACTCAGAGATAAAAAGGCAGTAAACTCACCTTAGTGGCTAATGCATGTTGCCAAGGAACCCATCCATGGTTGTATACTATATAAATAATCACATATTAATAATAGCTGCAATGATAAGAATGTATGGAATGGATATTAGAAAATTTTCCTGCTTGGTTCTTTTAAGGCCACCCAGAGGATTCATAGAGTTTCCATTAAGTTAACAGTAAATTCCTTTCTTTAACCAATTGGAAAATATCACTGTTGAAATAGATTATAGTATAGAATTAATTAATAAAAGAACTTAGATGAAGATGTGTTTATTTAATCAACATTTTCCAAATATAACCAAATAAATAAGGAAAGTTTCAATCCATAATCAAAATGCAAGCCATGTAAAATAAAACCCCAAAACATCTTTTTGGGTATGTATGGAAAAAGAAAATATTGACAACTTCATTAACTCAAACACTAAATAGATCTCTTAGAATAGGAGTATATTAACTTGCTATAAAATCAATTAGAAATAAATTGGCATGCCATTCATTTCTTAACAAATCTACATGGACATGACCAGTAGTAAGTATAGTCATTGACGATGAGATATAATTATTCTGCTAATGTCAACTATGATTAATCCAAATCATATTCAATAATAGTAAGAAACTATAAATTACTAGTGTTTTTCTGAAGGTTTGTGATGATGGTGTTCTAGCTGTATTTTTATATTGGACTATTTCCATCATCTAATATGTGTGTTGAATGTCTTTAGAAAAGTTTAATTTTTAGTTAAATATTCCAAATGCATTCAACTGTTAGTAATATCACAGCAAACAAATGTTAATAATATCACAGCAAACAGGTTAGTATATGCACTAACTGTTAGTAATATCACAGCAAACAGGTTAGTATACACACAACGTTTCGATAGGTATTTTTCTCCCCTCTTCTTCAGGTGTTGCTGGCCTGACCAGTGACAGTACTAGCATGGGATTCGAACCTGGGTCCTTAGATTCTTGATTAATGAAATTTAAGGTAACACTCTAACCAACTGAGCCATCCTGCCAAAGGCAACAGTATGTAGTAATTTCATATACTTATCTATGAGGTTCCTCCAAAATATATTAGTCAACATTATTTTAAATTCATTTTATTCAAATAAAATGGATTATAAGCAGATGATATTAATCAAAATTTAATTTCTTCACTTTGTATTATTTTAATTACCCACAATGACTATAATTTGATTTGCATCAATTTAGACTATGAGTGGTAAGTCATACCACTCCTAAGAAAATTATATATTATATAAATATTGTTACAAATCTGATTATTTATTACAAACATGATTTACAATAAACATTAAATAATATTCATTAAGGATGTAGCCTCAATCACATGCGTACTATCGCATTTTATACGCATGTGATTGAGGCTACAGCCTTAATGAATATTATTTACGTAATGAATGTGCGTTTAAATAAATTTATAATAAACATTAAAATAGTTGTGTAGCCATAGAATCATGAAAATAGAGAAATAACATTATTTTTGTTTAGTTGATTAATTTCTTATAATAAGTTATTGTAATGAAATAAATTTTGTTTTATTATTGCAATATTGAGTTACAATAAGTTTTATATTTGTCTTAAAAGGAGGAAAACAGTATCATTTAAAGATCCATGTAAAAATATACTCCTGTTTAGATAATAAGTGGTATGATATATTTTTAACTAAAAAAAAGAGGCATAATATTTATACTACTTGAGGTAAATTCAAACTAATTTGAATTTGAAAAAATAAAGACATGTTTAGAAAGGTATTGAAATGGATACCTGTTTAATTATAAAAATAATATGAAATTATGGCATTTAAAAATTAATGTTGCTTATAGTCATTGAGAGCTAAGGGTGAAATTATAAAATTGTATAAATTCGAAATATATCAAACATAATTAAAAACTCAGCATGTTTTTTTCATCCTTAAATCATAGAATAATTTCTTCACAAAAGTAATCAGCTTATAAGTGAAAATTTGCATTATAATCACATATTTATACACACACATTTTTACATGTTAATGTTAAATGAATTTTATTTTAGAAATTAAGAAATATATTTTACATGAAATGACAACAATGCAGTTTTGGAATATACAGACTAAAAGCAGTACAATGGATATCCAAACAATGCTATGTTTTGTTCTAAGCCTCCATATGTCCTATGTAATGTAGTATATAATAGTTCAAATTTTTTTGATAAACATTGATTAAAATAGAACATGTATTGTTTATTGAATCGCAAATGTAAAGTACTTTTCAATATGTGCATAAGGGATAGATACTTTTTTATGAATAATATGCACATAGATCAAGATTATCATCATCAATTATTATTAATACACTGCAAGATGGTCTCTCCAAGTTCAATCCATCTTCTCTGATCCTTAGCTTCTCTTCTCCAGATTACCACTGCACACTTTCGTATTTTATCCATTCATCTCACATGGGGTCTTTTTCTGGGTCTTTTACAATCTTTTGGAATCCAGTTTAAAATTTCAATTGTCCATCTCTTATCATCTCTTCTAAAAATACGTCCAGCCCAACTCCACTTCAATCTTTTAATTTTTTCAATAAAGTCAGTAACACCTGTTTGTTCTCTTACCCATATATTGCATTTTCGATCTCTTCTTGTTACTCCCAACATGCATCCTCCATACTTCTTTGAGTAGTCTGAAGTCTCTATATTGCTTTTCTATTAAGTCTCCAAGTCTCAGATCCATAAGTAAGAACTGATAAAACATATTTATTTAAAAGCTTCCTTTTGAAACACATAAGCATATTTTCTTTTAGTATCAAGTTATTTCTTTATTTCTACCAAAAGCACTCCAACTAAGTTTAATTCTAAGATTAATTTTAACCATTATGTTTCCATCTGTATTAATAATCTGACCAAAATATGTGTAACTGTTAATTCTTTTAACTCATCATAATCAATCTTTATTTTCATATTTTGAGAAAATCCATTAAACATTACTTTAGTCTTTTTAATATTTATCTTTAGTACTACTTTCCTAATTTCATCTGATAACTCCTGCAACATTTCCTGCAGCTCTAAAGCATTATTTGCAAAAACAAATACATCATCTGAAAAATCTAAATGACTTAAATAATCTCTATTTACTTTTACTCCTTTAGCTTCCCATTTTAATCCACAAAATACTTCTTGCAACACTGTTATAAAAAGTTTTGGATATAGAGTTGCCCTGTCTTATGTCCTTCTCAGTTTTAACGTCCCCAGTATCATTATGTAATCTAATTGTTGCTGTTGCATTTTTATAAATATTATTTAAAATATGACTATCCTGGATCTATACTTTAATGGTCACTGCAATGAGCCTTTAACGTATCTGCACTACAAGTGCGCCATCTAGGAATTTGAACCTAGAAAAATTTATATAGTAGGCAGATACATAAGTTAAGATTCAAAAAAAATTTTTATATATATTATTCTGACTGTTTGCCCAATGTCACTAGCTCATACAGTAGCAGAGATTTTAAACATTTTTATAAGTTTTAATAGATTTAGATTCTCAAAATATATTAATATTTAAAACAATAAAATAAAAGAACCCACTGCCAGTAAATAACATACAAATAAATTTTATTAACGCACATTTAAAATTGAGGAATAAATTTATTTTTAGATTTTAACATTAATTTTTTAAAAATTTAAATTACTATTTTAAATAGACCGCACAGATGGATATTTAAATTATATTTTACTTTAGCATGTTGAGTATCGATAGGCTACATAGATTTTTTTTCACTTAAAACTTATCAAAACATTCATTCAATCTCAGACTAGAAGTTCGTAGCCAACCCAATGCCTGCTTTCAGATATATAGTCGCAATCAATGCAATATGAAGATGCTAGCATAAAACCATGCCGACAGGAATGTGCACCTGACAGTGTGATATTATTTGAAGGAAATGATCCATGTCTAGAACAGGAATGTGCATCTGTCTGACTAAGGAATCATGTATATAATTTTTTAAACAGTACTACACATGGGGGAGAGCAGTCTTCTACTGACTTATAATCCCTCCAGAGCTAGAAGGGGTCAATGGTGCAGGAAATACATCTGCAACCATTGCAATGATATGGCTGCCTCTTTGGGGTCATGCATTCAGTTGGTCACGTTGCCCTGAATGCTAAACACACTTCACATTACATTAATATAAACACCCATATATTCCTCCACAAGCATTGCCGTAACTACGAAACAAATAGCCTGAAACTAGAATCCCTTAAACTAAACATAAACGAATTTAAACATAGTTATTAATCTTTATCCATGCAGCTATCTACACCCAACTTTAAATTTAATACATTTTAGTTAAAAGATAATACACACACAAAAAAAATGAAATGGAAATGATTGCTTAAACATCTGCATAAAAATATTAACAATTGAATTTGCATTTTTAAGTCAGATAAGAGTTCTTATTGTCAGCTATTAATTAATTGCAATTTTAGGAAAGTTCTTATTAGATAGACATAAAAGTTCATACTTTACGGATTTAGCAGATTTAGAAGTCCATCTTCATGATCACTTTCATAGATTTTGTCTGTCTTTGAAATAAAACTGTGACTTGCCATGCATTTGGTCAGGAACTGTCATCAATAGACCTCAGCTGGTTGTCTGGAAAATTAAATCTATTGCAGACTTCCACATCGTGAAAATCTGCATTATAGCTAGTTATAACAATATATTCATAGTCAGCTCTCAGATAACAATTATAATAATAATTTGGCTTTTATATTTTTATTAGTCTCTTATCATCCAATCTTTGGATTCAACCGGCAAGACATCACTAATCCTCTGGTGTTTCAATTACGGTCTGTACTGACATTTCTGGTGTTTTCATTGGTCATTTAATATCTTTTCTCTTACCATTAATTTTATTTTAAGTGGCGCAAGGGCAAGTTTGCTTTTTAACAATCATTTAATTAATAAGACAATCATTTCCATTTTCTAAGATTATAAAAATCAACATTATTTCTATTTTTAAAATATCAATCTTTATATTTTTACTTTTTTTAACAACAAAAAATACTTTTAAATACTTTTTCTCAAAATAGTTTAAGTTTTCTCTCTGTGGGACAATATATATATATATTAAACAACTTTTACTTTTCAGTTTTTAAGTTTTTTTTTTTAATAAATCAATTTTTATTTACGATCTTTTTATTTTCATTTTAAAATAATGTGACGGGATATTATATTCCATTACAATACTTTGATGATCCAATGCTTTAATCACTGAAGAAATGTTTATGGAATCAACTGCCTTTTCATAATCTACAAATCCAAAGCATAATGCCAACTCATATTCATTTTTCTTTTCTATAACTTCTCTCAATACCTGGTTATGATCTACTATAGTGAAACCACTTTTAAATCCAGCTTCTTCTCTTCGTTGGTGGGAATCCAATGTTCTCTGTAGACAAATTGTAATTATCTTGGTAAAAATTTTGTATAAAACTGATAAAAGGCTAATAGGTCTGTAATTTTTAATATCTTTTTATTATCTTTTTTAAATATTAATATTAATACTGTCTTCTTCCACTCATCTTGTACATCTTTATCATTTAGACATTTGGTATATAACTTTTCTAAAAAAAATTATATTTCTTCACATGCTTCTTTTAATTTATCAATTATAATTCCATCATTACCTGGAGCCTTGGCTTTCTTTATACATTTAATTGCATATCTCAATTCTTCATTTAAAATTCTGGGCAATTCAGAAGATGTAATAGAAATAGGAGACACTTCTTTTTGATTACTATATAATTCTTGATAATATTTCACGATGTCATCTCTCTTTTTAATAATAGTTCCATTTTTTTTTCTTATTGCAGATATAAATTTCTTACTAATACCAAAATGTTATTTTACACTCTTGAGACTGTTATTCTCTTCTACAGCTTTCTTTGCTAGTTCACAGTTATACTTTCTTATATCAACTCTTTTCTGCACTATTTTACAAAATTAGAGGTATTCAAGCCTTTTTAACGCATCATTTTTGTATATTATCATATTCCTTCTTTTCTTCATAAATTCTCTAGACTCGGTAGAAATTTTATTGGTCAATTGCTGATTTTTTAACGAGTTATTTTTGTTGCAGTTTTTAAAAGTGTATTGGTTATTTTCATATAAATTTCATCCAAGTCTGAATCATGTTCAAAATCTACTAATACTTGAACCCAATGTGTAAATTCTAATTTAAATTCTTTAAAATATTTCTGAAGATTAGGAATATCAACTGTAAATATTGTTTTTCTTAATAATTTTTGTCTCTCTAGTATTGCATTAACACATATCTTGCATCTTACTAATTGATGATCACTTCCCGTGTTAAATTTATTAAGAACATTACATTGTTAAAATATGTATTTTCTGTTAGTCAAAATATAATCCAATTCTGCTGTACGTTCATTTGGATGATTCCATGTCCATTTCCTTTTAACATTTTTCTTAAAAAAAAAAAGAATTCATAATATAACTTTTTTTTTTTTTGCAAACTCCATAAGTCTCTGTCCTCTCTCATTTCCATCACTATAACCAAAATTATCTACAACACTTTTATCTTTCATTTTTTACCACTTCTAACAGTGAAATCTCCCATAACAATTTTAAAATGTTGGTTACACTGATCAAAAGGCTTATACACCCATATACAAATCTTCTACCACTTCATCACTATGAGAACTTGTTGGAGCATAAACCTGAATTATCTGCATTTGGTATCTGCTATTAAGTTGTATAACTAATCTGGCCATTCTGTCCAATACACCATCAATCTCCACAATGTTGTTATTCCATTTTTTATTTATAATAAATCCTACTCCACTTGTATTTCCAATACTTGTTCCTTAATAATAGAATACATGTCCACTTTTTAAATCAATTGTCTCTTCACCTTTTCTTCTAACTTCACAAAGTCCAGTAATGTCCCATTTAATATAAGGCAATTCTTCTTCTAATTCTTGCAATCTTCCTTTACTTGAAAGTGATCTGCAGTTGTAAGTACCTAAATAAAAAGTCATCATCATATAAAAACCTTGGTCAGCAATCAGGGGATTTTTAGCACCCTTCCAATTTCAGCCACCAACTGCTGCCTTGGTTGGTGACTTTACAGCCTCCAGGAAATAAGGGCCATGATTTATTTTTGTCTGTCCTAATTGTATATATATATTTTAAAAAAATATTTATCATTTACACAAACATTTATTCTTCCTTATCCAGCAACTGAAAAGAAACATCCTGGTGTTTCTTGATCTTAAACTCAGAGGTAAACAAAATTTTAAAAAATGATAATAATAGTAATAATAAAAAGTCAGATGTCACATGACTTGCATATAGCTTGCATTACCAATATGTAAACTTAAGAGCATGCTAAAACTCTAAACAAGCTTTTTTTATTATTATGATAAATTCTACTACAAGAGAAGGCATTCAAATCATCTTTATCTTAGATTGTTCCCATTCCCAGACCGGTTTCGACCTATGGGTCTCTTCAGTGAGGAGTTGGGACATTCGATTCAAAAAACCAACTCAAGCTAAACATTTATCCAAAAGATAATTCTCAAGAAGAAGATCTAAACCTTTAGACATCTGCATGTCTTTAAAGTCAGCTCTCCAACTGAAAAAATTATATGGGCCTGAACTTAATTCAGATACTCCATATATTATTAGGCTTAGCCATTTAATTTAGCCAAAGCCCCAACAGCAATATAATAATAGTAATAATAAAAAGTCAGATGTCACATGACTTGTATATAGCTTGCATTACCAATATGTAAACTTAAGAGCATGCTAAAACTCTAAACAAGCTTTTTTATTATTATTATGATAAATGCTACTACAAGAGAAGGCATTCAAATCATCTTTATCTTAGATTGTTCCTATCCCCAGACTAGTTTTGACCTATGGGTCTCTTCAGTGAGGAGTTGGGACACTAGATTCAAAAAACCAACTATTTTTTACTGCATTCACTGCAGCAATAAGAATAAGAAAATAAACTAACCACCATATTTTAATTTTTAAAAGAAAGTAAATAGCAAAAAGTTGGACTCTTGTTTTGCTATTGTTATTCTTTTAATCCCTTTTTTTCTTATAAAAAACATAAGAAAGATTTTGTTATCATGAAATTTCTATTTTGGCATTTTAAAATCAGTTTTATCTTTAAGTATGTTCTAAAATTTTGTAAAACTTTTACAATTATAATAAGAAAATATGTTTTATTCAAACTACAATTCTTCAAATTCAGAAAGTATAGTAAAGAAAAAATAATATGTATGGCTTTCAATGTGATCTGGAATTTTTTTATTAATATATATAATCATGTATAGAGCCAAAGAAAAAATGGCTGCTAAATATTGTAAATTTTTAAAATTTTAATAGTGTCTTGTTTGTTTATCTACAGTTTAGTTTGTGTTGTTTTTTTACTTTTCTTTGGACAGCATATAACAAAAATCATGAAGTGAGATGCAGCATGGTTTGAAGCTCTATTGTATCTCATACTGTTCCTAAGATAATATTTGTTTTATAAATAATTATCACAAAAATTATACGCATTATTTAGAATATAAAAAAATATAGTAATAAATTCACAGCACTGGAGAAATAAAATTACTTTTGCTAAAATAGATTTGAACTAAAATCAGATTATTTTACAATCAATTATTATAATGAAATAAATTTGCTTTTTATTATTACAAGCATTAGTTACAATATGTGTTATAAGATTTGTTTAAAAAATAGAAAAAAGTGATCATTTCTAAAAAATATAAAAAAATGTAGTGTAAAGTGTTATGAAATAGCACAACAGGGGCATAACTTATACTATGTAAGTTAAATTCAAATTAATTTGATTTTTTCAAAATGTAAACAGACTCATTCAGGTCAATTTTAAAAATAATAATTTTTTATTTGTATATTTAAAAAAGCATCATATAAAATAATACATCATTTATTGCATAAGTTTATGAAAAAATACCTCTAAATCTTTGTTTTACTTTTTATCATGACTGTTTTTTTGTTAAACAAGCTGAATCAATTATGCAATATTCCATATTTTGAATTGTGGTTATAACAATAACAAAAGAGAATGCAATATAAATATTATGGTGTTTTATAAATAAATACAAAGTTATATATATATATATAAAATAAACATTTTTATTTTTTTAAGTTAAACTAAAAGTGAAAAAAACTGAAAATATGTATAATATATTGCTAATTGACTAAATGATATTCTTGACTGTTTTTCTTTTTTAAGTTTTAGTAAAAGTCTGCTTTAAAATTATATATAAAGAGCTTCCAATTGAGTGCATATATTTCCACTTGATATTTGAATACTTGTGGCACTAATAAATATGAGAAAAGTTGCAGTATATTTAATTTCTCTCCCTTTAACAAAATGCTTTATTTAAGTGAAAGTAGTTAATAATAAATAAGCATGGAATACAATAATAAAAACGACCCTTCAGATCTGAGGCAGACAATCTTAGGTAGATCCTAGGATTTTTTTTTTCTTATTTACTTTATGGTTTCTTTTGAAATTATCATATATTTTCATTATAGTGAAAATTTTCTGGTGTAATATGAGTGCTTTTCCAAACTATTTTTGTTGTAGAGACAAAAGTCAGACTACCTTGAATGAATAACACATTTTTTTTTACTGTGTTCATTTTTACAAAATATATTTTCTTTATAAAAATATTTAATAACATTATGTAAAAAAAATCTAATGACCAATTTTTTATTATTATTTAAACTTGCATATTTAAGTGGCACTTATGCTATATTTAGTATGTGCATATACACACGTGACAATTTTTACATTTTGTACTATGCAACTTTGTAATGTAACTAATTTGAGCTGATGTCATATTTGTTCTGTTACAAATCTCTTTCCTTTAAATGTGATAATGAGACAGTGTAACTTTTCATCTCTCATTATACCTACTGCAAAAATTAATCTTAGTTTACTTCAATAAACAGAATGCATATGCTCATGATTTCACTATTCAGAGATTTGATTAACATTAACTATAAAATATATGAATAGAATTTCACCTGTATAAAAAATTCAATCATAGATAATTAACATGTACAATGAAGAAATTCAATCATAGATAATTAACATGTACAATGAAGCACAAAAGATTATATATGTTTGAATTCACCAATAATCAAATATAATAACAATATACAAAGTTTTGTTATCTTTTGAATCTTAGAGCCGATAAATTTAACATTTAAAAAGTAACCCATGTTTCTTTTAGTTTTTTTAAACGTGTTAAATGTAATAAGCATTCAAATTGCACCATATTTGCTTTGTGTTTTACAGGTGGATGGGTAAACTACGTGAAAAAATTACGTTGTGGCAATATCTAAAACAATATATACTTCAAAGCATCACATGAAAACATACTGCCACATGTATGTGACAAAATACTAATGCATCATTTTAATCTGAACATATCTTAGCAAAATTTAATGAAAATATTTTTTCATATTTTCCAGAAATCAATCAAATTCTTCTAATTTTATATTTCATAATTTTTTATACCATTACTTTATCATTTAAATTATTACTATCTTTTTATCACAATATTATCAATAAAAGTCACTCTTTCTTTTTTGCAAACTGATGATTTATTTTTTTGTAATTTTATGATCATTTTCTGTATCGTCATCTATTTTAAATTTTCAACATTACAATTTTATACTTAAATCATTTATTTTTTTAATAGATTCAATGTCAAAAGAAAATAAGCAGAGTTCTCATCTAAATGGATATAACATATGTTCTGCCATCTTTTGAGTCACTGCTGATTTCTTCATGCTGGTCTGGATCCCATTCTTTTTGTTTTGGGGTATACTTCTACCTTTTTATATAGGTTCATGTACATGGTGAATTCTCTGCAGGATTTTTCTGGAATGTCTTGTTTTCTTAGACTTGGAAAACTTCTAGAATGATATACTTTATGTGTTCTATCTCTGTTATCAGTGATTCTTCTCCTCTTTCATTTCTGTTTATAGAATCAGAATTTTTGATTGTCATTTATATTAATACATCTGATAGATGACTTGCTTCTTTTGTTTGGCAACCTGTTTGGTGTGGTGAATTTATCTTTTCCATTACCTAAACCTTTCTGATTCTAGAAGTCTATATTAATGGCATTTAAAAACACAAGACCTTGTTCTATGAACTTTTGGTCAGTGCTGATGATCATCTGTTTGAGACAAGAGGGTAAATTATGATAAATAATTATCATCAATTGGCTTTTTATCATGCCATATGCAGACTATGTCTTTAATTTTGACACTTACCTTCAAGAGAAATGCTCTTCTGACCAAATTTTTTTCAGGATTTGCTTTCTGTATCCAAAATAAATTATTTTTTTTATTAATGAGTTCCACCATTTTTAAAAGATCCTTGTAGATAATTATAGACAATAGTTACTTACTCTCTTTCTGTTAGCTGGTTTATTTGGAAATAGTTCTCCAAACTATTACGATATTTCTTGGAAGTCGCTTCTGCTTTATCTCTGAATGGTTGAATTTTGAGGAATTAATTAATACACCTAAAGGTCTCAATTTCTGTGCTGTCCTTGACTGTTGTATTCTCATACCTTTTTTTAGTTTTGTATTTCTCATGGTATTTCTTTTTCTATCTTCATTAGATTCCTTTGTCTGTTATGCAAATTTATCTTCCTTCATTTTAGCATTATTTATCTTATGTTATTTATGATGCCAACTATCTCTTTGTGAGTTTTTACATCTTCTTTTGAGTCTATATAAGTTTTTCTTTGAGTAATGAATTTTAATTTGATCATCTTCTTTTTTCACTTTGGCTCTCATTGTCAATTTTTGTATTTTTTTTACTACATCTACTTTCTTGAAATTTATTTTTACTAAATTCAAAATATTTTTGAAACATTTTCTCCAAATCAGTATGTAATTTACTTTCTATACACTCTATTTTCAGTTGTACTTGCTCTTGTATTTGAGCTGCTATTTTCAATTTCATATTACTTATAGTCTCTTATACCACTTCACATTTTTTATTTCATAATGCATTTTTTTTAAAATTATTATTCTTCAAATTCTTTTTTATTAAAACTTTTTTGCATTTCTTCAGTTTTTTTAATGTAAAATTCTTTCAGAAATGCACATAGAATTTCACCTTTAAATGTGTCTGGTTTATTTGCTAAAGGCTTTTGCCTGTCTGAGAGGATTGTTGTTCTATCAACTTTGATTTGGTTGGATATACTGGCTCTTGTGTTGCTGGTAGGTCTATGTTTAATTGTACTTCCATCCTTTTTGTTATTAAATGAATTATCATCTACATATGTAAATAAACTTCTATACTACTCTTGTTATTATACTATTATTGTGTTACCTATCTTCTTTATTTACAAACTATTTTTTAATTTTTACCTATTATTACAGTCTCAACCATCCTATGCAATCCTCTCCAGAATAAGAAGATGCATCTTCTTACTATTTATTTATATATTTCAATATACTGCCATTTACTATATATTGCTCTACCTATCCATACTCAAACTACTGCTTTCATAAGATGTTTCAACATATACATTTTATAAACACTAAACTTATTTCTCATTCCATACATTTATTGCATGTTATCTTATTGTACCCCACAATATGCTCAATTTACTCATAGTAAAATATTTAGTACATTATGAGATTGTACAGAAGATAGGGAATGTTCACCACATAATTGGTTGCAACAAATGTAATGTAACATTAGTTGAGCAAAAATAAATATTTATATTATTTTTAATATAAATTCAAATAAATATGGTTAAATTCAAATATATATATATAATATTATTAACCAAATAACTATGATGATAATTTATAACCTTGCATTGAAGGTTAATATTCCAAAAGTATTTTTAATTTGTTTTTTTCCTTGTTTCAACATTAAAAAAAAAAACTTAAGGCAACAAATATTCTATAAATTATTACTATTATTCCTGCATTACCCCCAGTGAATTGCATAATTTCTCAGAGTTGTGGATATGAATGGCATAAAATGTCCTAATAGCATTACGTTTGGAGTGAAATTGATAAGTAAACACAAACTGTACATTTAATATTTGAAAACTAGAATTGAAATGTGTAAATTGTCTTTATTTTGTACCTAATTCACCTGTTGCCTTCAACTAATGATCTGTTAAAAAATTAAAGCAGAAACAATAATAAATAGCAGCAGTCTGAATTATTTTTTTTAAGACTTGTAATAATTTTGTTAATCGTATAATAATAATAATACAAATATGTACTGATAATGTTCGTTATAATGGTTTTGAAAAAAATATTAACTCTAATAATTCAATCAAGAGATTGGATAAATTGAAACCACCCATTTTGATGTCTGCAATCCATTATCATGAATGGAACCATGGTAAAATTAGCCATATATCATGAAAATTTTATGAATCAAGCTTTCTTTAATGCAAATAGATAGAAGGAATGAACGATTGTGATCTGATCCTTCGTGTCAATTGCAGGATGGTGCTATTTCTAGCTTAATTTCTAGAAATATGCCATTTCCATAGCTGCACCCAAGCCTTTAAACCTTCTTTCTACAATAAATCCTAGAAAGATTGTTAACTCGGAGTTAAGTCTTCTTTCTACGCTAAAATGGAGAAAAAGTGTTAACTCGGATTTAAGCCTTCTTCTTACGATAAAACCTAGAAAGAGTGTTAACTCAGCTTAGTGTGGCTTTTTCCAATGATAAAGGCAGGGGAAAATGCCATAGTTGTTTGTGTCATGCCCTACATCGTAATGCTGTCTTATGTATTTTATGTAACAATATCGTACGAGAATGTGTTAAGTTGATCGTGTCAAAATTATTTAAATTTTTATTGGGGCCTTTTTTTTAATACGAATTGATGTACTGTTACCTTTTAACAATTTTAACAGTGTCATGATTGTTCCTCATAAAACTGTAAGCCTCCTAAATTCTCGATTAGGGTAGGGTAGCATAATTTTTTTGATGATCACGCTTTGAGGCATGTTTTAGCGAGAAATTTTCCAAGACCAAGAAATGGCTAATTCGAACACAGAAAACTTGAAAAGATGGGAATTGCCAGACACTGAAGCCAGTGCCGGAACATTTCTACAGTAGAAAAACATCTTTCTGAAAGAAAAGATATGATTGTGCAGCAAATATATGCAGACTTGAAGTCCAAAAATATCTTTTAACTTTCATTTGTAAGTCATGTTTGTTGCCAACGGAAATGTTCACTTCGTAAAGGGCAGCTTGTTTGAGAGATTCCAAATGGCCTCCATTAAATGTAAAAATAAAAGTAACTTAAATTTTTATTTAAACATACATCCCTTCTCCCAATAATTGTTGTAGGCAATCAAATGTAAAATAAAAGAAGTAACTAAAATTTTTATTTAATCATACCCCATAAAACCCCGTTCTCCCAATAATTGTTGTCAGCAATCAAATGTAAAATAAAAGTAAAGTAAATTATTCTTTAATTATACAGAAAAAAACTCTCCCACTAATTGTTGTCGGCAATCAAATGTAAACCAATAAAAGTAAGACCGTAAATTATTATTTAAACATAACCCAAATTACTATTTGAACATACACAAAAAAGACCCGCTCTTGTCAATAAAAATTAAAGAAACAACTATTATTGTCCCATTGTCAAAAATATTATTTGGGAAACCAAAATAATTTATAAATGAAAAAAGAAAGTAAAATCGGTTGTCAATCAAATGTAACCAATAAAAGTAACTTAAATTTTTATTTAAACATACACACACACAAACAAAACCTTTCTCCCAATAATTGTTGTCAGCAATCAAATGTAAAAACTAAAAGTAACATAAATTATTATTTAATCATGCACAAAAACACCCCTCCCACTAATTGTTGTCGGAAATCAAATGTAAAAGCAATAAAAGTAAGGTAAATTATTTTTTAAACATAACACAAATTACTATTTGAACATACACCAAAAAAACCCCTCTTGTCAATAAAAATCAAAGAAACAACTATTATTGTCCCATTGTCAAAAATATTATTTGGGAAACCAAAATAATTTATAAACGAAAAAAAGTCAAATCGATTGTCAATCAAATGTAACCAATAAAAGTAACTTAAATTTTTATTTAAACATACACAAAAAACCTCTTTCTCCCAATAATTGTTGTTGGCAATCAAATGTAAAATAAAAGTAACGTAAAGTATTATTGGTACTTTAGTATTTTTCTTGCTATGACATATTACCACAAAGACATACTACTCTAATCTTCCAATCTTTAAAATAACGTCTCCTAGTGATTTCCGGACAATGTCAATCGATAAAATGTGTTCAGAAATCATGTGGAGACATTATGTTAAAGATCAAAAGATTAGGGTAGTAAGTCTTCATGGTAATATGTCATAGCAATAAAAACCAGTAAAGAAAAAAGCCATCTGGTAGAAATCGGATGCATGTTTTTCTGCAAAAAAAAATAAATTAATAGCAAGAATAATACAAAAGAGGACATCTAATAGCAAGAATAATATGAAAGAGAACATCTAATAGCAAGAATAATATGAAAGAGGTCAACTGGTAAAAATAGCAATAATAATATGAAAGAGGACATCTAAGAGCAAGAATAATATGAAAGAGGTCATCTAAGAGCAAGAATAATATGAAAGAGGACATTTAATAGCAAGAATAATACAAAAGAGGTCAACCGGTAAAAATAGCAATAATAATACTAAAGAGGACATCTAAGAGCAAGAATAATACTAAAGACATCATCTAAGAGCAAGAATAATATGAAAGAGGACATCTAATAGCAAGAATAATACGAAAGAGGACATCTAATAGCAAGAATAATACGAAAGAGGACATCTAATAGCAAGAATAAATGAAAGAGGTCAGAAAGAGGTCAACTGGTAAAAATAGCAATAATAATACTAAAGAGGAGATCTAATAGCAAGAATAATATGAAAGAGGACATCTAATAGCAAGAATAATACGAAAGAGGAGATCTAATAGCAAGAATAATACAAAAGAGGACATCTAATAGCAAGAATAAACAAAAGAGGTCAGAAAGAGGTCAACCGGTAAAAATAGCAATAATAATATTAAATAGAACATCTAATAGCAAGAATAATACAAAAGAGGACATCTAATAGCAAAAATAATATGAAAGAGGACATCTAATAGCAAGAATAATATGACAGAGGACATCTAATAGCAAGAATAATACGAAAGAGGACATCTAATAGCAAGAACAATATGAAAGAGGACATCTAATAGCAAGAATAATATGAAAGAGGACATCTAATAGCAAGAATAATACGAAAGAGGACATCTAATAGCAAGAATAATATGAAAGAGGCCAACCGTTAAAAATAGCAATAATAATACTAAAGAGGACATCTAATAGCAAGAATAATATGAAAGAGGACATCTAATAGCAAGAATAATACGAAAGAGGACATCTAATAGCAAGAATAATATGAAAGAGGCCAACCGGTAAAAATAGCAATAATAATACTAAAGAGGACATCTAATAGCAAGAATAATACTAAAGAGGGAATCTAAGAGCTAGAATAATACAAAAGAGGTCATCTAAGAGCAAGAATAATATGAAAGAGGACATCTAATAGCAAGAATAATATGAAAGAGGACATCTAAAAGCAAGAATAATACGAAAGAGGCCAAATGGTAAAAATAGCAAAAAATCCGGTAGACATAGCAATAATAATACTAAAGAGGACATCTAAGAGCAAGAATAATATGAAAAAGGACATGTAATACAAGCATAATACTAAAGAGGACATCTAATAGCAAGAAATATATATATGACATTAAGTTAAAAATTGATTTAAAGCAAAACTGTAAAAATTAGCACAAAAAAAAAAATCTCTAGAAAACCAAAAAATGTTAAATAAGCACTGTCAAAATATATATATATAAGAGATTCACTTAAAAATTGATTTAAAGCAAAACTGCAAAAATTAGCACAAAAAAAAAGAATTATCTAAAAGACCAAAAAATGTTAAATAGGTACTGTCAAATATATATGCTTTTGCTTAGCTTGTCGTTCCTCAGCAAAAAATAATTAATTACATGCGCCAAAAAAATACATAAATTAATAGTAATTTACTAAAATTATTATAAATTCAAATTGACTACAAAATAATTGACAAAAAATTTATAAAAATTTTTTATAATTTTAAAATTAAAGACAAAAAAAAACTCTTTTTCCGATATAGTGTGAATCTATTATACAGTGGAAATGGTGGACGTAAAAAAAAAGTCATCTCGTAGGGAAAAAACAGGATGGTGCCATGTTTGTAGTTCCTCGGAATAAGCAAAATAATTACATGCGCTAAAAAAAATACATAAATTAATAGTAATTTACTAAAAATATTATAAATTCAAATTGAATACAAAATAATTGCAAAAAAAATTATAAAAAATATTTGTAATTTTAAAATTAAAGACAATAAAAAATACTTTTACCAATATAGTGTGAATCTGCCATACAGTGAAAATGGCGGACATAAAACATCCTAATTAAATTGTATTACATAAAATTATGAAATTAAAAGTGTAGTCTTTTTTTAATGAAAATAAGGATAATTTATAAGAAAAAATGGAAAGAAGACGACCCAAAAGAAGCAAAAAAAAAATAACCAAAAAAATAGTACATAAAATTATGAAATTTACAAATTAAAAAATACATGTCTTAAAAGCTACTATATTTAATTAAGAAACAAAATGAAAATTACTTACAAATAATGGTGGTGGAAATTACTATAATATCATCAAATCGAAAGTTAAAAATTCACTCTGTTTAGTAATATAATGTCCATATTAGATATGAAATATATGAAAATATTCTCAATATGATAAAAAAAATCACTGTGCTCACGTTGATATCAAAACCGCAAAAGACAGAAATGACAAAATTTCCCATAGGTCTCTCGACTTTTTAAATCTCGCGGGACACCACGATTAAAAAATCAGTATTCCCATGAATTACTTTTGCCAGTGTCTTTGTTGCCATGACATCGTTTATCTAATCTTCGATGAAATCTTACCAGCAAAAACACATGTTAAGCGTAATACATCATAGCAAGAAAAATCCAAAACTACCATATTATTTGATCATCACCCAAAAACACCTCTCTCACTAATTATTGTCAATCAAATATATACCACTAAAAGTAATGTAAACTATTATTTAAACATATACCCCTTCTCCCAATAATTGTTGTCAACAATCATACACACACAAAAAAAACATCCCTCCCAATAATTAGTGTCAATCAAATGTAAACCAATAAAAGTAAGACCGTAAATTATTATTTAAATGTAACCCAAATTACTATTTGAACATACACCAAAAAACACCCTCTTGTCAATAAAAATTAAAGAAACAACTATTATTGTCCCATTGTCAAAAATATTATTTGTGAAACCAAAACCATAATTTATAAATGAAAGAAAGACAAATTGGTTGTCAATCAAATGTAACCAATAAACGTAACTTAAATTTTTATTTAAACACACACACAAACAAAAAACACTTCTCCCAATAATTGTTGTCGGCAATCAAATATAAAATAAAAGTAATGTAAATTATTATTTAATCATACACAAAAACACTCCTCCCACTAATTGTTGTCAGCAACCAAATGTAAACCAATAAAAGTAACGTAAATTATTATTTAAAGATCCATCAAAAAAACTCATTCTCTCTTGAATTTTGTCAATCAAATTTTAAAAAAACAGTAATGCTATTTAAAAAAACACAAATTACTATTTGAACATACACCAAAAAACCAAAAAAGACCCTCTTGTCAATAAAAATTAAAAAAACAACTATTATTATCCCATTGTCAAAAATATTATTTGGGAAAAATAATTTAGAAACTAAAGAAAGTAAAATTTGTAAGCAAAAAAAAAAGTCAATATTAATAGAGAATAGCTAGCCCGGGAACATTATATTAAGGTGTTTTTGGTTAGAAATAGCATCATCCCGCAGCTGACATGAAGGATCAGATCACAACTGAATGAACTTCTGGGTTTACAAGACAAATGTCCTTGGTAACATACTGATGCAACAATGAATTAGTTTCTTGATATGTATGTTTATGTTTACATGCACATACATATATAGGTATAAAGTTAATGAGAAAATTTAATAAGTTTAATAAATTAAAGAAAATCAAAAGACTGATCCTGTTTATTTAGTGAGTAAAAGATTTATAAATTTTTCATCTGAAGTTTATTTTCTGAAAATAATAACAGTCTAATTAATGAGAGTAGACTAGACATTAATGAAATAAAACAATTAAAGAAATTTGAGTTTAGATTTCCTTTATAAGATAAATGATAAACTAAAAAATAACTCATTAATTAAAGTCATAACGATTTAAATTCTTGTATGGAGTAGTAAAATGAAGAATCACCTGAATGGATGGATAGAGTGGAGTATAAGCCAATAAGCTTTAATGATGAAAAAAATTAATGCCTCAGTACAAATTGGATCATGAAGACTTCACTTGATTCTTGAAGCTTCATCTGTGCACACAGACGTAAGTCAGGGCCAAACATCTCCCTTGGTACAGGGACATCAAGTGTGAAGGCCAGCTAAGAGCATTACAGGTCACATTGTTCAACGTTATTATTTATGTACACTTTAGGGACATATTATATAAAATAATTGTATATATGTAAATAGTTAAAATACTATTAATTATTATTCATTAAATTATCTAAATATTAATTGTGTAGTGGTGATTTGTATTTTTGGGAAGTACCCTCTTAGATCAGCTAGACATAGCAATTGGCACAGTCATCATCTTGATTCAAACTCTCAACTAAACTTACTAGGCAATGCAAGTGTAGAAATCAATGAATTTGATGTCAGTGAGGCAAGTAGTTAGCCCCTGTATGTTCAACATGTGGAAAAATACATATTCATTAATAAAGTTAAAGATGATAAATATAAGATTACTTCATTATTATGCTTTGCTGGGAAAGAGGTTATTGAGATAGCCAACAGTCTCACTGAAGCTCTAACTCCTGAAGATTGTCCATACAATCAAGTTAAAGAATGTTTGTCAAATCACTTTAACCCCCAACCCTCTAGGCATGTTGCTAGACTACAATTCTGAGCCTGGTATCAAGGTTGGGATGAAAGTATAAAAGATTACAATAGGGCTCTTCATAATCTAGCACAGACTTGTATCTATGGATCTTTCCTAGATGAAGTCCTTCTGGAACAATTTCTATTGGGTATATGTAATGATAGCTTACAGCAACAATTATTGGCATTTAGCAATTTAGATTATATTGAGGCTATAAAATGGGGGACAGCTTATAAACTCACACTTGAGCAATCTTGAAAATTCACCAAGTTCAAGATTAATAGAAAATCACAATCAGACATTTGTAATATTGCAAAGAAAGAATGATCAAAGAATAATGATATAGTGCTAACAGTGACAACCCGTTTATATGTTTTTGCCATGGAAAAAAGGACCACAAAGCTAGCAATTATTTTTATAAATGTGAATGCTGCAATAATTGTAAAAAAGGGCTGTGTAAAGAAAAACATAATGATCCCAACAAGGAAATAAATAGTTATAAATATTCACATCAGGACCAGGCAAATCAGCATACAAATATAAAAAAATGTCAGCTGACGATGACAAAATTATGTTAAAATTAAAACTGTGTGATCAGCCCATAACAATGGAAAAAAGTAGTGGTAGAGGTGTATTATTAATATCAGTCCATGACTGGGCTACTGTAATCTCTATGAGTAAAAAAATCCTAGACTAGCAAAAACTGACCTTAAAGTATTAGACATAAATGACAATGTGATCAAAATTAAAGGTGCTGTTCAGGACCCTGTAAGTAGAATGGAGAGAAAAGTGATCAAATTATTTTTATACATAGTGTATGCTTCAATAAACTCCCCAATTAGGTGTCAATGATATAGAAAATTGGGTATTAAACTCACACTTGTGAAAAAGGTCGAAATGGAAAACAAAATGTCAAATTTCCTAGATTATTTAATAGGAAACCTGATGTTATTAAAACAATCACTGTATTGATAGAGGTAAACACTGATGTACTACCTATAATATGCAAACCACAGAAATTTCTGTCTGTGCAAAATAGAAAGTTAAAAAGGAAAATTGACAACTTAGTTAAGAAAGGGGTGTTACAACCCACTAAGAAATTTGATTGGGCTACACCATTGGTTATTATAACTAAACCCAATCAGCAAATTCTTTTTGTGCTGATTATAGGGAATTGGTAAGCAAGATAATTAGTACAAATGTATCCAGTCTCTAATACCAAGGCAATAATAGTGGCACTCCAGACATCAAATTTTTTTGGTAAATTAGATCTTAATGCCACCTTCCATATATACTATTTAATAAACACACAGCAAACATATTAACACTTACCACTTACATAGAGTTATGTAAATATATGAGACTCCCATTTGGGATAACATTGGCCCCTAATATTTTTCAATCAAAAATTGAAACTCTCCTTAATAGAGTAGAGAGTGTGATCTCATATTTTGACATTCTGATTACTATAACTAAAAACGAAGTTAAAATGCATCTACAGATAATTTGCAAAAAACTGGATGAATTTGAGGCTAAACTTAATACCCAAAAGTGCATATGAAAAGTGAGTGAAATCAAGTTCTTAGGTCACATTATATTAAAAAATGACACATCTCTTGCCCCTAAAAATGCCAAAACATTTACAGAAGCACAGAGATCTAACAATGTAAAACAACTTCAAACCTTCCCGGGTTTGATTAATTATTTTGAAATTTTATTTTTAAAAAAAGCCCATGTGGCCAGCCAACTCAAAAAGAATCAGAAATAAAAGTGGGAAAAAAGAAAAAAGCATTTCTACACACAAAATCACTGCTGACCTTAAATAAATTACTTTTCCATTACAACAGTGAATTGGAAGTAACTCTGACTATGGACACATCAGAATTCAGTGTTGGAGCAGTATTGTATGCTTATGTCATGTACATGGTCCAAAGCAGAGAAAAACTATAGTCTGTTGGACAAGGAGGCCCTTGTGATTTTATTTGGTGTCAAAAAGATCATCAATACCTATACAGCCACAGATTTATGATAGTAACTGATCATAAACCCCTATTGGGAATATTAGGAATTAAACAAATTCCCAAACATCTGAGACCTCAATTGTTGCATTGGCTAAACGCTTTGGTGAATTATGATTATACATTAATATATAAAAAAGGAAAACAAATAGGGCATGCTGATGCTGTATTATATATGCCTGATCAGACTGAACCATATCAAAAATAGAAATTAATTATATCAACACTTTGAAGAGTCAAACCCTCAATAGCACAATCTTGGCTGCATAGACATCTGAAGACAATGGCTATCAATGAATGGTAAAGAAGATCAGTGAAAGATAGCTGAATAAATGACCTAGTTTTCCCCATAAAAATTATGGAACACCCATGAGCAGTTTTCTGCATGCAAGGAATGTATTCTGAGGAGTAATCAGGAGCTAATCCCACTAAAGACTAGAAACCAAATTCCTAAGTTGTTGCACAAAGACCATAGAGGCATCATTAGAGCAAAAGCATTAGCTTGTAGTTATGTCTGATGGCCCAGTATTAATAAGAACATAAAAAATATATTAAGAAATGCAAAACCTGTCAAACATGGACTAAAGCAGCTCCAGCTATAATTGAACCATGGCCTAAAGCTGAAAGGCCATGGAAATGGATATACATTGACCAATGAGGCCCATTTGGAGATCATTTATTTTTGGTAGTGGTTGACACATTTTCATGACTGAATGTAAAAATAGTCAATAACACCATTACAGACATGACATTTAGCAAATTATATAAAATTTTTTGCTCATCATGGTTTTCCAAAAATGTTTGTTTCTGATAATGGAATTGGCTTGACTTCAACAAAGTTCATAGAAGCAATGTATGAATGGAGAATTAATCACACACTCACCCCCCTACTACCCTTAATCCAACAGACTAGCTGAAAAAGCCATACAAACCCTAAAGTCTTCCATTAACAAACTGGGAAAATTTAAGATATAAAAAGCAATGTTCACTGCACTCCTTCGTCAGCATGTGACCCTTAGTGCCAAATCTGGGAAATCACTAGCTGAAATGTATTTAAGTAGAAAGTTGTGCACAAAATTCTCAAACATTGTGCCAATTGTGGATCAAAATAAACATAAAAATGATACCTATAAATTTAAACCACAGGAAAAAGTGTGGATAAAAAATAATACAAACAAGTTTTGGTCACAGGTGGAAGTTATTCATTATCTATCAAAACAAGTAGTTACAGTTCAAATAAAAAATGGGGAAATACTTCACGAGCATGTAAACAAGTTACATATAGACAAGTAAGGAGATAATACCTGACTTATTCAACACAATAAACACCACTGACCAGTTACTAAGAGAGAACACACCATGTGAGGTGAAACATAATCCATAATAGCATGCTAAAAAATATCCAACTAACTTAATGATTACATACTGAGTTCAGAGATTAAAATCTGATCTCTGAACTTGGGGGAAATAATGATATGTATGGATATGTTTAAGTGCACATACATATATAGGTATAAACTTAATAAGAAAATCTAATAAGTTTAATAAATTAAAGAAAATTCAAAGTCTGATTCTGTTTAGCTAGTAAGTAAAAGATTTATAACTTTTATGATTAAATAAGCATTTATTTTTATATGATGCTATGCATACAATTGTATACATTCAAAGATCAGCCTTTCAAGCTAATTGTGCATGCATCTTCTGCGAGTGTTAAATAATAAATGAATACTTCACTCTACAATACAAGATATAGTATTTATGCAGGAATAAAAGGAATCCTCTTATTCCTACAACTCAAATTCTTTTATATGAGCAAATCTGAAGTACTGTTGAGTAAAGCGTGAGAGTAGAATTCTCACTTTAAATTACTATCTACGATGTTGGAATGAATGAAAGGCTGATCTTTGAATGTATACAATTGCATGCATAGTGACATATAAAAATAAATGCTTATTTACTTATAATTAAGTTTCACTTAGAGTGACATTTAGTAAATTCTAGACAATTTCACCGATGTCATTCATTCCAACATCGTAGATAGTAATTTAAAGTGAGAATTCTACTCTCACGCTTTACTCAACAGTACTTCAGATTTGCTCATATAAAAGAATTTGAGTCATAGGAATAAGAGGATTCCTTTTATTCCGGCATAAATACTATATCTTGTATTGTAGAGTGAAGTATTCATTTATTATTTAACACTCACAGAAGACACATGCACAATTAGCTTGAAAGGCTGATCTTTGAATGTAAACTTTTATGATTATAAAAAGATTATTTTCAAAAAGTAATAACAGTTTAATTAATGAGAGTAGAATATGTTGTTAATGACATAAAACAATTAAAAGAATTAATTAAAATTAGAGAGATAATGATTTAAATTCTTGTATGGAGCAGTGAAATGAAGAATCACCTGAGCAGATGAACTGGAGTATAAGCCAATCAACTTCAGGGATGGAATCAATGTATCAGTATGAATTGCATCAAGAAGACTTCACTTGATTCTTGGAGCTTCACATGTGTATATGGACATAAGTTGGAGCAGAATTTCTCCATTGGCATAGGGACTTCAAGTGCAGAGAGCTGGCCTCTGAATGTGGGAACAATCATCTAGGACTTTTACAGGTTGTATTGATCTACAATATTTATGTATGCCTTTGGGACCTATTATATAAAATAATTTTATATATGTAAATAGTTAAAATGCTATTAATTAATTATCGTTCACTAAATTATCTAAATATTAACTGTGTAGTGATAATTTGTATTTTTGGAAAGAGCTCTCTTAGATGAGCTAGAAATATTATTTCTAATTTCTATTTAAAATATTTACTAACAAATTATCATCAGCCTTTTCCCAATAACTTATTTCTGTATGGGTAAGTATTATCATTAGAATGTGAAATGTCTAAACACATCAATTTTTATACTATAGAAAATCAAAGTTTCTAAGTCATTACAATTATAGATTACACAAGTTGTATTTGCTCACGTTTCTTCAGGGCACCTGCATAATTTTCAGCTTCTTCAATTATATCTTTTGATATACAGATTTGTTCCAACTATAACAAATTCATACCACTTTACAGTTGCATGTGATGCAATTTTGCTTTATCATTTTTATTCATTGTAATGTGTTTATTATAATATCTTCCTTTTTTAAACTAATTTAATGCACAGCTGCATGTTTTCCATAATTTATAAACATCTTCAGGAAGTTATTCCCTGGAGGAGATTAGTAAACAATTGTTTTATGTTGATCCAAATTTTTGGTGCCTTTATGTTTATAACAACATATAAATCACTTCCATGTACCTGGAAATGTTTTTCATAACCAATAAACTGATAATCTCCTATTTAAGGCATAACCTTTGTCTCAAATATTTTGCTCTCTGTTAAATATCAAAAAATAAAAATGATGGATTTATTGCTCAATCCCATATTACAAAATTCAAATGATTGAAAACACTTAGAAATCTTGTTTGTATTATTAAAATATAATGTACCTAACCTGCATGTCATTCTATTGTATACATTAGCTATAAATGTTCATCTATGTAAAAACTTTTTCTACTTTGTAATAAAAAAAACCTCTACGTTTACAGTCAAAATAATAATACTCGTGACTTCATACTTTATAATAGCAAAACCATTTGGCTTTCCTAAGTTTTTTTTCCTGGAAAATATTTGCTCACTGATATTTTGTCAGGATGAAGTTTAATTACCATACTATTAGAAAGAAAGCTTGAAGATGTTTCTATTACTATTAATATATTTCTTTTTAAAGTTAACTGTTCTGGTATCTTTTCCAAAGTTTCTTCATTAAAATAAAAAATTGTCAATTCCTATATCTATTTCCCATTCTTTAAATTATTCCTACAGCCATTATATATTATTTTACAGTGTCTGTATTAACAGCAGATTATTATACTTTTTCTGTATTAATGTTAAATTGTTTCACAATACTTACATCAACTTAGATTGTTCTGCAATGTCTAAGTCAATTTTAGATTGTGTTATAGTATCTGTATTAATATCAGATTATTTTGTAAAATCTGCACCTATTTTGAATTTTCCTATATTGCCTAAATTATGTTTACCTGGTCTTACCAAATTGACATCAAATTTGTTTTGCTCTATGGTATCCATATCAATTTTAGACTCTTCAACAATATTCATGACAAGATTTTTTTTCTAAAATGTCAGCATCAATTTTATGTTTCTTTAAAATATCTACACTATTTGCAGATATAATGTTCACATCAAGTTTACAATTGCAGTCACAATAATTTTAGATTTTTTTAACAAAGTTCAATCTTTGGTTTTGCTTGATTTGCTGTGCAATCCTTATTTCTTTCTGCAGACTCTTTTTTATTTTTGCAGGTATTTATACATTTCTGCATCATCCTATGCTAACTTTAATTCACCTTCTGTTTCATTTTCTGATGACTTTAGTTCATCTTCTGTTCCACTTTCAGCAGAATCTTTATCGCTACTTTTAAGTTTTTATTCATTTTCTGTTGCATGATTTCGGTCATTTTTTGTAACAACTGACTGAATATTTTTATGCTGACTTCACTCTTAATTTTCCCATTTTTAATTAATATCTTTACATATTTTTTAGAATTATAATTAGTTCCTCTCTTAGATGTATAGAAACCTCAAGATGGGTCTCTTTTATTTCTTAATTCCAAATATATTATTACAAAATCTATTTTTCATCAAAACCATTGATTATGATTACTCTGTTGCTTAAATTGATTTTGAAAATTTAAAACATTCCAGATTTATGCAAAATGTACTTTATACTAGGAAAAAAAAGAATGTGGTCTTACAAAAATTCAATTTTGTATATTTAAAATTAAATAGCCAAATCATTAAACTTCATTACTTGGATTCCTAAAAAAATTACTTATCTAAAGATAATTCTTGTCTTATCATGCCACACATTGCTAACACCATTTTTTTAAAAAAAAAAATACACTTCAGTATCTCAGGATATTTTCTTTCCAAATTGGCTAACACGTTGGCTCTCAGAATTAAAAAAAAAGTCTTTATACTATATCATGTAATTAAGGCACAGTGTGGAGTATTTAATTAATTATTAACAACTGGTTAAAAATTTTAACTGCTAAGAGTGTTTTATTTCTATATCAAACTCCTAAACATTGATGCCATATTTTTTAAAAATAACATAAAGTACTTTCCTACATCAAATTCTATGTGGGTAGCAGAATCTTAAAATTATTCTGTAATGAATACTAGGAGTATGGCTAAACTAATATCACACTTTCCAGAAAGTGCCACAAAGAAAAAGTCTAGACCTTCTACTTATTTTGGTATCCATGATTAATAAATGTTTACCCATATGGAAAAGAGTTAATTTTCCAAAGTAAGTAATACCAATATCCACTTTTCCTAATCATATAAAGTCACTTTTTTTTAAACACAGTCACAGAGATCAAAAATTATTTCTATTATAAATATAGAATGGACAGTATGCCCTTAATATAAATGTATAAGCTGGTGTTCCTTTTAGATTTACTAATTGCAATGGATAGTGATAGGATATCAATGTGTGTGATGTAAATTTAAATTTATTTTTTTATTATTCGAAAATGATAAAATGGTTATTATGCCTGCTGATATTCAAAATTGATGCACTGGATATTGGCGCATATATACATAAAAATCAAGTTTTCATAAAGGCGCAACAAACCAAAATAGAATTGATATATAATTAGTAATGAGTTAACCATAGCAATAAAGTTTAAAGAAAGGAGTGATGGGCAACATACATTATAAATACAAAATAAACTTACTCTTGAGAATTTAAATCTGGAAATAATGTGTTTAATATATATATATATATATATATATATATTGTAATGGAACGTACTTGCTGCATTCCATTTAAATTGAAGAAAGAAGGCCCCAAACATTGGGAAAGCCAAATATAATGGAATGTATCTTTATATGATCTCAAATGAAAATAAACATATGAACTTTTGCAACAATAATCATTAGTTAACCAAGCCCCTAACTTTGATACACCAAATGTAATGAATAATTAAACGAACATATTATGCTGACCACATTGTGGCGTTCAAATGTAATGGAACATACTTTTACTCCATTATATCAATCATCAGTTAACTGGGACCAACAGTTTGTGGTGCCAAATGTAATGGACAATATATCATATAAACATATTATACCTCAAATGTAATGGAACATCAATATATGAGAAGAAAATAATGCTTCAAACATTGGATGATAAACGTAATGGAATATATATAATCTAAATGAATCCAATTGTTGAGAAAGCCTAATATAATAGATTGTATGATTTAAATGAAGAAAAA
>JAQFVV010006271.1:1829902-2002334 GCA_028023455.1 Epiperipatus broadwayi
CCAAATAAATACAATATAGTGAAAATCACCTGACCAGTTTCTAGCTCTAATAATTAATGAAATATTCAATTGAATGCTTTAATTAGCTCAAGTTTCTTAATTAACCAGGTTCTGTTTTAAACCAACTCAAATCAAATATTCAGGAATCCAAGTGAGACCAGAAGTGGAAAACACGAAAGACATGGTAGATTACATTGAGACAATATCCCACAGGATATCACCTCAAATGGCATAAGAACACTATCCCCCCTTATACTATTATTATGCTATTAATAAATTCATAGTATTCTTATGAACTCGCAGTAACTTCTAATCACTAAGACTCATTTAACAATAAAGTATTAATCATATCTCCTAATAACAATAATAGTAATCATCTAGCTCAAATGAAATAATCTCAGGTTCTTAAATTTATTCGTATGTTAATAACATATGGTAGCAAAATATGATAAGGGGATTTTATGTCATAATCTACTACTCTGAAATTAGATTAATAATAAAACAGTAATAATCACAATCTTTATTGCCTAATCCAACTAGTACAGCTTTTCTTTCATCGCAAATTTATAACCATAATGAATTAGTTAATAATTTAATATCCCCCTTTTTTTATCTTTAAGTAATAAAATAAATTAATAAGTGGCAGTGTTTAGATAATTTGATAAATAAAGCAAGTGGCAACTAATCGCATATAATTTAGCAAAATCTTGCATGATAATGAATGATGACCAATGCTTAATGCAATTTATAATTATTTAATTACAAGAACATCAATAAACATTTAAAGTTTAAACACCCTTCTCTATTTATCATTTTGTGCAACAATCATATACTTAGTTTAATTGTTGTGAACATACTCTGTGAATTCATACCAATGATGTAGAGAGAAACAAAACTCAGAAACAAGTTTTAATAAACAAATTTTAAAATTTTAATAACATCAATTATAAAAAAAAATAAAACAAACAAATCTATTTACACATCTATTTACAGAGGATATCCTCAATTTCTTTACCCCTACAACTACATGAATTCATCCACATTATCTTTCTTTTATGGATTAATTCATTATTATGCACTTTTAAAGTCAATTGGTATTATTTCTCATTAATTTATCATATCACTTATTTAACTGTTTATGTATTAACACCATTCTTCCTTTTAATATTAAAGTTACTGTATTATAAATTATCTATGTGGATAAACATCATTTATAACATCATAATTTTACAATCAATATGGTTTTTAAAAGAAAAATTACATTTTTCTTGTAACTTTATATAAGTCACTCCGCATATTATTCTAAATGTATTATTACTTTTAACGTTTGTTCTCCAGTAACTATAGTAAACTATAACATCACATTTATTCATAAGCCATACTCATGTATAATACTATAACACGGGTTTATTATCACCTGTTACAGTTTCACATATACTATAATTATCGAATGTTATTGTATTTTTAAATATGCAATACTTATATTTTTTAAAATATAAGTAACAATAAGAAAACGTGAAATTATATTTAATATTTTGTATATTTCTGTTGGATATACTTTTATAAAATTATAGTTCATTTCTTAAAAAAAGAATTAAAATAATTCTCTAACTCCTTCCCTTCTTAGGATATTTGCATCTTTCTTTCAATAATCATAATCTATATTTGTTAATATAACCTATTCTTATTCCAAATAATAGCATGACATACATTCTAAAATATCTATTGTTTCCTTTTTAATAGACTTATCATATAACGATGTAGTTGCAAGAAATACAGATAAAGATAGCGAAAGATGTATAGGATATCGGGAAGATAGATAGATAACTTATCCGCAATACTTCAAAAATGTATGGAACAGTGATAATGAATAGGTCCGACATTCATTGTCTAATAACCTTGGCGATAAGCATGATGTAGCTATTTACTCAGCTTTACCAAACATCTAGTAAGACTCATAAGAAATATATCAAAATACCACTGTCCAAGACAACATGGAAATTTTTGATAAGTAGGGCTTTATTGAAAGCTCACGTACCAGTTAACATCTAAAACTACCTATTATTTCATTCCCTGCTTAGCATCCTAGTTTTTAATGCATCCTCTTGGTTTCCCGAATCACCGTACTACAGAGTCACTACTAACTATCTCTCTCAAAGATTTTTACTGTATCCAACAACATAGATAAAAATGCTAACTACTTTTTAAAACAATAAATAAAATTAATAATGTAAAAGCATCTCCTATTCCATAAGAACAATTTGTCTTGCTTTATTACACTGTAGATTCAACATCGTTTTGTTAAAATAACATTTAAATATCCCAATCGGAAAATTAACAGAAAATATCACATAACCATAGGTTATATTGAACTATATTAATAACACATAAAATGATTATCGTATGCATATTTTTAAAATCTAATCACATCTCCAAAGTGTTTTAGAGTGTTGATATTTTCAAAATGCGTTTTTACAACAATAATAACAATAAAACTTTTTGCACTACATTCATTCGATTCTCAGCTGATCTAAATAAATAAAACATACATTATATATCATTAATAATTATAAATGTTACCAAAACCAATCTTTATCTTCCTATCAGGGTTCGTAGTAGGTTTCTTTCTCTTGAAACATCGCAAATATACAAATTTCATACATACAATTTTATTTTAAAATTTAAAAATCAAAACATATCATTTCACTTATAATGTTATATATCACGAATTAATGTATTTTGTTTCCTATTGCTATCTAAAGCAATGTTTGCTTAGGTTAGTAAGAAAATAATTCAAACCATAATCACATATTTTTCTGATGGTAAATCTTGGTTAGTCCATAATATTATTATTTCTTCTTTATCCCGATAATCTCTTTCTGCTTATTAAAGTTTTAAATAAATTAGTTCATTTAATAAACTGTTTAGACGATCTTTAGTTTTATGTTTAATCAAATTATTAAAAACATTTATTTAGTTATCCACATAAGCTTTTAAATGTTCTGGCGTACTACCTCGGCAGCGTTGATGCATCTTTTATTTCTAGTTAAACTACAATTATTTAATAATTACGTACTATGTGCGTTTCATGGAATCAATATTTTATATTTTCTCTTCTGATAAAATATTTCAACTTCATGCTTTCATTCATTATTATTTTATAGACACTACTTCAGATCCTTGACTATTTTCTAGATATTTTCTCCAGTCATGTAGAAACAATTCAAACTATTTCAATATTAAAATTCCTTTGTCCATTATTATTGTAGAATAATGCTTATTTTATTTTCCATTATCTTCATTGCTTTGCTTTGAGTCTCTTTCATTGATTTTATACGCCTGAAAACAGCTTTCATAGTGATACGCTACTATAAACTATATGCAGCACGATAATATTAACATATTTGGAACATTATAGAACTTACAACTTTGGTTTTTGGGAGTCTATCCATTTTTCTATTGAAAACTCCGATCATATTCCGATAGAATCCACTGGCAGGTTACTGTAAAGTTAATGACTTAGTACATATGAAAAACTTTTTTTTGACCTTTATTCTAAGATTCTCTTGAGGATGATTTTTAAATTGTCAGTTGAGTTTCTACTAAATATATTATTAAAATTGTAATGAAAGAATGGATTAATAAATTGAAGAAAAGTGAAACATTTTAGAGAGCTCAAAATCTTACCTCTGCTCTGGCAGTCTACACATTTTTGTTCTTCCAGTTCTCTACAATTAGTTGGCTAGCGATTTTTATTACGTCTGCCAAAGTCATGTTTTTTATTGAGTCTGAATTCCTAACTTGGACCTGACAAACAATTTCTAAATTTTAAAGATCATGACGTAATAGTCTTAAATGCATAACTAATTGTTATTTTTAGATCGGGAGAGTATTTATCTATTGCAATTTAACTACCTTTAGAGCGAATTTTGAAACAATAAATTAAATAAGTGTATACTACTTATTTTTACGTGTGATGTGTGACAGTTCACATCAAACACTCCTATGATATTCTATTTATTAATATTGTAATTATTATGATATTAGTTTAAGCCGGTTCTTATACATAGAATATTCCAGACAGTGATTGTATGATCATTTCGAATTATTTAGTCTATTTTTATCTGTGTGAATAAAATTTGCAATACTTATATTATAATAAAATAATTTATATATAGTTTCGAAAGAACTCAATTTAGAAAAATATAGAAGGTGGATACAAGTTCTCATATCACAATATTTATTAATATCATATTTACAATATATATATATATATATAATAAGAAAAACGTAGACTTCCCAATTAAACAAGTAATACATCTAAATGCATTAAAACACAGGCAATGGTGAAGCTAAGTACAAATTTTAATATTAATTGGTTGAACACTTTCAAAAAGTTTTTTATCTTCTCAAAATCATAGCATATGAGTTGAGTAAACACGATAGAAAATGTATGCAACAAATATTTAAATATATGCAAAGTGGATTAGAAAATCCACTTTTTGGAGAGAGAAAAGCAAGCTTCCTTCCAGTTTATAGCGCGGGTGTTCGCTATAAGCCATACACATAATTCATTATCAAGTTAAGCCATACCTAATAGCACATCAGCTGACTCACCCATACTCTTAGAAGAATTTTTAAAAAAGAAAAAAATTAATAAAATACACTATGATTCATGAAAGACTACTCTGATCAACTTACCATAAACTAAATATTTATTACTTCTCAATACTTCAAAATTGCCATAAGCAACATCAGCCAATTACAACATTTATATATCCTAAGATATTCCAATTTATGGTGAAGGATGGTTGCTAAAATGTTTAATATGTTTAACAGAATAAAAATAAATTAATATTTTACAGCGTTCGTTTTATATTTCAAATGTTCTCAAATAAAATTTTAAAATTTTCTTTTATTAATAAGAAAGAAATTTAACAAAATGTGCACATATATTAATAAATGTCAAATATAATACTTATTGCAGAACTGATAATGTTTTTGTATAAAAGAAAATAAATAATGATTATAGAAAAAGTATTTATCATGAAAAGTTCATTTTAATATTTCAAAACTAACAGTGAAATGTATACGTTGTCTCTATTTTGTTACTAATTCACCTGTTGCAACCACTTCAATTAATGATTTGTTAGAAAATTCCAGCAGGATAAGGTTCTCACATTTATTTCTCAGTATCAATTTGCCAAAAAGGGTTCATCCACATCTGATGCCAACTGTTTGTTTAAAATGATTGTAGACTACAATAGAACCTTTAAAAAATCTAAATCAGTGGTCATCCAGCTGGACATTGCTGGAGCCTTTGACTCAGTTTAGACCCATTGTCTCTTCTACCTACTTGGCGAGTTTGACATCTCATCTGGCATTACCAATATAATAGGTAATCTCAATAATAGGCACATTTCCTTCTCCCTAAATAGGAGGACTTCTTCCTCTTTCTCTCCTACAAATTCCATCCCACAGGGCTTTCCACTTAGCACCCTGCTTTTTATAATTTATATTAATCCATTATTAATTAAATTTGAGTAGAAACTCTTTGGTGTATACATCCCAGCACTCAAAAAATCAACCCCCCACATCTCTTTCATGGATGACCTGGCTGTTTTTCTCCCTTCTCAAAAGCTAATACCCAAACTTGTTGAAATTCTGCAGATCATTTTCTTCCAGTTGGGATTGACTATCAACATGGGAAAATCCTTGGCATGAAAGTTAGCCTCCAGGAACACTATCACTTCTCTACTTTTTGCCAAATCCCAAAAATTTTTGGGTTTTCCGATCTTTAACTCTTATTCATCAATGAGAAAAACCATCAAAGAATCACTTCTCCTCTCTATTAACAAGATCACATCTTCATTATCAAAAGTCTATATATCTCTGTTTGCAAAGACATACTTCTTAACATCTTTGTGTTTTCAAGGATTTTTTATTTCATGCCGATCATCAATTTCTCACAAGAGTTTATTAGAAAAATAAACACTTTATGCTCAAAACTTTTCTGGAAAGGCAGAACTCTAGCTATTAGCCTCAGAAACCTTCAGAAGCATACAAAACTCAATGGACTTTCACTTCACTCCTTTGCAATGTTCCACTTCTAACATGCCTATAATACTATCCTAAAAAAATTCCCAGTTCTCTGATGCATTATGCTTCACTGCTGTTTTCCCTATGGATACCCCTCCTCATCCTGAGAAGAGCTGTTTGTTGTCCCAATTAGAGCACATCTCAAAATTTACCATTATATTTATTCAACCAAATTCTCAAAAATTAATTTTGGGAGGCATATCATCTTATTAATAATGATATTCCTCCTTGTCCTTTCCTTTTATCCTTCTCTAATCATACCATTATTAAAAAAAAAATCAAGTGGTGGCATCTGGAACCTAAATATTTAGACTTTCTAATAAATTTAAACCTAAATACTCTTCCTACAAATCATTTTCTGGTCACCCATAGGGATTTCTTACAGATAGACCAGGCCTGCTCTTTATGTCATAGGAATGATGAGACCATGTTGCATGTTTTCTGTATGTACTTTACTTCAATGTTATAGGGACATTATAGCCTCCATCTATAGCCAGAAGCTTACTCTCACTCCCCTGATTAGAAGCATTGGCAACGGTGTGTTTTCATCTATTAAGATTTCCACTTTTTTACTCTTTGCATATTGGTCCATTAGATATATGCTTATCTTTAATCCTACCATGATAATCGACATCAATTATTTATATCAAAGCTTCAGACTATCCATGATATAGACAAAAAATTAGCTCCTTTATTTATTTTTAAGACTACATGGGATCTTTTTTCCATTGCAGATATTCATTTATAATGCTTGGGTTGTATATTTGGCTGTTCCTGACTGCAATACTAGTAGTATTATCTTTATCCTGGCTTTATCATTAACTGCATTGCTTTCACCATTGTACTAATGTAATAATATCTAAATAATAAAATATTTTTATGAGGAAAAAAACAATAAAAAATAGCAAAGGGCTGTAATAGTTTTGATGATGATAATAGTAATACAATATTATGTATATATATTGGCATAATTTTCAGAAACAAGTGATAGCTTTGGAAAAAATATTCACACTAATAATTTAGCCAAAATAATGGGTAGATTGAAATCATCCATTATGATGTCCATCCTCTGGAATGGAACCATGACGAAATTCACCAGAAGTATCATTAAAATTTTATGAACCTACCTTTCATTAATATAAGTAACTATAGAAATGAATTCCTATGAATGCAGCAATTAATTATTTTGTAATTTCTAATTAAAATATTTACTAACAAATAAATACCATCAATTTTATATAAATTAATATTTCAACATTAATAAAATTGCATTAAATTGAATTTAATATTATATTGCAAATAAGCAGACTGTTAATGAAAACATCCATAGAAAAGATATTTTTTAAAGAAATATTCAGCTTTATTACTCCCTTGCATGCTTTTGCTATAATATGTATTTAATATTCATGACTTTAAAAAACTAGCATTTCTGTGATGTTTTCATTAACAATAGTTTATTACATTAGCTCAGAAAGGAAGGAAATTATTTATAGTTGTATTATATTCGACATCTCTATAAAATTATCAATAAATTAACTATTAAATAACAACTTTGTAACATTAACTTTATTTAAACAAAAAAATGCATAATGTTAGTAATTTTTATTAGTTATTCATTAAAATATAGATTTTCCACAGATAGGAGGGACTGGTGTAGTAAAAATTACGCTATAGAATTATTATTTATTAGATATATAATGTATTTTAAATATTAAAACTACAAAAATATACATCATCATCATCATCATCATAATAATAAAATAAACACTTTTAATGCACCCACTAATGTCTCTTAAAATTTATTTTTAAAATATGTACTGTAATGAGCATACACATTAATGGCATATTTTTGTGCATTCTATCTTATTTAAACAAGCCATGTTAGCGTATATAGATGAGGAAACTAGTGGTTAATAATAAAATGAATTATGATTTTTAGTAATAGTATGGTTAGTATTTAAAAAATCAACAACAATGTTGGTAGTCCTGATTATATGATATTTACAGATATTTATAAAAATTAAAATAAAAAACATTAATTATTTTATGTCGATGAATTTATAATATACATGTCATACTAATATTTGTAGACGATATCCATGTGTTCAGCTGAATCAAACTCTGATGGTTTTTATAAGGTTTTTCATATAATTGTGTAAGATAGGAAGGTAATGGTGCATTTAAAAACTATTCTTTTAAATAAACTTACTGTCATAACTGCAATGGTTTGGCTAAGAAATATATATTGAAACTGATAGTATCACTGAGCCTTTACTATCTTCTAATGAATATATTCTGTTATATATAATCTGCCAATTAGTTTGTTTCACTAAAATCAGTCAACACTTAGACAATTCCAATATCAGTAATAATGAACAAGCTCAATTTGTTGTCAAGGCAACCTCCTTTTAATAATAAAGGTGGAATCCCATCTTTATTTATGGCCCAATATATTTATATAGACACTAGAGATTACAACTTGACCACAGAGATTAAAATTATAGATACAAAAAAGTTTAAATAAATCTCTTTAAACAGATAAATATAACCTATTCTAAATGTAGACTAATATATAGTCAATTACAACATTACAAACAGCAATTATAATTTTCGAATTGCACTCAAAGTATTATTTAAATAATAAGTGTAATATTTTTCAAAACCAAATGGGTTTATAAATAATCACTAAAATCACTCAACACTTAGACAATCCCTAATCAATAACAATCAACAATCTCAACCTGTTATCAAATCTACCTATGCAATAAAGATGGAATTCCACCTTTATTCATGATCCAATATATTTATATAGGAATTACAGATTGCAACTTGACCACAAAGATTGAAATTAGTATGTTTACATCTCAAAATATTCCTTTTAGCTTAATTAATATAATAACAATGAAACAATAAATAGTTAACGGTTGTAATAAATCTTAAATAATTATAATAAAAAGTGTAGGTACTTTTAGTTATGATGATTATAATATTTATTTTATAAAGCCAGACGGTATTGAAATTAAACTGAGAGACTGCAAACTTCTCAAGCGCTTATGACTATCAACAGCCAATCAGATCGTAAACACTGAGACAGAGATTTTAAAAAGAAAAGGGTGGTTCCACCTTCTTCTTTACTTGTTTTTCTATATATCCAAGCCAGTCTAAAGTACTTAGATTTGAAAGGGTGAATCTTAAATATCTTCAAGTTATAACATCGAAAAACTACTGCGTAGTAAATCGAAAGATTTCACGCTGTATATTCGTAATTTGAACTCAGTGAGTTGAGTGTGAAGATATTTAAGATTGATGCTTTCAGATCTAAGTACTTTAGACTGGCTTGGATATATAGAAAGACAAGTAAAGAAGAGGGTGGAACCATCCTTTTCTTGTTAAAATCTCTGTTTGTGTTTACGATCTGATTGGCTGTTGATAGTCATAAGCGCTTGAGAGGTTTGCAGTCTCTCAGTTTAATTATGATGATTATGAAAATAATTGAAAATATTTTTTTTATAATGGTTATTTGTAAGATTGGTTATTACTATTGAAAATTTATTGTTTTATTGTTATATTTATAGTTTTATTATTATTAATTTTTAACGGATATTTTATTTATTATATACATATTGTAACGGAACACAATCACTCACAGGATGAGGAAGGCATCATTAATGTGTAAAACATTTACTTATGTGATCGGTTCTGTTACATTAAAGGTATATGTTTTATTTATTTACCTCTTTATTTATTTCTTTGTTTATATTTTATAAGACAACCTGTTTCAATCATCATCACATAATCTGACCCATGATACCGACTACATTAATCCATATAGATAGGTTTTTTAAATATTTTTAAGCCTATATTACTATATCAATGTATAAAATAATTATTAGATTTATAATAGCATTTCACAAATCATCAAATCTTTATACTATGATCTTTTTGGTGTTAATGATTTTAAATAATATTTTTAATATACAATATTATGTGGCTATCTAAATTATCGTAATCCTATAGATTATTGACGAATCTAAACTATTATATTTCCTCAATCGAACAACGTCTTTATATAGTAAAGAATTGCTATTTCAGTTAAGAAATAATTTTCTCTGATGAAAGAGCATTTTATCTACATTCATTCTTTATTGATTATTTTGATGATCAATAATTTCTCAAGGTAAAGCATGATCTTTAAGAGGCAGTTATACAATTTAGAAATGCTTGCTTGGAATGAGATCAAATCACACACACAAGATAGATTTTATTTTTTACGATAAAAATTAAGATAGATTTTATTAGTAAGCAAAAACAAATTTACTAAATATAATATAAAACATATATTTGCTTATTTTGTCAAATTTAGGTAAGACTAGCTTAGTTTTACTGGAATGTGATGTTAATTTATTAGGATTCATCAATTTAGAGAAATTTTTTGCCTCACTTCATTTGAAAATTAATGGAGTCATCTTAAGAAATGTAGAGCACCATGCATTATTCCCAGTAAATATATTTGCTGATTTTGTCAAATTCAGGTAAAACTAGCTCAGTTTTACTGAAATTTTATGTTAATCTATTAGGATTAATCAATTTAGAGAAATTTTTTGCCATTACAACGATAAATTGATATTAAATAAAAAAATAAATACAAAAAATTAATACATATACTTAATTAATTAAAATGAATATGTAAAAGTTGTTATGGATAAAGCATTAATAAATGATACTTATGAATATATAATATTATATTGGCAGAGTTTTTAGTTTCTAATAATAAAGTAAATTTTGCCATACCTTTGATTGTGGGTCTATTCATGCCATGATATCCCATGATTTCCAAAATATACTATGTTTATAAAATTTGTATTTTATAAATGCATTCACTCATGATTATTAATTAGTACTTAATTTTATTTTTTTCTTATTTGGTACTAATGCCAGACAAGGGCCATTTTTTATTATGAAAGGATAACAGATAGGTTCATTTGAGTTGGTCATTTCCTTTTCTCTCATTAAATACAGACAACAGCTGATCATCTTCAATAGGAAGACCATATGATCTAATGTCTGATTGGCATGTACTGGTTTTTAGCAATGCATTCTTATGTTGTTCATTTTCATAATTATTCTGGTTATCTTTGGAGTAATGACAACAGACAAATGTTAATATTTGCTTTTAAATGCAAATGTCCTTTAACCACTTTGCCAAAAATGATTTTTAGTTACCATCCAATGGATGTTCCCAGCTTGTCATCTTCAATGTGCCAAGTATTATCTAGAAATAGCACAAAATGAGTGAATGACTTGCTATCTTTTTATTTATACTTTTTTCATAATAATACAATGCATCTCTAGTCAAATTAATCTTATTTCATTAAATCATTGATAATTTTTTTATACAATAAAATCTAATTTAAAAGAAAAATTCAAATCAAAGATTATAGATATGATTAAATCAAAATAAAATTTTATATTCACTTTTCTTTTTGTCTAAAATATTTTATTTATTTTCTCTTTATATATATATATATATATATGCTAATTCTAATATTTTCAAAGATAAAAGATGTCATATTATTATTATTTGTGGGATATTCTGTGTAGTGAAATAGCTAAATGCTGACGTTTCAGTACAATATCAAGTACCTTCCTCAGAGCGTCCTCTTTCTCAAATCATAAGAATGCATGTGAGATTTAAAATCGTTTTTATCGTTTTCTTTCTTCTCATATTTAAATTCTATTGGTTGAGAAGTTTTAAAATTTATTTTCTCTTCCAATAGCTTCTTCCAAATGTTGTTTTAATCTTCTTTAATTCACCCCTTTAATTTATGCTCTTGGGCCTTTTAAAAATCTCTATAGCTTCTCTTAGCAATCTCTGGTCATATTGCTCAATTTTTGCTTAAAATATTTGTTGGTTTTTTCAAAATTGATATCATGATTAGTTAATTTTATATGAGAATAAATTGCTGATGGATTGGATTTTTCTCTGACTGCCAGAATGTGTTATTCGTTTCTAATAATTATTCTACGATTAGCTATCCATATATATATATATATATATATATATGTGTGTGTGTCTGTGTGTGTGTGCGTGCGAACAGTACATGGATTTTCATATACACCATGACACTCCAAAGAAATTTTAAGCGGAAATATTTCACTATTTTTTTAAAAATAGTGTAAACTGCGTGAATATTATTATTCTTGAAAATGTTACCAATTTTATTAGTTACTCATTTTATATATGGCAAAATTCTCTTAATTTCTGATGTATCAAAATCTTTTTTTCTTTTTATATGTATAAGCTCTATTAATAATGTTGTAATTAAAACCATTATCAAGAAGCATTTTATTAGTAACAGAAATATCCTGGTGAAAATGGCTATCATCAGAAAGTCTCTTTGTTCTATCCAATAATGTATTTGCTGCTGAAAATAGTTGTGCAAGATGGTGATGAGAAGAAAAATGTAGATACCTCCCAGTGTGAGTTGTTTTTTTATATATACCATGGGATAAAGAACCAAGTTCCTTTCTTTCAATCAAAACATCTAAAAAAGGTAATTGATTATTATTTTCTATTTTCATAGTAAATTTAATATTGTTGTGAAAAGAGTTTAAAAAATTAAAAAAGTCATCAAGTGCATGCTTACCATGAGGCCAAATAACAAAGGTATCATCAACATACCTCAGCCATATAGATGGTTTTTTAACTGCTGAAGTCAAAATTTTATTTTCCAAATCCTCTATAAAAATAGAAGCTAATGCTGGAGAAATTGGTGAACCCATAGCTAGACCTGATGTTTGTTTATACATCTGTCCATCAAAAACAAAAAATGTATTCGATAAGCAGTGTTCAATCAAAACCATAGCAAAATTAGGCAACTGAATATTTTTTAAAACTTGAATAGCTTCATTTACAGGTACACTAGTAAAAAGTGAAACAATGTCAAAACTTACCAAAATATTATTCTTAGTCAATTTAATACCCCGGATAAGCTCAAGAAAATGATTCCCATTTTTAACAAATGATGACATCTCTGTTAAATGCGGCTGTAAAAAAGAAGTCAAAAAACGAGCTAGTGTCTGTGTTGGTTAACCAACTGCACTTACAATCGGTTTCAATGGAATATCTGGCGTATGAACTTCTAGTAAACCATATAGTTTTGGATAAAAAGAAGATTTTTCTCTGGGGGTAAGCTGGATCTTTGTTTCTAAATCTAGATCAGTAGAATAAATTAATGCTTTCGTTTTCTTTTCAAGGTAAGTCATAGGATCTCTATAATTTTTTTATAAATATTATCATTTAGTAAATCATGTATTTTTTATAATAATCAGCCCTATTTAAAATTACTGTAGTATTACCCTTATCTGCTGGAGGAATAGTAATATATTTGTCATTTTTTAATGCAAACAAAGCTCTTCTTTCATTAATTGATAAATTAGTTTTAGGTGGTTTTGCTTTATTTAAAATATCGTATATTTTCCCCGTCATTATATCTGCATCTCCGCAAGCTATTTTTGATAAACTACTTTCCACTCTGCAAATAACATCCTCAAAAGATAATTTTGTTGGTGTTATCGCAAAATTAAAACCTTTATTTAAACCATCCTGCACAACTATTTTCAATGGCAAAGACATTATTGGATAGAACAAAGAGACTTTCTGATGATAGCCATTTTCACCAGGGCATTTCTGCTACTAATAAAATGCTTCTTGATAATGGTTTTAATTACATTATTAATAGGGCTTATACATATAAAAATAAAAAAAGATTTTGATACATCAGAAATTAAGACAATTTTGCCATATATAAAAGGAGTAACTGATGAAATTGGTAACATTTTAAAGAATAATAATATTCACACAATTTACACTACTTTTAAAAAAATAGTGAAATATTTCCACTTAAAATTTCTTTGGAGTGTCATGATGTATATGAAATTTCATATAGGATCTGTTCACATACATATATTGGACAGACTAATCGTAGAATAAATATTAAAAAGAAAGAACACATTCTGGAAGTCAGAAAAAAATCCAATTCATCAGCTATTTATTCTCATATAAAATTAACTAATCATGATATCAGGGTTTTTCTGATGGTTTGTGATGATGGTGTTCTAGCTGTATTTGTATATTGGACTATTTCCATCATCTAATATGTGCATTGTGTCTTTAGAAAAGTTTAATTTTTAGTTAAATATTTCAAATGCATTCAACTGTTAGTAACATCACAGCAAACAGGTTAGTATATTCACCAATTGTTAGTAATATCACAGCAAACAAATGTTAGTAATATCACAGCAATTACTAACATTTGTTTGCTGTGATATTACTAACAGTTGGTGCATATACTAACCTGTTTGCTGTGATGTTACTAACAGTTGAATGCATTTGGAATATTTAACTAAAAATTAAACTTTTCTAAAGACATTCAACACACATATTAGATGATGGAAATAGTTCAATATAAAAATACAATCATGATATCAATGTTGAAAAACAAATATTTTAGCAAAAATTGAACACTATAACCAGAGATTGCTAAGAGAAGCTATAGAGACTTTTAACAGGCCCAAGAGCATAAATGAAAGGTGTGAATTAACGAAGGTTAACAACATTTGGAAGAAGCTATCGGAAGAGAAAATAAATTTTAAAACTTCCCAACTAATAGAATTTAAATATGAAGAGAAAGAAAATGATAAAAACAATTTTAAATCTTACATGCATTCTTATGATTTGAGAAAGAGGACGCTCTGAGGAAGGTACTTGATATTGTACTGAAATGTCAGCATTTAACTATTTCACTACACGGAATATCCTGCAAATAATAATAATAATATGATATATATATACAAAAAAAAAATAGGACAAGGTATTTTTTCCCTTATCTTACAATTCTGTAAATTAATTAAAAGATTATTTGTAATTATAGCTGAAACAAAATTTTGTATAATATTTTTTTCTTTTCTTACTTATTATATAAAATAGACTTGGTAAATTTCACATAACATTATATTTATTTAATAAAGTAAATGTATTTTCATTACATATTGCTATTAAAATATATACTTATAAATACATTATGAGGATGTACATGTGTATGTTTACGATTTATACCAGAACATACCAACAAATTCATTTGTAATATCATCAATTTTATAATATAAATATTCTATTGTTATAATTTATAAAGTTACAAGTCTTTTTTTAAAATCAAGATGTTTGGAGTTGGTTTACTTTATTCATTGTTAGCACGGTCCTTTGCAATGTCAAACAACATTGTATTGAATTAAGTTTAATATAATTACAATATATATATATATATTGTATCTATTTCAAATTAATATATAAGATTTGTAACTATTTAAATTAACACAGAAATACACCTCTCTCAGGTGTGTGGCATATTTCAATCCCTATTTGGCATGCCATTTGTAACTATAATTTGTAACTATTTTAATATGTCACATTTGTAACCATAATAAATATTTAGTTAGGGGAAATTATTAATTATTAGATATATGCCTATCCAATCTGTACCATTTGTAACTATATTAATTCATCATAGCATAGATAAAGAAATTATAGAATCACTGTGCCACTTGAAAATATCAGCATTAAAGATTCTTGGTATTTATTTATATATTGGGGCAGTCATTTGAACAATAAAACATACTGGCCATTGTCATCAAATAAAAATAATATTAAATATAGCAACTGAATAAAAGTACCCACTGTGAAATTCCTGGAGTGCCTTATGCTTATCTCCAATACTAGGTTCTTCTAACAAAGAATCCTTCCTATTCTTCTTTCCAAATATATAAGACCATTCATGGTCATATGCACACACTGGTGCTATTCATGACAACTTATAAAAAATATATATATTCTATAAAACTAATATTATGAAGTTGGAAAGGGATGATATCACTCTTTATTCAGTTTAGCTAAGTACATGTGTTTTCCCATAAGCGCCACTAGATTGTTTTCAATCTAGATAAGTATCTGTTTATAGTGTACTTGAGTTCAAACTCATTCAGTACATTTTTATTACACTGACTTGGATGACTAATGAAAAAAAATGACATTCTTACATTTTATCTATATTGATAAAATTACAAGATCCCAATATTACCAAAGTTTATACTATAGATCAAAGATTCTTATAGACATTGCTAGCTCATTAACGTATATTGATGAACAGACATGTATAATCCTATTAATGGCTTCCAAACAAGCATGTGAAGACCATTATTGATATTGATGGCCATTTAACTAGATTATTTATCACAATAAAGGTAATAATGATGATGATGATAAAAATATCATAATAATAATGATAATAATAGTGATATCATAATAATGATTATAATAGTGATGATGATACCAGCCATGGCTTATCAATAAACTCACAACAATAAATTCATCTTTATAAACTTATAGGCATCTATTAAAATTATCCTATTTCATACTGGGATTTAATAATACTAGTGGTGATGATTGATCATCACGAATCTCTTTGCATAATATTCAATTTTCTATAAACCCCTATTTACTAAAACATATTCATTACGCTAAACATTAAATTTAATGATTATAATTTATTAATGATGATTGATGGCGATCATAACTTTTATATAGTATTATTTGAAACATTTTTTAACCAACAACATGATATCCATCTTTGATGAGGATGATCTAAACTCATGGACATAACACAATTTTAGCTTTCTATTGTTGAACTATAATTATCAAAATTTGGTTATTCTCAAGCATAATCCTTAAATACTTAAATATCAACATTCTAGTTTACCTATTATTTTGCGGACGCTTAATATTTGCCAGTGATTGCTCAATATATACGAATAGTAATATTTAATAACTGTGAGCAATGATGATGAATTAAAATGATAGAATTAAGACAAGAAAAAAACACACAATATTCTTAATAATAACTCGGAAACCAATTAAGATATATAATTATATTTTATTAACACTACTACTCTTTCTTTCCTTCTTTAAAGTCAAATCAACAATTAAATAAATGGCTTATTACCATATTAATTCAATACAAAAATTAATATAAAAATTTATATAAGTATAAGCAAATAAACTTAATATATATAGGTTTGTCATTTCTTGATATCTCAAAATAAGCTGACTTAAATCAATATTAGAAAAAAAATACATATTCTATAAAATGCTTATTTAAGACTTTTCTTACTTATCATATCATAAAATAAATTTCAGGTGTAACTTGTATATGTTATTTCACTTCCATTCAAATGTAATGCCCTACTTTTTAATTTACCATTTTAAACTAATCATATATAACCTATTCTTTGATGTGTTTGGATAAGCAGTTACACATGCACGCATTCGGTAATGTTAACATATATGTTTAAAATGTATACCCATAAATTACATATATAAAAATATCTTTTTCTTTTGCAACCTTATAGCGAAAGAAAATAAAATACATGATATTAATTTTTTTAATATGCAACAAGATAAAATAAAAATAAAAAACATTATAAATGCATATATCTATAGGTTGCTCATTATCATTAACAACTGAAGAACAATTAAAAAAAAACATTTCAACATTACAATATATAATAAAAAAAATAATAAAAAAAAATAATGAAAAATTTAAGTTTAAAGATTTAAACTATGTTTGTGCTATGTTGTGAGATATTGCAAATAACTATAGATAAACAAGTCTTTAATGTTTCTGTATCAAAAAAGAAAATTGCTTTGACCAGTAAATTAAGGTTTACTTTTAATAAGTAAAAGAATAAAATCGGTTAAAGAAAGTTCATATTTACCCGTTTACTTTTTACTTCTTATTAATGTCCTGAGTTTGAATTTTCAGACTGCTTTTCTTTGCTCAACAACAACAACAAAAAAGAAAGTTATTGCAGATACTTTTAAGATAATGCTGAATCAATTGACTTGCTTATTTCTTCAATTCTATTATTATTCATTGTTGAATGGCTTCCTTCTACCATTTTAAAAAAAGTTATTATAAGTACTTTTTGAATAAGTAGGTACCGGTGGATTTGCTTGTCTCTCTCCTTTTAAAAAATAATTGCTGTTGACACTTTAGATGATTGAGGTAAACTAACAAAATTTGATTCATGGCTTCAAACTTGGTTCTACATGGCTTTTATAAATTTTCTTTTCCTCCTATTTCCTCTTCTCCATTCATTCGAAGGTAATGAGCTTTTAATAAGCCAGGAACTAGAAACAAAGCATTCCATATAGCTTGTGTGGTTGGCTTCAAACTCTATCATTTTGTTGGTTATTACTTGATACATGACTTCATAGACAGATCAGCGATTTTAACTCATTCTGTATTAACCAGGAAGCAGAAAAAAATGGTTTAGCAATGCAGAGGCATAGTATTATGCATAGCCAAATATGTTAATATCATATTTATACAATTGTTAATAACTTCTATTAAATTCAATCTTGTTCCAATGTTTTCCTCTCTTCTTTAATATTGCTGGAAATTGTTTATATAGACGCACATCTTCGTCTATATTGACTTTATACCAGAGTCTTATACTTCATTTCCTTTCTCAATTTTTAAAGAGTGAATAAAAAAAATCAAATCGCTTACTTTTCTCCTACTGAGTTGAGTCTCAAAATAATAATCACTGAGTTACATCTCACTTTAATAATAATAATCTGAGTGACTGTCTCTCCAAAATATTCATATTGAGTCTCTAAAAATAAAATCATACTGACTGATCAAAAAATAAAATCATACTGCCTGATCATCTCTCTAAAAAAAATTAATGACTGAGTGATCATCTCTCTAAAAAAAATTAATGACTAACTGATCATCTCTCTCTAAAAAATTAATGACTAACTGATTAAAAAATTGTTTCAATCATTTATATCGCGAATTTCAACCAAAGAAAAAAAAAACATCTGGAAACCTTATCTTAAAAAAAAAATCAAAGCTTCACAAGTTTGACGTCGGTCACAATCAATAAAGACTTAAAATTGATCGCTATCGTTATCTACATCAAAGCACCTCTTTTGTAAAAATAATCTTAAGACACAGACAACAACAAACCTGGAATCTATAGCCATCAGAAATAGGTGTAAAAGTATCTTTGTGTTTGTACAGATGTATTCATTCTTTCATACGTGTACATTTTTTTTATCTCCTAATCTAATAATCTCCATCGCCTTATTTTTACACTTTTCTGATCTACTCTATTTTAATAAAACCAAAGTTAAATAATATAACACCTTATTTAATAAAAATATATATAATAAACCATTACCAAATATTATTACCCTCTACATAATGGTTTATTCATTAACTATCTATAAATTTATAATAATAAATACACATATATAAATCCTCATATATATAAAAGAAATTTTTTTTTAATTAAATAATATATCTGTGTGTTTGAAATGAGTCATATACATACAATATATATATATATTGTAGATAGAGGCAAACTCTGACCATGTCAGATATTACAAATTTATTAAACTAAAGTAAATTTAAAATGAAATATGAAAAATAAATATTTCTTTTACATATATATTTAGAATAACCTGTATTAATTTACTTAAAGATTTTTATTTACTAAATAATAATATGAGAATTCCAAACATTTTTTAAATAATGAGAATGTTAATGTTAAAATTGAGAGAAAAAATATAAAAAGTAATAAAACTCATAATATTTTTTTAGTTTTTCTCTTCAGTAATTTTATCTATTAGGTTTATTTTTTTTTAAAAAGAAATAAGATAAATGGATTTGTTTCATTCTCTCTCTCTCTTCAGTAATTTATTGATTAATTTTTTAAAAATAATAATAATCAGAGAAAACTTTTATCTATTCTTTATCAGGCCTTTTTTTTTTTTTTAAAAAAAAAAAAATAAGGTTCTAACATTTTTGTTAAAAAATGTAGTTTTAATTAAAGTTATTTTTTTCTTTTTCTTTTTCTCTAAAAAAAAATTATGTAATTAAAATAATTAAAGATTATTCTTAGTTTTTTTTTTTTTGGAAATTAAAAAGAAAAAATAATTACAGGGGGATTTTTTAGTGATTGAACTAGATACAATAAAGGAAAAGTTTATAAAACAAAATGTATAGGCAGTCTTAAAAATATCAAAAACAATTTTCTAGACTTAATGATGATGAAAAATTTAACAAGTTTTCTGGCTTTTCTGTTAATAATTCATCACTGGGTTATTATGATAAGTTTCCTGATAAAAAATATGTATTGAAGGAGGGATATTCATATTCTGTTCCAAAAAAGTATAGTAGTAATTTTTCTAGTGACTTTTCTAAATCAAATTTCAGAAGAAAAAATTGTCTAGAAAATGCTGACAGGGGTTTTATTACTCATAGAGCAAATTATTCGCATTTCTCTAAATATAACAATTATATTGATAGTGAGGTTAGTGTGGGAAATGTTTTGGGATGCTCTTTTTCAACTTCTGGTAAAAAAGGTAGACTACCTTATTTTCCTGTAGAAAGAGGGTTTTGTATTTCTAAAATTCATAATAATATTAATATAAAATGTAATAGATATTTTGTTTTTAATATGCCAGTGAGTCTTAATTCATATAATATTAAGTTATTTCTTGAAAAACGTTTAAGAACTAGGATCATGTGTCATGAAATTAATATGTATAATTCGAAGTCTTCTTGCTTTTATATATCTGCTCCTGCTCATAACCATAATGATTTAATCTCTTCCAATTTATGGCCTCGCGGTGCTTCCATTGGTTTTTTTTATGGAACTTTGGTTAATTCTTTAAAACTTTAGTGGTATTTATTTATTTTCTTTGATTTCTTTTGTTTTTCTTTGATTTCTTATTTTCTTTATTTTTTTTAATTTCTTATTTTCGTTATTCACCATATTTGCTTATATTTTTCTTTACTTGATTTCATTTATTTATTTGTTTTGATTTATTTTTGGTTTGATATGGTAGGGCTTTCTTGTTTTTATATGAATGTTAGAGAGATGAGAACTAAATGTGTGGAAATTAGACAATTCTTTGAAACAGAGCCTTTTGATTTGATATTTTTTACAGAGACTTGGTTAAATCAACAATTTTCCGATTGTTCATTCCTTGATAATAGGTATATTATTTTACGTACGGATAGATATTTAGAATATGCAGCTAGAGGAGGTGGTACTCTTATTGCTATCAACAAAAATGTTTTATATAAAGATCTATGTTTTACTTCTTCTGTGTGTGAATCTACATGGTATGAAGTTTATACTGATCATAATTTTAAATGTATACTGCGAAATATTTATTTTAAACCTAATATCTCACTTTTAGAGCTTGATCACTTCTTGACAGCACTTGAAAATTTTTTGATAAGATATAATAATATTATCATTGTTGGTGATTTGAATATGCCTGATTTATTTAAGGGTAAGATTATTACGCATTATTCTTTGTTATCTCAGAAAGCTTTAAGAATGCTTAGATTTTGCAAATTTTTTGGGCTTCAACAATATAACCCTGTTGTTAATAATTTTCAGCATACTTTAGATTGTGTTCTGTGTAATGCACCAATAGTTAGTAATTTTCACTTTGTCTCTGTTACTTTTCCAATTAATGCTCATCATCCACCTATCGAATTTTATATTAAGATGTGTTATTCTAAAATTACTTGTTCTAATGTTGTGAAAAGTGATTATGGGAGCGGAAATTATGTTGATCTTTGTAGAAGAATTTCTGATGTTGATTGGAATAATATGTACTCAATTAATTATGTGAATTTTTGCTTGGATTATTTTTTGAAAATTTTTAATGGTTTTATTGACGTATATATTCCTAATAAATTGTCTTTTAACAAAGGTTATCTTCCTTGGTTTTCATATATTCTTATTAAGATTATTAAAAGGAAATCTTACCATCATAGACTCTATTTTAAGACACAGAATATAATTTATTATAATAACTTTATCAATTTTAGAAGATTGGATAAATATATCTATAAACGAGATTTACAAGAGTATATAAAAAAATTGAAATTAATATTTCTTCTAATCCTAGAGAATTCTGGAATTTTGTTAATAATTCAGGCTTGGGTAAGAAAAAGGTTTAAACGACTCATGGTTCTGCATTAAATGCAGATGATTTTTCTAAACATTTTGCAGAGTTATATTCTTCACAACATAGGATTGATTCTAAAATCACATTTCCTGGCAATTTGTCTAGTGCTAAATGTACAATTGATCATATCTCTAGAGAAGATGTTATTGTAGCTATTAGGAGACTTGAGACCCACTCTAGTTTAGGATATGACAATATTCCTTCTTTTATTTATAAGGGGCTAGCCGAATTTATTGCAGTACCTCTTGCCTTTATTTTTAATCTGTCTCTTAACTCTTGTACTTTTCCTAGTGTTTTGAAATGTGCTAAAATGATTCCAATCTTCAAAAATGGTGATCGAGATTGTGTTTCTAATTATAGACCAATTTCTGTTTTGCATACCATTGCACGAATTTTTGAGAGATGTGTTTATAATAAAATTATTTCAGATGTGGGTAAGATAATTTCTTGTTCTCAACATGGTTTTAGTCCTAATAGATCAATTGATAGTAATCTACTGTCAATTTATGATCATATAGTGGAGGATTGTCAAAGGCTAGATGTGATTTATTTTGATTTGTCAAAAGCCTTTGATAAAGTTGATCACAGTGTTTTACTTCATAAATTACATAAACTAGGTTTCTCTACTAAACTTGTATATTGGTTTCAATCATTTCTGTGTAGTCATACAACATATATTAAATTCAATAATAAAGTTTCATTTAATTTTGAATGCAATTTAGATGTTCTGCAGGGTAGTATTTTAGCACCCATGCTGTTTAATGTTTACATTAATGATCTTAAGGATTGCTTGAGATATTTTTTTCTGTTAAGCTATGCTGATGACTGTAAGATTTTTAGAAGAATTATATCAGTTAACGATTGTGTTTTCCTTCAGAAGGATATTGATAACTTTAGTGCTTGGTGTGAGTTAAATAACATGACAGTTAATTTTAATAAATGCTCCTTTGTTTTTTATTCCAATAAATCTGAAGTTTTACAATTTTGTTATTATATCAATTCTCATAAAATTATTTCAGTTAAATATCAAAAAGATCTTGGAATTATGTTTTCTTGTAATGGATCTTTTATTCCTCATCTTGAAATGATTGTTGGTAAGGCTTTTAAAGTTATGGGTGGCATTCTTAGACATGGTTATCAGTTCAGTAATGATACTAAATGGAAATTGTTTTTTTCATTGGTTCTTCCTATTATTGAATATGGTTCAATAATTTGGAACCCTAGTTCTTAGCAAGGATGTAACTTGTTGCAGTCTATTTCAAAGAAGTTTTTCAAATATGTTTCTTGGGAGGGTAAAATGATTAATCTTTCATCTAGATGAAAGTATAGGAATTTGAAATATTTTTTATAAAATTGTTAATAAACAAGTTATTTTATCAGATATAGTTTCAACTATTTCAATTAGGTCTTTGAGTTATGACACTAGGTCTATTTGTATATATCAAATTCAAACATGTCATTCTAATATTCTTAAATTTTCTCCTTTATTTAGATTACCCTCTTTATATAATCAGATTGGGAGTAACCTTAATCTGTGTGACATTGATTATAAGAAATTTTGTAATCTTTTTAAACTTAAATGTTATGTTTGATTTTGTCTTTTAAATTTTACTTTATTATGTATACATTTATATTTTCATTTTATGTTATATGGTTTATTTTCACTTTTATTGTATGTGCAAACTGTAATTGGCTTTATGCTGTTGTTTAACACTTAAATAAATGAATTGAAATTGAATTGAATTGAATTGAAATAATAATAATAATAATAATAATAATAATAATAATAATAATAATAATAATAATAATAATAATAATAATAATAATAATAATTATTATTATTATTATTATTATTATTATTTATCTTTTTATATTTTTAAAAAAATATTTAAAATTTTGGTTATTGTCTCATGTGTAATATATTGATTAATTAATGTGTGTATATATATATATATATTTGTTTACTATGTATATATATATCTTTTTGGTTGTATTTATTTTTATATTATTTGTTTTGGTTTACTTGTTTTAGTATTTATAGTATAATAATGTATTTTATTATTATTATTGTTATTTTGTTGGTGTTTTTGTTTTTGGTTTGTAATTAATAATTTAAGAAAGACTCCTAGCACAAGTTGATCTTGTTTGGCGTATTTCTCTTATCTTTTTATATGTATTGTTTGATTAATAATAAATAAATAATAATAAATAAATTATTATTATTATTATTATTATTATTATTATTATTATTATTATTATTATTATCACCATCATCATCATCATCATTATTATTACTTTTTCTCTTAATATTTTTATTGAATCAATAGTATTGAATAATTTTTTTACAGTCTTCTACAACTATGTCTGGAAAGTAACTTGTAATTTGTAAGCAATAAAAACTTTATATTATCTTATATCATTATCAGTTAATAAACTTTTCAAACTAATGATATTCTTGATATCATATATTAATCTTAGCATAATTTTTAATTTTTCTGCTGTTAATACTTTATTTCTTTTGCTTTAAGGACAAAAAATTATTTACTTAAAACAAAACACTATTGTTCAAAATCAATTTTTCTTGATTTATAAATTATTTGAAGCTAACTAAAAGTTTCCATTAGCAACTCAAATTCAACAAACACCATGAGAATTTATTATGCACATTATTATAAACTAAATGTTTATTATTTATTTAATAATGCATTTTCTGAGATCGTTATATAAAATAATTTACGATATTGTTTCACTAAATGAAATTGGCTTAAATGGAAAAGTTTATATTATATTACAGCGAACAATTTTCCTAAAGAATTTTTAAATAATTAACACTTCAGTCTTCATTTAACTCAAGTGACTGATGATATATATATATAAAGAACAATTGTAAAACACTTTAAAATATCTCTATTAAAGAAAGTCCTATCCAGCATTATCTAAAGAACAACAATGGAGTAAAATAAATTAACTTATGGTTGAAAAAAGATTTAGTGAAATTGCATAATGTTTTCATTTGAATAATGTAGTACTCAAGTAAAAAACAATAATTGTATCCTAAGTAGTTGCTTATGCACATAATACTTAAAAATAATTCTTGAAAATCGTCAACAATATGAAAATCCTCAACAATATGAAAATGCATGCCACTTCACGTGAATCACTTCAGAATAAATATATACTTGTTTATAGATATGCTGCTGCATTTTATTTCTGAAATTGTTCTTAAATAATTGACCGTTTTGCCATGCTATTTATTTCAGAAATCACATTATGCAAAATGTTTTCTAATCAATCCTTTAATTATTGTCTGGAAAATAATACTACAATAGAAAAAATACAGCAGTTTCCTTATAATAATATTTTAATTACAAAAATTTTAATTTGGCCTTTCATTGGAGGATATGTTGGAAATTTATTAAACATTGTAGTCTTTAGTAAACTCCAGTTAGATTTAGGATTTAAAAAAATGTTTCTCACTTTAGCAGTGGGTGATTTTTTAATAACTAATTTAGCGATTCCTTATTTCTTTTATCATTTTCATTTCACAGAAGACCGGCCGTTTTTAATGTTTTATATCACGAAAATAATGCTCGTTCTTATATTATGTTTGGCTCATTCTAATATGCTTTTAATACCTGTAATATCAGGATATCGTTTTATATCTCTTAAATATTCTCACTTTTATCGATCATTAATAAAGTCTAAAAGAAATGAACAAATCATTGCAGTTATTATTAGTATAGCGGTCTTAGCAAATTTTTCTGAATATAAATTTTGTTACTCTTATCAAAAGTGTTTTAATGGGAAATATATAGCTGTTTGGGGTATAGATCTAGAGTTCGTTTTTTCCTCTAAAGCGTTCGTTTTATTGGAATTAGGTTTTTGCGTGTTTTATGTCATCCCTTTAGCATTAGCTTTCATATTAAATGTTAAGCTAATTGAACAATTCCAAAAAATATTAAAAAAGAAATGTGATGTGATGTGATGTGGTGTATTATGGCTTCTCCTTAACCGAAGTCAAAAAAATCTCACAAAATGACCCCAAAAAAATCTTGCTACCTCCTTTTTTTTTCTTTCCCCCTAAATTTATCCTTATCCTCCTCTCTCCCATTTCTCCAACATAATTTTTGTTAACTCTCTCAACCTTTTTTTTAAATTCCCCCCTCTTTTTCTCAACAACCACCAAAAAAAAAAATAATTCTCTTCCTCTTTAATAACTCTTCTTTTTTTTATTTTTACATCTCCACAATTTTTTTTTCCTTTCTTTTTTTTTTATTATAAAATACAAATAATTAAAAATATTAAAAAAGAAATGTGCATTAAAAGGATGTAAAGCGTCCTCTAACGTTAGAGATCAAAATAATATAATTATTTTGTTAAATGGAATGATTTTTATTCATATAATATTTGGATTTCCTTTTTATCTGAATTCCTTATTATTAATAATTAAAAAAATTGGTATATTTAAAAATATATTTTCAAAAACATTTTTGATCAATTATTTCCTTTTAACATTTTATGCAGAATGTTTCTCTTTTATGTTATCATTTTTTGTTTATTTATTTACTTATAAGGATTATAGAAAAAACTTTCTAGCAATATTTAAGCAAATAATTGAAAGTACTATTCAATGAAAATGTATGATCATAATCATCATTATTTTCTGGCGTGATACTTTTGTAAGAAGATCGCTAACAAATGTTATTTAATACTAAAAAAGTAGTACTTCCTTATAACCTAGTCTGGATAAAAGAACCCTCTGGGACAATCATTTGCAAAAGGGTTCATGAATTCACGTGTTCGTCATTTCAAATTATTTTACATGTTAATTCAACCTACGCCAGGACGAATAAAAAACTATTACTGTAATATGATTTAGGTGACATATCTTATTATAGAAAGCTTATGAAAAATATAAATACAAAAAAAATCATCTGTTTTAAATCATTTTACTAATCCTTTAAGGAAGTATTTGTAACTTATAATTATTTTGTTAAAAAGTTTAGGGTGAAATTCATTTGGTGAACTCATAATGTTTTTTTTTTTTTTTTGCATTTATATAGCTATATTATTTTTATTAGAGTCATGTAAAAACACGAATAAAAGTTTGTAGCAAATATTTATTGATGAAATACATTTACTAAAGTCATACGTTTTTTTGGCATTTATAATAATCATAATGGTGGTCATGTGATGTGTTAGTGGTTAAATAATATATTTTGATTAGAATCATTTAATAACTTAGACGTTCAACATAAATATTTGACAAACTGTAATAACTTTCTTAATGCAATTAAATTTTTAATATATTTTCTTAAAATTCATTTTTAGGTGATAGATAAAAATATATTTCGATTGAATCTAGCAGATATATCACCAACGTACCCCACTCTAAAGCAGAATGACCATTTTAATTACAGAAAAAAATTAAAAAAATTAAAAGACAAAACTTAACAAAGTAAAAATGACTGAATCGAATTACTAAGCATTAAGTTAAGAATAGAAAATAGTTATACACGTACAAAATCCAATCTGGACTAGAGTTGAATAAAAAAAAGAATGATTTATGATGCTTGAGCCCCTACTACTTAAATACCATTTGATAGTGCATTTTGTAATATAAGTTTTACTTATTTATATACATTAATAAGGTAACACATGATTCTCTTAGCTTAGTACTAATTCAACATATTTATCATTATTAATTATACATTTAGTATTACTTTTTACTTTGCTTCTAGCAAATTGTTAAATATTAATGTAATTTGCTGTCCAATTAGGAATTACAGTCAAAACAAAAAAAAAGTGGAATACATTTAATAATGTATCTTTTTTTTTTATAACAATTGAGATATATATAAACAATAATTTGGAAACGATTGATAGGTTATTTTTATTTGTCTTCCAAGAAATGTAACACTTTGTTATGGACTGAAGGTCTTATAAAATTTTATAAAATTAAAAAAAAAAAAACAACATGTAGATATGCACTGAGTTGCTAATTATAAATAGTAAATGAAGGCAAAAAAGAGGGTGCATTTTTTATGGAAGTACAATGAAAATCAACTTGCAGATGATTGAAAGACTACAATTTATAAATAATAATAGAAACAGATAAACAGTGTTAAATTGCCATATATAAAAAGAAACAAGCAAGACTGGCAAAGTTAGTATATTAAAAAATTATTTATAAGCATTTATCATAATAAAAAAAAGCTTGTTTAAAGTTATAGCATGCTCTTAAGTTTATATATATAAATTGTAACCGTTCGATTGTTGTCCCAACTACATAATACCACCAAAACATAAGTACGCTAAGAATTGTAACCTCGATCACCGATCAATTCCCGCTGCACATTGTCAGCTATTAAGAGCTATAACCAAAAGCATATCATGCTATCTATACTATACACCAAAGACCACAACCAACATCTGGAGCAACTTACCACAGATCAAACCAATGATATGACATAAACTTTTTATGATTTTATTTGATCGCAGTCAGGGTGTACCGCGAATACCTATCATAGTAGTATGATAAAATACATTAAACAAATTATAAGTGTAATGTTATTATCTTTCAAACCTTAATTTGCGATTTTCATTGTATGAGACCCGATGGCCGACCATGTACAAGATGGCATAATTTGTGGAACTACATAAGATTATGAAATTTTAAACCATCTATATGATTTTTAATACAAATGCTAGTCCAGGTAAAGCTTTGCAATGAATAAACATAGATCGGAAGGGTTCTTTTTTTTTTTTTATGGTTTACTATATCACTGAGACTCTTATTATACTGATAAATGATAATTTAAAAACGTTAAGTAAATATATTCAATCATGTCATTATCTGGTAAATCTGTTTACAGGTTTAATAATCAATTTATATTGTATACTAGAATCAACTACGCAAAGCTAAAATGATGGAAAAGGTAAATGGGATTTTATTGTACCTTACACATCATAAACTACCAAAGACGAAAAGCATCCAAATGTTTTCTCAAAATATCACTAAACTCTTATATCATGTTGATGATAGTATGTACTTCAATGTATGCTCTATCCAAGGTTTATGATTTCTGATTTTACGAATGACAAATAGCAACGGCACAGTAAGTTTAATTATAAATCAACGTTTATTTACAAATTTATGAATAATAAGTAATTAATTCTAATGTTATAATTACAGACATAAATAAACAAATAAAATAATATATTATAATTCCATCGACTTTCTTCAATAACATATCATAGGTACGGTTTTTAAAAACCTAATCATACCTATATTTCAATTTGATATAATGAATGTATTGAGGAAATTATACTAAATTCAACATCAACTCATGAAATATCTAATGTCATTTCCAGATTCAATAAATCTATACCGTAAACTTACAATAATATAATAAATAATATTATATCTGTAGGATTTAGCTATAATGCAATCATTAAATAAAATGAAAATTTAAACTTACATTCAGGTAAATAATAATCAACCAACAGTTAATTATTACGAGGTAACTTGAATAGAATGTCCTGCTACAATTTAATAATCTAACTTATAAATTATACTTACAAATGGAAGAAGATGATTTAGCAGATTAACTAAAATACTTTGCCCAACTTATATCTATGAAGTAAAACCATATTCCTGTGGATGCATTCATCTACACATAGGAATTAAATAACACTAAACGCTTTGTGGATTTATACACCATCATAAAGTAATAAGTATAATTACACAATTCCGCGGATTAATCACCAGCACAGGAATGAGTGTAAAATACAAAAAATGGCAATTAAGTAATCTGCGGATTAACCACCGGCAATAATTAATGCCTTTTAACATTATAAAACAACATTACTATTTACTTCACATTAAAGTGCAAAATCATCCTCCTCAGTTATTCTGATCATTCAGAAAACACTAACATTTTAGCAAATGTGGGTTCTTGCATAATAAAATGTTACACTAATCAGGACAACTAATGTACTAACTTATCTTGCTTAAAATAAAACATATGTAATATAATATAAGTAATATTAGTATAGGAATAGAAATCTGAAAGACTCACAAAATACCTCATAAAGATTGATACATCTCATGAATTCATTTAGTACTTATCAAGCTTTTTCATAAGCCTATTCTCTTGAATAAATATTTTATTCAACCCCTATTAATTTAAACTTAATAAAATATAACTTATGAACTTCACATGCAAGTTCCTATAACATAAAATTAAAGTAATGCATTATTCATCAAATAATAAAATCTAACAGTGTGTGTGTGATATAAATTAAATGTATAGCATTTTATAGTTCAATACATGAATTCTAGCAGGTGTGTGTATCACAAATTAAATTGTATAGCATTTTATAACTACAAATATGATCCGTGAAATCCATGTCGATGTGTCGAACAATAAATATACGAAGTAATAGCTACAATTATAGTTGAATTCCATACATGTAATTTTATCCATTTGTATTAGTTATTATAAGCAATATTAGATTAACGATTTTACTGGCTCCATAAACATGAAAAATTTCAAAAATGACACGAGAATTTAAATGAAAATGTTTTTCATAAGTTATTAATTTCTACATTTCTCTATTAAAACTGTTCCAAGTTTATCACATCCATGCTAATATTTATTTATCCACGCTTAAATCTAGGAATACTAATTATAGCAATTAATTTAATCATTTCAAACTGACGATAAAATTATAAAATAGCTTTGATTAATTATTTGAAGACTGTTTTTATTATCCAAATGGTAAACAAATTAACTAGCAAATATATTACTGGCATTGCAAAGTTAAATATCAATCAATACTATATTTTTTATTAAAATTATAAACGAAAATAATAAACTATGTTAATATCTTTAACATTTTACTTTAATTTAAACTTCTTCTTTTTTTAAAAGCAAATTTTCATATTTATAAAACTTCTGTAATTAAAATACTTATTTAATTTTTCCAAATTGTAGAATAATAAATATTTTAAAACATAAGAAAACTCTTGCATTTAATTCTGTTTTTAAACTGGGAAGCTCTGACATATTTCAAATGTAATATTGGAAAATTATTACTGCATTTGATCCACTTGGCCAGCTGACTTGAACAGACTTTTAAATTTAGCAATTCATCTTATTATTAAATACCACTATGTTATTTTTACGTTTATAGAAAACTTTGTGATAATCCGTTTACTTGTTAACTATTTTAAAATAAGCCTATCATATTTACACCATTTGCCTTTTACCATTTTTTTTTCTTTCTCCCTCCAAAAGCAACACTATCAGATGATCTTTTTTTTTAATTCACGCTCCTTTCTTTTTTACATTGAAACGCATATGTAATTACTGTATTTATTTTTAATAATTAAATTTAGTTGAACAAATGGTTTTTTTTTTTTAATTCAATGGAAATAATTTTTAAGACCATTTTAAACAAATAAAATATTATTATTATTTTTAATAATATTTTACCAAATTTAATGTGTTGTCAAAATTTTTAAAAAGTTAAACATTTTGATATGAATTAGTATATGGAAAGAAGCAATTTAAATTTATTAAAATAATATAGACAACAAGTAAGGCAAAATATTACCCATTCTCTCTAATAAATTATTTTGAATATAAGAGAGTAATCTGTTCAAAGTGCAAATCAAGCCAATCAAATCACCAAAAGAAGAAAGAGAAATTTTTATACCAGTTACATCAATTATTATATTTTATACTAAAATATATGGTTACAATATATGTGTGTGTGTGTGTGGACTAATAATGAACTTGTCATTATTGTGTTGTCTCACGAGTTGCACAGTATAAAGACAGACTGAAATCAATTAACCACAGCAATGATCTAATGTCAAATTAGTCGGTAAGTAACTAAGTGTGAAAATTAAATAATTCCATTATGTAATTTTTTTTAAATTGGTTATCATTGATATAATCTACACAACAATGATCAACTACAGCAATGAAAAGGAAATAAAAAGTTTAGTGTAATAAACAACTGAAACCATGACAAGTATGAAAACAAAATCAATTTAAATCCTTCATCTTTGGAAATTATGTACTTGCTACAGAAAGTCAAATCATTAGTAAAGATTTTCAATTACTATAAAATAGATGCTCCATTTGAAAAGATTAATTTTTCCAAGTGTATTTGTTGATATAAGACCACAACAAGTTAAAGCAATAGTTGAAACAAAAGAAAATAGATAAGTTCCTGCAAGTGAATAAAATTAGAAAATTGTTTTGAACTTATGAAAAAGTAAAGTAACAAATCTATTTGAAAGCAAACTAAAGAGAACAAAATATAGCCAGCCATTATATAAGTTTATTAAGTACAAACTGCACTTAGTTTAAAAATTTATCTATATAATAAATTAATATGGAATGTCTTCTGGCTAGACTGTTAATGTCATAGGATTGATCACTATTATCCCAGCCAACTTCAACTATCCACTCTTGAAATTAAAAAAAAAAAAAACATCTTTTGTTCAACATGAAATTCTTGTGTATGGATCAGGAGAAAGATCAAGGAAGGACTGATACAGAACTGTTCTGAGTATGCAATGAAGAAACGTCAACAAGTAACCCATACTGAAATTAAGGAGAAACTTTCATAAAGCATATACTGTAAACATGAAGGACATTGCCAACTCATGAACATTAATTAATTTGATTTGATGGAATTATGATTTTTATTATGTGTTCCAACTTTATAAATAGCTTTGTAATTTTTTTTTATTTCATTTTTCACACTTGAAAGTAATAACTGAAACTTAGGCTTGTGCTCATATACCCTATATTACACTTGAAAGTGTAAACTTTTGTAACTTAAGTTTTTGGAAGAGTTTATTTTTAAGTGAAAGCAGAAAGAATGGGGGGGGGGGTATTAAATTTTAGTTGAATTCTTTTTTGTAAATAAAATTTAGATCAGCCTTTTCCCCTCCATAGCAACTTGACATTTGATCATTATCACAATATGGGATAATATATTTTTTAATGCTTTTCCATATTAAACACAGACATTATTATAGGACAGAATTTGTGTTATTTGTTAATTAACAATCCTTATATTTTTTTTTTTTTGGTATAAACAATTAATCTTCTTGTACGAATGGCCAATAAGGAGATCAAAGAACATCAACTGGAATTGGACTATGAGGCTAATGTAATGTAAACATAACCACAGGAAGACTTAGCTAGTCAGTTTCACAGTTGTCTTAAACTATTTTCTTTTTTTTTATATTTTTCTTCTTGAGTTTGTAAATAATTAGTCTCATGGTATGAATCTCTATCATTAGAATGTGGGAATGAAAGCACAAACTGATTAAATTATTAATGTGGTAGAGGTCCATTCTTGGCAAAGATAATTATATATGTGTGCGTGCGTGTGTGTTGTTAAAATATTTTGAATTTTTTTTTTTTTGTTTTTATATTGAATAAATGTTACAGAATTTGTTGATCTCAATTTGGTCTCAATAGTTTATTAAGTCAATTTTTACATTCATTAATTAACCTTAGCTTCAAACGTACATGTGCACACATATACCATTCTTATATAATAGCACTGGAAAGAATTTGGGTGAATACTCTTTATTAATTGTAACCTATATAGAGGTGCAGTAGTTGTCAGCCTGCACAGGTACATTCCTGTTAAGAGAGTCAAAGGTAAATTCTCCCTGAGTTTGAATACTGAGGCATAACAGAGTCTGAAAGGGGTGAGAGGTGGATGAACTAACCCAAATTGTATCTAAATTTAGTGAATATATTCAGAGTTAGTTCATTGAAGGCATATGCAATCATTGGTTGTGCATTTCATCACGTTACCATTAGTATCCTACACAAAGACCTTTGATCCAACTGTAATCAGATGTGCTCCCACTCTCTTTTCTATATTACTTGGCCATTACAATATATTACTTAGGATATAGAATAACAAATATGATCAGTAAATGTTTCTTTTAGAAAAATATTGGTGGGGGTGGGGGGATGACATTTTGAACTATAAAAACAGATATAAGCTTGTAAAAAGAAATTATTAAACTCAGGTGCTTACTATACATGTATATAATTTTAATGCGCAAATACGCGAGCTTCATCAGGATTAAATAACAATATATTATAAACTCAAAATAATTATAATATCTAAAGAATAATGCCCGAGCGCTTTCAAGAGAACTTAGCTCTCTAATCTGGGCAACAAAGAATAAGCATAGCGTGTTGGTATATGCTAAAATATGCTGATATATGTAAATTAGTTGAAAATAAATGCGTCAGCTCTAAATGATCCATTTCTTAGAGATTTTGTAACATGCATCTTTCCTATTCATAGCCTTATCATCAATAGCAATAAAACATGCTCTTTAACTTTTCTCTTAATGTCATTTCTCCCTGAAACTATTCTTGATTTGCTGGTCATGATGTGAACCTAAAAATGAAGAATAGTTTAGGAGAGAAATGAATTAGAGAAAAGTTAAAGAAGTGTTTATTGATTGATAATAAGGCTATGAATAGGAAGATGGTGTTAAAATCTCTAAGAAATGGATCATTTGACTGACTATTTTCAACTAATTTACATATATCAGCATATTTTAGCATATACCAACATGCTATGCTTATTCTTTGTTGCCCATGATTATGAGAGCTAAGTTCTCTTGAAAGCGCTCGGGCATTATTCTTTAGATATTATAATTATTTTGAGTTTATAATATATTGTTATTTAATCCTGATGAATTGGTGGGGGTGGGGGGATGACATTTTGAAATTATATACAGATATAAGCTTGTACAATATTTCTTTCGTTATCCCCCCCCCCCCCAATTTATTTAATATTTTAATTTAGACAACTTTTGTATATTCTATCGTAGTTAAGTTCAGTCTACAGATCCGTTGAGTAATTCTGTAGTTTTGAAAAATAATCATCCATTGGAAGCGTAATGTTTTATTGATGTGGTTCTCTTCTGTCCGCTTTAGAGAAGCATTTAGAAATCGATGAGTTAAAAATGCATTTTTACTTTCATATGATAATTTTAAATTATTAACTGATTTAAGATCTTATCAATCTCTGTGATATGCATGCTTTAATAATTGTTTGTATTCCATACATAAAGATGAAATATTAGTCCATTAGAAATAATAGCTACAAATATTGCGATTTAGAAACTGTAAAACATTAAAATTAATCTATACATTGTTTTAATTTGCTATGTTTATATGTTTATTGAGGCATCAGAAATCTTTTCGATTGTGTTGTGGATACAAATGAGTGTGTTTTTTTTCGTTTTACTAAACAGAAAATTTTTTCCAAGTGAAAACATTGTGATATTCACTGCATGACGAAACAAAACCTAATATAAAAAGTTATAAGCCATTCATATACCTTGCATGCAAAGCCTTAATCGCTGATAAAAGGGCTAAAAAATGAATAGTTAAATACAAATATAAAAAGAGATTCATTTACTAATGGTGCCACTTTAGAAATTTTTGTGCATTAAATTTAATGTATAGACTTAGAAGAGAATACCATAGTCCTATTAAAAATATGTTTTATCATAAATAAAAAGAGTAATAAGTGAACACATATGAGGTTTAAATTTTGAATAATGGTATCAGAAAAATTAGGCTGAATGTTTTTAATAGTGTGAGTATAAATTATCTAAAAAATGGCAGTTTTGTAAACAACAGATATTATATTTATAAGATTGCAGTTAAATTATGAGTTTTTTAGACTGAACTTATGTTATGAGAATATGTATTGCAGGATTGTAGCAGCAATTTTAATAAGGAAAAAGTATTAACCTAATTAAGAAAAATTGATAAATTTATTTTCAAGTTTAATACAGTTTCAATATTAATGGAAAATGATTATTAAATGTTTGCTAATATTATTAATCTTATTTTCTATATATAAATTAATTTTTAAACAAACATATATATATATAATGTGAAGTTTACCAAGTCTATTTTAATGGCCTGCTCATTTACATATAATCTGAGTTATTTATTTATTTACAAATCCATTTTAAAGAAAAATTGAACTGCTCTCTAGATGCCACATTCAATAATGTTTTGCAATATACACCTGGGTCTTGTTTTATGGGGATTATTTTAATGTGATTTTGAAGTTATGCGATTCATGTTCTTCTTAATATCTTTCATATTTCACTATGTTTATTAGATATCAAGAAATTTAAATTATTAATAACTTATTTTGACTTGAAATACTTTTTTTTTCAAAAATATAATGTTATATTAGCAACTAACATGAATATGGCTTGAAACCATATTGAGAATCTTAGCTTCTATGTAAATAACCTCTTTATACTAATGAGTAAATAATAATAATAATAATAGATTTATACTTACATATAAAAATATCGCAATAAATATTCAAAAAATTTAAACTATTAAAACGTATTTAGCTATATATAACAGAAATAAATAATCTTTTAGATTTTTAAAATAATAAATGAAGATTTTATAAACTGAAAATAATCTTTCTAATGATAATGTATAATCTTTTTGTTTTGATTCCGATCTCATTTTTTAAATATATAAACAGAAAACCATTAACATAGCACAAGGCTGAAAGTGGTGCTAGTTGTACATCATGAATAAAAATAAAGTGGCTAACATGTTTTTCTGGGCATAATTGCTGAGAGATTCTTGACTTCATTTAAGAAGACACCACAATACATCACATCACATCAAATATGATTTCTTACCAGTTTACAAATGAATGCTAGTGGTAATGATTAAAATATGTATGAAAAATGTAAAATTAAATACTATAGTTAATAAAAAAAAGTAAAAAAGTTTGTCTTGTATTAATTTTTTTCAAATATTTGAAATTTTTTATTAGTCATACTTTATTTGCTTATTTTTTTAATGCGAATTTTAAAGTAATTTTAGCTTGTTGCTTTGCTTTTATTTGAATTCTGAAAATTACAGAACCTATCCTCCATTTTTCAAGGTAAGTTAAGTTTATTTTTGTGCGATTTTTTTTAATGCAGGTTTTCTGTGGAACCTATCCACCACATAAACTGAGACCCAGGTGTACTTGGTAAATTTTTCATATTATATTTACTTTCAAAAGTAACCTTTATTAGTAAAAAGATTACAACATTTTCAGGTACACTTACCTATTGAAAATTACAAAGTGTTCAATGTAACAAGGTAAAACCATTATTGATTACATAAAGTACATATGCTTGATAACAATTATATCCATAAAAGGGTTGCTATAATGTTGATTAAGGTGTGTCTGAATATAGATCTTCATGGCCCAGCCACCGAGAAGCTATCCATCATCCAATGATCCCACCCCCGGGGCCCCAAAGTGAAGACCCAAATGCTTCAGCTGAATAGGTGGACAAGTCCAGAATTGTACCAACCATCACAGTGGGCAGTGAGATCCAAGGCCCAAGTTCATTAAACAATAAACTCGACCTGCTGCCAAGCCATGTCAAGACCATTCTAGGTACCTCTGTCTCCCAATTAACAGTCAAAATGTGCAGGGACCACATTTGGTCTACCTGCCCAGAATTGGAAAGACAACAAAGAAAAACTAACAAGTAGTGAGCACAGATCTGCACTGCCCAAAACCAACCTATCAAAAGGGCACAACAACTGACCAGAGCAGTAATAGCACTGAGACTTTGACCAGGTACCATTCCAGCAGGTTTTTCAGGTAGTGGCAATAATTGTCAATAGCCTGCACCAATAAACCAGGCCCCTAATGACTGCCATCACCCCCAAGAAAGAAAAGAGTAGTGCAGACCCATGCCCACAAAATTATTGCAGCAAAAACTCCATCAAAGTTACAGAAATTGGTGGTTGCCCAAAGCAGACCAACTGCCTTACACACATTCTAATTTTAAAGTTAACTAAGGAAACAAAATAATAATTAGCTCAAATCAACACTGTCCTAATAAACAATCCATTAAGAGGGTGCAGCAGCTTCTCAGGGCAAAGTCCAATGGAGGGCAGTGACTTTCACTCACCTGGCAGGTATCCCTGGGCTTGGCAATGATTGCTGACCACCCTTGCAAATATACCAAGCCCCTTATGACCACCACACCCAAGGAAAAGAATAGGAGTGCAGACCTGTGCCCACCAATGCAACAGTTGATTCATTGTAGTCTGGGATCAAGTCAGATTTACTTGCACACCATGAGTACACACCATTTGTCCATATCACCTTGCACCCTGAGGTCAATAGAGCTGAAAGTCTGTTTGTAATCATTATCAACCTCCTGTGTTTGCAAATGTTCACAATACATGTTCAACCCACCCAACTATAAAGTCCTTCAGGGTTCACTATGATTCATATTTGTTGATACTAATTGGATTTTGCTCCTTTGGATTGAATTCTAGGTCTTGATTAGTAATCAAGGATTCGGCTGTATAATCTGAAAGTTTGTTGTTAAACTTTGGAATAATTAAAAGAGGATGAATCATTTATAGCTTCAATGTCTCTGTTTAGGTCTAAAATATCATTTGTACTAATTTTGCCTTTAAATCATTGTTTTTTAGCTCAGGCATCATTTCGTTGTAATTCTGTGTTGATATGAAAATTCTTTTATTTTTTGTGGTGTCCCAATCACACTGGTAGTGGGCTAATAACATCACAGAGAAACTTGATTTTGTGCAAGAAGATAGCTTAAGTCATAATCAATTCTAAAATTGAGATCAAATTAAAATTCAAAATAATTTATTCTACCTGCACTGATTTGCCACATTCAGCAACTTCTGGTTCAATACAACAATATGATAACTTTATTCCTATGAATAATTTAACACTGGGATTTTTTTTCTTAGTTTTATGATTAATTTTTGTATCTATAATGTTCCTTAGGCTGTTTTCTGTCTTCCCTGACTGGTTTTCAGCCATAGATTAATATCTGATACAAAGATAAAGTTTTTTAAACTATTTTTGTTAACATTTTTATTTTCAACATTTTCAATGAGATTTGATGTCCAAATGTTTTCTCTTTTTATTCTATCAATAAAATTAGGATTTCTAGTGTCTCTATTCTTTTTAGAATTATTTGGTTTCATTTGAAACTATTTTCAAAGATTTAATGATTCTAAAAATTACTTAACCTAGCTTCTGCCTATTTCTAATGACAGCTATTTGCACAAAATGGAACGATAGATAATTTCAATAATTCTTAAATGAAAACTGATTTAAAATTTTTTGTAAAGATGAAAAAACAAGAAATCAGGTATTCACTTACATCTTAGTAAACTTTTCTTCTATGAATTTAAAACTACACTATAACTTTGGTGAATAAAACTGGGAGCCTGTAACATGTGATGTGATGTTCTCCTTAAACGGAGTCAGGAATCTCTCAGCAACTATGCCCAAAGAAACCTGTTAGCCACTTTATCTTCCTCTTCCATTCTCCACCCCAAGCTTTCCCATAATCTGCTCCATCCCATTTCCATAACATAATCTTTGTCAACTCTATGGCCTTTATATCTAAATACCCCTTATCTTTTCCCAAACCCAGCATAAAAACCAATAATCTACTTTCTGTATAATCACATTGTTCATATTTATTCTCCCATAACTTCATTATTTGTACCCTTTCTGCTTTCAAGAATTTACATTCAATCAACAGATGCCTAATATTTTCCAAATCTTCCTTACACAATTTGCAGACTAAATCACCCATATTTTTCCATTTACATGTATATTCTCTTGTTGCTAAAGATCCCGTTCGAGCCTTAAACAGTAAGCTACTTTCCTTACTACTATTGTAAATTAACTTGCACCCAATGTTCCGTTTACTTCTATATATATTTAAACTCTTTTTACTCTCCATACTAGTTCTCCATCTCTCCAATTCTCTCTTCTTTATTAATGCATCTATTCTTTTATCCCACTCCTTACCACTATAACACTCAATAATCCTCCTAACACAATCATCCCACCTTTTATACAAGTATACTGATATAAATTTTTTATCTAAACCCTTTGCATACTCCATTACCTTTCTCACCCATCTTGTTGCCTGCCCTTTACTCATAACCCAATTAAATACTATTTTGGCTATTCTTTTATTATCCATAAACTGCAACATACCAAACATTTTCATTTTACTTTTTGCATCTCTCATATAAAAACTCGACCATCCCATTTCTCCTTGAATTGCCTCCTTAACAGAATGAACTGGTGTCCCAGGCTTCTCTGATGGACTATTATATTTATTCAATACTAAAATATTATTTATCATTACATATATAATATATGTTTATTTATTACAAAGTATTAAAAATGAGTATGCTCTATAAACTTAATATCAGTTATTTAAAAATCAATTTACATTAAAATATATAGGCTGACTTAAGTTTACTTTCTGGCTTTTATTGTTCTAAATAACTCTAAATAAAAAGTTTTAAAATACTATAACAAGGGGTCCATAGTCCATTTTCTTATTGTAAAAAGTTATTTAACATGTCAGCTAGAGGGCAGTTGAATTATTATTTTAAAAAAACTTGGTAAATTTTATAAGATATTATATTTATTAAAAATTAAAATATTATCTATCATTACATATAATAACCTTTATCATATAACTTCTTAAAAAATAAATACAAAAAATTATTATGCATTTTAAAACATTGTAAAAGATTTGTTTATTTCAATGAAAGCATTAATGTCTTAAACAAGTTGAAAGACCAAATAAAGTTTTCAGAAATAAAAGTCTACTTCTTAGTATTTTAAGATATTAATTCTAAAATGAAGTTAATTATTTTCAAAATATGAATTTTGTATGGAAATTTGAAGTGTTATCAAACAGTGTAGAGAAAAAAAGAGATTATCAGTATACTTTCAAACATTGGAAGAGTTCAATTAAGTTCTACTTTGGGCTGCTTATAAAATTAAAGCTAGGAAAATGATTTGAATTCTCATATATTTGTTTATATTTGCAACAATGAAGTAAAACTTTAATTACAGTGCTCAATCTCATCTTTCCAGAAGTGCAGCTATATTCATGATACAGTGTTAATACAGTGTTAATGCCTTAATACTGAATAACACCTAGGTATACCTTTTATTGCTGAATTTTATTACAGATACTGTAGTACAACTTGATAATTTAATGTCATATAAAAATTTACTAATTAACTAAGTATTATAATAAGAAATTACCCAAGAAAAGAAGGATTTACATATACTGAGCATATCTGAATCTTTCAATTATGAGACACAATTACTAAAAAAAGAACTTAATTACAGAAAAAAAATATTAAAGTTAAATAATTTACTAATTTCAATATAAATCTAGAAGGATACATTTATTTTGGCCAGAAATCTCCATTTTAAATTAGTATTACTGTTTGAAAAAAAATTGAGCTCAACAGAAAATTAAAAATAATGTAGATTTGGTATTTTACGACTTTTATTGAATAAATAATAATTTAAATTCTTTCATGTATATGCCATATTTTATTATATTAATCATGTAAATATGTAAATATAAAGGAATTGTATTATTTTATTCTATTATATGACATAAATTTATTGTTATAATTAAGAATTTTGTTTCTCATAAATTTTCTCATCTGAATTACCATTATACTATTTTATATTATATCTGAATAATGCCATAAATGTGGAGATGCTGATGAATAAGAAATGTAGCTGGATTTACATAAAGGCTTTTACTTAATGTAAGCTCTATTCTGATCCTTATCCATGAGTGTGATCAAATTAGAGTAAAAAAATATAAAAATGTCATCATGTACTCAATTGCTCATTGGTAATCATATTTTCCTAGACTGAAATAATTCAATCTTTATGATAAAGAATATATTAGAAATTACACACCTATCAGCCTTTTATCAGTTTTATACAAAATTTTTACCAAGATAATTACAACTCGTCTACAGAGAACCTTGGATTTCCACCAACCAAGAGAACAAGCTGGATTTAAAAATGGTTTTAGTAAAGTAGATCATATTCAGAAAGGACAAATGAATATGAGTTGCCATTATGCTTTGGATTTGTAGGGCATTTGATTCTTTAAACATTTCTTCAGTGATTAAAGCATTGGATCATCAAGATATAGATCCAGGATATTGTCATATTTTAAAAAATATTTATAAAAATGCAGCAGCAACAATTAGATTACATAATGATACTAGGAAAGTTAACATTGAGAAGGGTATAAGACAGGGTGACTCCATATGTCCAAAACTTTTTACAGCAGTGCTGCAAGAAGTATTTTATAGTTTAAAATGGGAAGCTATAGAAGTGAAAGTAAATGGAGATTATTTAAGTCATTTAGAATTTGCAGATGATGTAGCTGTTTTTGCAAATAATGTTTTAGAGCTGCAAGAAATGTTGCAGGAGTTATCAGATGAAAGTAGATAAGTAGGGCTAAAGATAAATGTTAAAAAGACTAAAGTAATGTTTAATGGATTTTCTCAAAATATGAACATAAAGATTGATTATGATGAGTTAGAAGAGGTTAACAGCTATAAATACCTTGATCATATTATTAATACAGATGAAAACATAATGAATGGAATTAATCATACAATTAAACTTGGCTGTAGTGCTTTTGGTAGAAGTAACTTGATACTAAAAGGAAATATGCCCTGTGTTTGAAAAGGAAGGTTTTTAATAAATGTGTTTTACCAGTTCTTACTTATGGATCTGAGACTTGGATACTTAATAGAAGAGCAATACAGAGACTTCAGACCACTCAAAGAAGTATAAAGAGATGCATGTTGGGAGTAACAAGAAGATATCGAAAAAGCCATATATGGTTAAGAGAACAAACAGGTGTTACTGGCCTCATTGAAAAAATTAAAGGACTGAAGTGGAGTTGAGCTGTGCATATTTCTAGAAGAGATAACAATAGAAGAACAATTGAAACATTAAACTGGATTCCAAAAGATTGTAAAAGACCTAGAAAGAGACCACATGTGAGATGGATGGATGAAATAAGAAAGTGTGCAGGGGTGGTGTGGAGAAGAGAAGTTAAAAGTCAGAGAAGATGGATTGAACTTGGAGAGACCTTCATCCTGCATTGGATTGATAATGGTTGGTGTTGATAAATGATTAGTAGTAATAATAATAAAATTTTTTACTAGAGCATTCTTCATCTTCCTCAGCTGCTGAGTTATTAAAAAATTTTATGAATTCATAATTGCTAGAGTTTGTCATGTTTACAAATTGACTCCAAGTATATGCATATTAATAATCTAATCTAATCATCTTTATTCTCACACTCCAATACAAATCATACAAATACAAAATAGTAGTCAGTCCCTTCATTTTCTCTATCTCTGATAATCAAATTTATATGAGGAAGGCTCTAAACCTGTTCGAATCATCCTCAGGTGCTAGTTATAAGTAAGTGAGACACATATACATATGAATGATAACAGACCTTAAAATTTACAATATGCATCAATAAATATATATAAAATTGTTAAGCCATATTATCAATTTGTTTTGTTGTGGCAAATTTAAAACTCAAAATTGAAAATAATTTACGAGTCTTATATGAAAAAAAAATTATAAAAACTTAACAAAAACATAATTGAAAAAATCTACACATTTGTATAAATAAATACACTATTCTACATGACACACAGCTAGTTCAGGGTGACAGAAAGTACTCAGAGTCCTCATGTTGCATCCATAATCTGGAAAAATTATATATATATATATATTACTGAAAAAAATTGTTCTAGTATACAGGGTCATAGAAAACAATTCATCCCTGCACATTTGGCATCCATTTCCAGGAAAAATTAACATATATATTTATTGCATGTCAATGTGCAGTCAATTCAAGGCCATGGAAGGTAATTATTGGGCCCCATGATAGAGCATCCATAATAAGGAAAAAATACATATATATATAATGGTCACATTTGTGCATTCATGCAATAAAATCCAGAGATCTGGCACATTATACTAAAAGTGATGCAGATGAGGAGTTGAGACCTCGAATCTGACCACACTTCAACTCCTTTATCAGCCCTCCATATTTTAATACTCTATGAATGAGATATATGAGGTTACACTGCATATCAATTTAATTAATAAGTCAGCATAGAAAAGGGTAGAACATGAATCTCGGGAATAAGCCGAAATTTATTAATATTAAATAAACACACACACTCATGGCTTAATAAACTAATGCATATATATCAATAAACTAATATTAATTTGGATGGATCTGGAGTGATTTGAGGTGGATTGCAAGAGATAACACTAGACAGTATTAAAATTTAAATATCTTTAATATATAAAATAAACAAATTAATATAACAATGAACAGATGTGCATTGGTTAGGTTTTACAAATACAGGTATTATAACAATGATGAGATGATTTAGGTTACAGGAGTGTCATCTTTAAAATGCATTTTAGATATATTATTATTATTATAGTTTATTATCTGCAATACATATTTATACCTAAATATATATATATGAAAAATAAAAACAAGTTAGTCACGTAACCTGCTATCACTTGTTATTTATGATCAATAGATGGCGTCTTTACCAAAACCGCCGAAACAAGTGTAAAATATTTTTACATAAACGCAAAAGGAGTCAGAATTAACTACCTCTTTCATTTTGCTCACCTCCAGATCAGCTGATTTCAAGCTGGTTTGCTTTCGTCAGTGGAAGGATAGAGCTATAGAAACTAGGTCTAAAGACTGACTCTCAAGCGTTTATGCAAAACGTTTATATCAGTTTGCAAGCGTGAATTTTTCAGACCGGTAAAGTCTTCAAACTCAGCCTAGCAAGCTAGATATCTATATGGGTCTGATCTCAGTTCAGTTTCACCACATAGTCAAAGTCTCTGCAATATATATCATTGCAAGAAAACTTTAAAGGTACATTTATGAAAAATAAAAACAAGTTAGTCACGTAATCAGCTGATCTGGAGGTGAGCAAAATGAAAGAGGTAGTTAATTCTGACTCCTTTTGCGTTTATGTAAAAATATTTTACACTTGTTTCGGCGGTTTTGGTAAAGACGCCATCTATTGATCATAAATAACAAGTGATAGCAGGTTACGTGACTAACTTGTTTTTATTTTTCATAAATGTACCTTTAAAGTTTTCTTGCAATGATATATATTGCAGAGACTTTGACTATGTGGTGAAACTGAACTGAGATCAGACCCATATAGATATCTAGCTTGCTAGGCTGAGTTTGAAGACTTTACCGGTCTGAAAAATTCACGCTTGCAAACTGATATAAACGTTTTGCATAAACGCTTGAGAGTCAGTCTTTAGACCTAGTTTCTATAGCTCTATCCTTCCACTGACGAAAGCAAACCAGCTTGAAATCAGCTGATCTGGAGGTGAGCAAAATGAAAGAGGTAGTTAATTCTGACTCCTTTTGCGTTTATGGAAAAATATTTTACACTTGTTTTGGCGGTTTTGGTAAAGACGCCATCTATTGATCATAAATAACAAGTGATAGCAGGTTACGTGACTAACTTGTTTTTATTTTTCATAAATGTACCTTTAAAGTTTTCTTGCAATGATATATATTGCAGAGACTTTGACTATGTGGTGAAACTGAACTGAGATCAGACCCATATAGATATCTAGCTTGCTAGGCTGAGTTTGAAGACTTTACCGGTCTGAAAAATTCACGTTTGCAAACTGATATAAACGTTTTGCATAAACGCTTGAGAGTCAGTCTTTAGACCTAGTTTCTATAGCTCTATCCTTCCACTGACGAAAGCAAACCAGCTTGAAATCAGCTGATCTGGAGGTGAGAAAAATGAAAGAGATAGTTAATTCTGACTCCTTTTGCGTTTATGTAAAAATATTTTACACTTGTTTCGGCGGTTTTGGTAAAGACGCCATCTATTGATCATAAATAACAAGTGATAGCAGGTTACGTGACTAACTTGTTTTTATTTTTCATAAATGTACCTTTAAAGTTTTTTTTGCAATGATATATATATTGCAGAGACTTTGACTATGTGGTGAAACTGAACTGAGATCAGACCCATATAGATATCTAGCTTGCTAGGCTGAGTTTGAAGACTTTACCGGTCTGAAAAATTCACGCTTGCAAACTGATATAAACGTTTTGCATAAACGCTTGAGAGTCAGTCTTTAGACCTAGTTTCTATAGCTCTATCCTTCCACTGACGAAAGCAAACCAGCTTGAAATCAGCTGATCTGGAGGTGAGCAAAATGAAAGAGGTAGTTAATTCTGACTCCTTTTGCATTTATGTAAAAATATTTTACACTTGTTTCGGCGGTTTTGGTAAAGACGCCATCTATTGATCATAAATAACAAGTGATAGCAGGTTACGTGACTAACTTGTTTTTATTTTTCATAAATGTACCTTTAAAGTTTTCTTGCAATGATATATATTGCAGAGACTTTGACTATGTGGTGAAACGGAACTGAGATCAGACCCATATAGATATCTAACTTGCTAGGCTGAGTTTGAAGACTTTACCGGTCTGAAAAATTCACGCTTGCAAACTGATATAAACGTTTTGCATAAACGCTTGAGAGTCAGTCTTTAGACCTAGTTTCTATAGCTCTATCCTTCCACTGACGAAAGCAAACCAGCTTGAAATCAGCTGATCTGGAGGTGAGCAAAATGAAAGAGGTAGTTAATTCTGACTCCTTTTGCATTTATGTAAAAATATTTTACACTTGTTTCGGTGGTTTTGGTAAAGACGCCATCTATTGATCATAAATAACAAGTGATAGCAGGTTACGTGACTAACTTGTTTTTATTTTTCATAAATGTACCTTTAAAGTTTTCTTGCAATGATATATATTGCAGAGACTTTGACTATGTGGTGAAACTGAACTGAGATCAGACCCATATAGATATCTAACTTGCTAGGCTGAGTTTGAAGACTTTACCGGTCTGAAAAATTCAAGCTTGCAAACTGATATAAACGTTTTGCATAAATGCTTGAGAGTCAGTCTTTACACCTAGTTTCTATAGCTCTATCCTTCCACTGACGAAAGCAAACCAGCTTGAAATCAGCTGATCTGGAGGTGAGAAAAATGAAAGAGGTAGTTAATTCTGACTCCTTTTGTGTTTTTGTAAAAATATTTTACACTTGTTTCGGCGGTTTTGGTAAAGACGCCATCTATTGATCATATATATATATGTGTGTGTGTTATGGCATGTATACTGAGAAGCAGAGATGACATACATAAAACATTAATTTATACATTCTTACATTAATTATGAGTAATAAATATCCTCTATATACAGATTCTTTAAGTGTACTAGATTCCATGTTCAGACTAATGCTGAATTTTAATAATAGGATGGGAAAAACTAGTTGCTGTAGTGGAGCTTTTGATACTATGGTACTAAATACTAAATAATGGTTCATGGTACAAATGTATAATTATTCAAGGGATTTAGTACCAAGTATCTGTTCCCTAGGACCAAATGACTTGCTAGCATAATATAGAACCTTGGCTCAGGAGATTGGAGCAGGTTTAGAATTGGTTTCTGGACCCTTGTGTTCCAGTTCTAAGTGTGGCTATCCAAACTAAATAATGGTGTGGTGATCAACATCAGCCTATTTTACAAAAGAAATCATAGAAGGGCATACATACACATATAATGTTTAGTAAAAACATATTAATAATGCTTACTAAATAATACAAATAAAATTAAGATAAATTTACATGCATAAAATTCTATAGTTTCATTCTGCAAAATTACCCAGTTCTCACAGTAGCATACTTTAAACATGCTAAGAGGAGTTTTGTTAATAGCAATCTAGTTTAAAAATATTGAATCTGTATATTTATATAATAAACTAAGGAGGAAAAAAGAATATTTCAGTGTTTATATAATAATTACTAATATGCCTTTAAATATCAGCCCTGACATTATCTAACTAATATATATGTTAATAATCCACAAACTTTACTGACAAGCTAATATATAAAAGCTTAAATAACATGGATGTTTAGCAATGAGGACATCACAGTCTGTTGTTACATATAAGAACAGATTCCAAAACAGAAATTTATATTTGCTAAAAAACAGCAAGAAATATTCTATTGTAGAGCTTCTAATTGCCTCTCTCGAAAGTTTACTAAGTTATTTATGTCTGGTTTGAAAATATGGAATATTATAACATATCAATTAAAATAAAATAAAAATAATCAAAATAGAAATAGGCATGGCTGCAGATTATAAAGTTAAATAATAACTGATCACAGTTATTACATTTAAAGAGAAGTTATTTTAAAATTACATTTATATTCATTTTTATAGGCAAGATGATTACAGTTATAAATTTATTTTAAAGTTACATTTAAAGATTGATTTAAGAGGTTTAATGACTCAAGAATTATTATTTTATAACTTTATAATTTTATGAATGTTCATACAGATAGATAACTTTAGAAATTTATGAGTAATTTTAAAGAGATTTAAAGAGCCCTGTGGAGAAGAAATATTACCAATCTTCTTCTAGGCTGAGTTGTTCAGCATTTGAAATAGACACTGGCATTTTTGAATAGATTGTTTTCCTTGGTGTCTCCATGGACAGCTGGTAGAACTGGTCTCCTTCATTATTCAGTGATGATGATGATTTACAGTGGGTGGAAGGTCACTGTTCTTCAAATGGAAGATAGAAAAACTTGGGCCTGCCTAGTCACACATATTAATTGTTTAAATTGGGCATAGCTCCCAGCAGCAACTTCTTTAATCTTTATAAGAGAAAGGATCATGAGTGCTAAAATTTGTTTTTTTTTATTAAATTTCCTAATGCCCCCCCCCTGCAATTCTATTACCTTGTTTACAACTTTAAATTTTAATCTTTAATTTTAGCATCTTTTAAATTTTACATTAACATCTTGGTAAAAAAAAAGAAAATCTCCAGTGAATTTAAGATGGTGAATGATTTTGCTTTGTCCAAAATATATTTTAAATATGTTGTTTTTAAAATCTATGTTTAACCTCCACCCAAATCTAACATAGGTGCATGTTGTGTGATAATTTTACCAACAATTATTCAATATTTTAAAACTGAATTATTTTAACATAAACATTTTACTATATAGCTATGTTGGGCACCCTTGAAAATTGAAATTACCTATGTGAGTCTTAAGTGAAATGAATACATTTACACATTAAATTTATAACAAATTAAAGATTTAAAATATAAATACAATTAATTTGTATTATTTATTAAATCTATTACATTACAGCTTCACTAATATGTTAATTCTAATATTTTCATGGATAAAAGATGTCATATTATTATTACTATTTGTGGGATACTCTGTGTAGTGACATTGTACTGAAACATCAGCATTTAGCTTTTTCACTACATGGAGTATCCTGCAAATAGTAATAATAATATGACATATATATATATTGTACTGGGTTCGAATATGAGTGGTTCGAAACACTAGTCTCTTAGGCAGAGAAGAACATACTTGGAGAGTATGTATGCCCAAACGATAGCTATAAAATATATAACCAGCATTACATTTCCAGGACATAACTTCTTCTCGACTATTGAGTTCAACACCAAGTTCAAAGTACTTTTTTGTTTGTGTAAACATGGGTGCCAGCTATTTATTCAGAAGAATAAACAACGCATTTTGAACAATGGCCACTAACTCAATGCCTAAGTTATACCCATAGACTAGCTCAGTTACTTGTAATCACTAATAGATTATACAAAATTAGTGGTGAAAAGAATTGATGAAAGGAATTGATGAAAAAATTGGTAAAAGGAATTGATGGACAAAATAAAGTTTAAGTTTAAGACAATTTATTTTAATTAACATTATTAAAGTAATTTTAAATATTTTATAAATTTTAATAACAGAACACTGGTATTTATCTAATTTAACTAATAACACTGATATAATGATCACGCACATATTAACTCATACACTCACATATATAATAATAAAGCATTAAATAGTATTTGAAATGTAAACACATATATTTAAAACACACAAATTAATAGTTCATTTTTATGTGCTATAGAGTTCATATAATTTGGCTCTTGGAGGATTCACATGCAGTGGCTACTATATAAATGAGAATAAGAAAATGTTTTTACCTAGGATTTTAGAATGGGTATACTGCTTGTTGCTTCTAATGAAATATATCTAATGGGATATCTCTAACTGGTTAGGACATTTCTTGAGGAGTTTGATTATTAGATATTGACAAAGATTCTTCAAGCTGTTATGCAGACATTATTTTCACGGGCAGATTTTGCTGTTCTACTGGACTCCAGGCTGGAGAAAGACGTATGTTTTCCATGGTTTTAACACTGCATTCTTGATTGATTCATAATAAACTGCTAGACTGTATTGAACTGTAATGTAACTCTGATGCAATTAACTCGACTGATTGTCCTTACTGAACTGTCCGATAAAATTTTCTATTTATACATGCGAAGTGTTTTTGTTTCCATATCCACCGGCAATATCTGTTGTCAAAATTCCTTTGATAATCTCATGTTTTTGAAGATCATTTAATTAGTAATAGCCATGCAAACATGTTGTTTTATTTTTTTTAATTAATAGCCACTGCTGTGTTTTTTAATGATAATCTTCTTTTATTTCATTTTAATATTTATTGCGCATACATTTTTTTTAGTTACAATCGCACATATATACGCACATATATAATTTTATTCTAAAATCAAAACTAGTTTTAAGATTACATTTTTTTCTTTAATTTAAATAAAAGAGATTTATATTTTAAACTTGAATTATATTTCAACTAATAATAATAATATGCAAACTCTTTAAACTCAAAACTTTTAGTTTGGTGTTTCTAATTAATTAATTGCAACTTTTATTTCAAAACGAATAATAGGAAACTATTTGATTTTTAATCTTACATTTTGACAGCAAACTGGATTTTGTTTACTAAAGAAACCTTTTAGATTTTTATTTGTTGATTTATTATTTTAATAATTTTTTAGATAAAATTATTATGTACCAACCAATCTTGGTACAATATATAAGTGTGCTAATACACATGCAGCAATGTTTATATAATTAAGCATTTAATTTAACATATGAAATATAATTAAATATATGTATTATACATAGCTATATGTATACATATGTGTATATACATAAATATATGTAATTATACATGGATATATGAGCACTTGGCTAGGTTTAAACCTAGAATAATGTGTCAATATATACCATTTCAATATGTTAAAAACACATTTTATTGGGATATATAGAAAATGCTATGTGAATTCTTTGTTTTTTTTTAAATTGAAATGACAAATACTATTGAAATTGTAAAACAGGAATTTTTTTCTTGTATCAAATGTTTTCTAAGTCTTCATTTTTATTTGCTGCAAAAAACAATTTTTGTACACAAAAGAGTGACCATTGCATATGATTGAAGTGTTACCCTAGCAGCATTGTGATCAGCAAAAATATGCTATAAATAGAGCTCATCTCTAGTTCATATAACTTTTGTCATTGCTTAGAATGGTCACTTTTGCATTCATATTTAAAAATTATCAATTTTATTTGAAATGTGATTAATTTTTAACATAATGGAAGAATAAAGAATTAAACTGGCTGCCATTCTGTTTATGGCAGTTCACTGATGAAATTCCAAGCAAAAAATGGCAGAATGTATTATAAAAGAAGAAAAAACAAAAACCCATCAAAATTCATCATTGTATGACAAGTAAGCGATAAAATGTTCCATTGTTAAAACCTGGGATTTTATCTATTTATTAAAGATGAATGCAAACACTATCATGTATATATGGATATCATATTTTTGATCAAGGAATTTTACAAGTTCGATTGATCTAATTTCTATGTGATAAAATATAATTAAAATGTCATCTTATTGAATTGGAAAAAAAAATACAAGTATTTATTATTCATCTTGATCACAAATAATTTTGTCAATGAAAGAAAGTCTCTTTATATATCATTACAAATAAAGAAAAAATAAAGCCAGTGATAGGTAGATTTTGCATCCACCAAGTAACTGTTATTTTTATAATGTTGGCTATATCTACACTTGAAAGAAGAATATCAGATTTTTTTAAAAAAATAATTGAATTCAAATCTTTGATTATTATTCATGCTTGTCTCTTCTTTACTTCGAGAGGGATCATTTCTTTGCATTTGGGACATAAGCAATGAATCAGGAACTGTAATGGAACATAGTGGATAAAAAGGAAAAAATAAAACTTTTGATGTAGGTTATGTGCTATATGTAATTTTTATCATTTCAAAAGAAAATGTATGTTTGTTTATTTTTATTTTAAAATATAAAATAAACAATGTGTATATTTATGGGTTAATTGTTAAGCTATCTACACAGTAAAAGATTGGAGAGATTCTTTTTTTTTTAACTTTAAACTCGTAGCCATGAGATAAATTAATTAATGACACAATATTTTCAAATAGTCTTTTTTTTTTAATTTAAGATTTAATTTAAAGAGATTCATATAGAAGAGTTTAAATATAATCAATTTGTCTTGCATTGGTGGTCGAGAGGTCAGAGCGACTGCCTTGCACTTGCAGTTAGTTGCCCGGGTTGCGGGTTCGCGTCCCTGCCGATGCTATGACATTTAAAATATATATATATATAATCAATTTTATCTTAGTTTGATTATTTTTAATCCATGTCAATAGATGAATAAAATCAATTTTATTTAATCATATTTTTATTATATATTTCATTCGAAGATCAAGGAAGATATCTTGAAATTTGATCAACAGTTTATATTGTCCATTGTCATACAACATATTTTGCAATTCATGCATATTTATTTGTTATTTGTTATTGTATTTTATCAAATTTATCATATATTAAAAAGAAATAGTATTTGTACTCCTTAATTTGAATATAATTTTAGTCAATTGCATACATCGTTGTTTTGGTTGTTTTTGTTTTTTTTTTTTTTTAATTTTATTACTATCATTATAAATTCTTATTATAAATCAATGAATTTAAAATTAATTGAACACTAATAGACTTGTGCAATTGTTTTATAAGCAAGCAACGCAATTTATAACAATAAATTTATAAAAGATAAGATGAGCTGCCTATATAAGAAAAACTGCATTTTTCATTTAACAATTGAATCATAATCTAAAAATCAAACTAATGTCGGTAAGTGAAATATGGTTATATACAGAGTTATATACAAGTATATATTTTATTATACGATTATTGTTAAGACTAATTAAATATAAATTTTACGGTGTCATTACATTAAAATAGTTGTTTGCTTTATGTAAATTAATAGTAGTTGTATAAATAATGTAATTAGCTTATTGTTAATTATTAAGAGCTTATCTTGTCCAGTTATAAAAACGTTGATAGATTTTATTTTGTCATTAGTCAAAATGATTTGCCTTAATTATCTTTAAACTTTATTAACTATTAAATTTTAAGGTTTATCTTTGACTAAGGAAAAAAAAATACATACCAATATATTATTTTACATAGATTAATTGTCATAAAACTCATTTTAATATAATTGATTGACAGAAAATTTAAAAATAGATTGATAGGATTAATTGATTGTGATTGGGAAATATTCAATAAATATCTGCTGTATATTTGATAAAATGATATTATTGGATATTAAAAATACAAGATTATCTGATAGATGCACTGATAATATGATCTTGTAGAGCATTTCATTTTAATATATAATTTAAGCAATAATTGTATATTGATACAAAGTAGAGTATAGTTATGTTATTTTTAACATTTTATTAAACTAGATATAAATCTTATTTACGATTTATTTTATTTAAATATTGTAGATATATAAAACATTCTCAAAATGCTGTTATAACTATTTAGGAAGTAACTTATTTGATGAGGGAATCTCATTAAATTTTATACATTACTATATGTACTATTTAATTAGTAAAGTATATGATAACTTAGTTGTTTATTGATTTGATTTTGGTTTTATTCAATTACAAATTAAATGGATATCTTAGGGATATATTATTGTTTAGGACAGTGATATATATATATATGAAATCACTGCTTATTGTAGTTTATTTGGGGGATAATGAATAGATTTGACAATATCTAAAGTGATGATCTTATTTGTTTTCTTTTGTTTTAAATGCTGTCTGAACAAATTAGGTTTTAATAGAGATTGTCATCAGCATTTTACTTTAGTGTAGTAGACAGTATAAATAATTATGTATTGGAAATATTGTTATTGCATAGTGTAACTAATGACTGAGCTAGATAATTTTATATAGGTTATAACAGAGTTACTATTAATTGTACATGATTTGCTCTGTTATAAATAATATTTAAACCATAAGGGCATTTCTTCATTATCTTTATTTAATTTTATGTCAGTCTTAAATGGTTGTGTAAAAATCTATAGGGCAATTTCTTTTGCACCATGACAAATATTGACCAAAAAAATTTAGAGGGATAATGGGGTAGAATGGCAATTATTATCCTGTTAATATGTATATTAATAACTTGGGAAAAGACTGAAATATGATTTCTAGATTTATAATGATTGTTGGTTTATTTCAGTTGTATTGACAAATTGGTATTAGCACCTAAATCTATCAACAATACCATGATCTTTATAAATGTTGACAGAACATTCTTTTATATGGTAATAATATTACAAAAAGTCATAGATATTATTAGACTATCTTTTGAATAATGATATAAGAATTCAGGAAACTTTTATTGATATGTTTTTATGTAATTAGAGGGATTTAAATTCTGTATTTTTCAGTCTATTCATCCTCCACTCCATCTCAAGCAATTGGTACCTAAAACTACATAGATGAAAAAAAATATATGATCCCCAAAATATACATATATTGTACAGAACCAGTGCTCATAAGTTGGGCCAGACATATATGCAATCAGTTCTCAGTTTGTGACTACAATATCAAGTCCAATAAGGGGTTTGAGATTTCCATTGTTGGATTTTTAATGAAATGGATGAATGAATATTTGAAAGGGTGAGAATATTGATGCATGTTCATTAAAGTTTGAGCAATTGCTCTCTTAATATAAATGGTGTACTGATTGTATGTATATGTAAAAGATTATGATCTGTCTTAACTGATGAGTACTAGTTATGCAAAAAATATGTATATTGGGGATCATGTATTTTTTCACATGTAGGTTCTAGGTGTATTGGTTGCTTGAGATGGAGTGGATGAATAGACTGAAAAATTGAATTCAAATCACTCTAATATTCAGTATATGTAAATTATATATAATAAACCATTTACAGGCAGATTAGGTTTATACATTACCCAGAATAAAGCTTAATCAAACTATGTAAGATTTATTCTATTCATGTGTGAATTTGGATATTTCTAAAACATAGTTACATTTCCTGATGAACTGACCTAATATTTCATTCTGATTTAAATTGCCAGAAAAATCAGTTTTTTTGTTGTTAAGATGGCACCAAGATTTGTAGGTCCACTGATTGGCATCACATCCCATTGATTCAAGGCAAATAATTCAATGTAATATTCCAGAAAATTTGTTTTCTTGTCACTTAATCTTTTATATTAATTTTCCCAGGGCTTGACTATTAACCAAGTACCTTGGCATAGGTAATTTATACATTTCTCACAATGATAAAATTTAACAAACTAAAATTACAACAAAGGTTTTATTAATGATAAATATTTTATTAAAACCAACAAACTATAAGATCAGATGCTAATTATGAATTATTAATAAAAAGGATAGGACATACACACACATTCACACAGTTCATATTACAATTTTTTTCTTTAAGTTTTCTAATAAGCCATCCATGGGATAGTCCATTGAAGAATAGAAAAGTTAATGTATTTATATTTGTATTGGAATCTTATAATTAGGGTTTAGTTTGTACACATATTTAATCAGACATGAGTTATTGCATGACTACTATCTTACTGGTAAGTTCCTCAGGGCATTGTCTTTTTATGAAGGGCTACATATTATTTAATTTTATTTCATACTGGTGACATTTTCACTTTTTAGGTCCATAGTAAGGTAAGGTTAGACTCAAAGCTTTTGGGATGACTTTTTCATGAAAGAAGGTGTCAGCGAATGCTCTGGTTTTACTTCACTCATGACAAATTGGTTCAGCATATTAGTGATCATGGATGGAGGCATTTTATTGCAGCTTTGAGAAAAAAATGTAATTAGCTCCTCTTACCTTTTTACTCTATGCAGCACACAAGGCAACAGCCAGCAAAAAGAAAAGAACCTCACTACAAAGTTGTCCATTTTTATACTATGACAATTTTGAAATCTCTGTGCCTATTATATTATTATCTTTTGTTTTCTTATCAGATTACAAGTTTACAATCTTGTACACTCCTTTTTGCTGTCTAGCTACAAAGCTTTTTTACTATAAATTTCTTTAATCCATATTTAATTACCGGAAAAAGAATATTACTCTGATTGTAATCACTTGCATTTGGAATTTCTTACTTTTGTCTATTTGGATTAACAATCTGCATGTATTTCTATTCCCTCCAACTTTAACTTTATTTTAATCAAATAGACAAGATGAAATACACAAATAACTTTCATTGTACATATATAAAAATAGATTATACTAACAAAACAAAAAACAAACAAATTGTGTTTATTGGACTATTCCTAATTGCTTTTAGCTGTTAAATATTACCAAATTCCAACATTGTTGTACCATATATATATTTTTTTTATTTTTTTTTTTTTTTTTTATATATTATATATATATATATATATATATATATATATATGGCATAATACCTCCAGGGTCAGAAAATAAGAATAAAATAGATGAATTTATTTTATTCTCAGTACATCTCTCTTTATGGAGAACTTCTTCTAAAGTAAGTCCTGGACTTATAAGGTTTCAGGAATCTAGCATTATTGGTACCACTTTCTTCTTCAGTACTCTCTAAGGTGGGAGCATTTGGGAAATTCTTTCTTGTTATCTGGTATGATCCATTATACAAGTTTTGAGATTTTTTTAAAATGTGCTTCCCAGTTTGACTCACTGGATTTAGTTTGACCCATACCATATCCCCTTCTTTAAACTTGTCATTGACGACTTCTTTTCTCAGCATATGCAGTTTAGCACAGTGTTTCAACTTCACCTTCACCTTTTATTGATATCTTTCTTCATAAATAATTTCTGGAACAATGGGTAACTGGTATTTACATAATCTGGATATTGTTTGCCCAAATTGAAGCCATATAGGTAAAAACTCAGTGCTTTAATTTATATAACTTAATACCCATGGGAGTATTTGCAAACATCCTCTATGATCACAATCAGCATATACTCTGATGAGGTGACACAACTCTCTCTCCATCTGCTCACATGGGTTAGAATGTGAATTCTGGATGGATTACAATACATGTTTCCAATCTTTTTCTTTCTATCTGCTGTTGCCATTCATGAGAATAAAGGGCATACCATGGTCTGACAAAATAGTCCTAGGTCTACCTATTTGATTGAAGTATAGTGCCTCAAGTGCCCATACAACATTCTTAATATTGCCTGGGTTGTGGAATATGCCCAAACCCACTTAGAAATCACTTCATAGACTATGAGTAAATATTTCAGTTTTTGAAAAACCAGACCACCAGAAAATTTCATTTTTTGAAAAACCAATAATAGCTCATAAAGATCTATGGCTATCAGGTCATTTGTTTTTTTAGGAACAATAGGACTCAATGGTTCTTGATACAACTCATTTTCTGGTTTCATCTTTTGGCAGGTCTTGCATGCACTTACTACATTTACAATCTGTGATCTTGTATTCAGACAGTAAAACCACATTGTCAATAAGCCCTCCTCTTTACTGATTCTGTAGTGTCCATACAAATGGTGCATGTACATAGTAAGTCCTTCTTGTAAGCTCTCCAGTACAATCATCCTCTACTGATCCATTTGTAGGAATGTTATATAACATAAAATTTTGTCTTTCAATCAGTATTATTTCTTGTGCTAGTTCTCGACATTCCTTCTTCCATTTCATTTTTGACTTCTAGTGAATCAATAATTTTTTTGTATGTGGGTCATTGCTATTGTATTTTTCCAGATATTTCAACCTTTCTTCCACTATGACATTTCATTCCAACTCTATACTAGCTATTCAGAGATTTTTCATTTGCAGGTGATTTTGAACCCCAGGCTTCATGTTCCAGCTCAATGCATCAGTGACCACATTCTTGATTCCCCTACAGTACTGGATAAACTAATTGAACTCATGGAAAAAGGATCCAACAAATTAGCCTAATATTTGTTAAATAACTGTGATATAGAAATTTCCAAGCTCTTGTGATCTGTGCTAATGATCACTTTCAATCATATCAGGAACTGGTGAAACTTACTGGAATGCCCACACCACAGCCAATACCTCTTCCTTTGTGACAGAGTAATTAACCTTTGAACCTCTCAGCAGTCTGTTGACAAAGTAAATCACCCCCAGAGTAACATCCTCCTGAGTTTGTATAAAAACTCTACCCAACCCATACCCACTACTGTCTACATAATAAAAGGTTTCCCTAGGTCAGAGTAAACCAACATTACCTGGCTCAGTGATTTTTCTTTGATAATCTTGAACTGAGTTTCATGTTCTCCTATCTATTTCCATGGTATCCCCTTACATAATAATTGTAGCAAGTTATTCATGTTGGTTGTAAAGTTTTTGTAAAATTAGTTGTAGAAATTGCACAACCATAGGAATGACCTAACTCATTTTGGTATGCAGGTGCTGGAAAATCTTTGATCATTTGGATTTTGTCAGAGTGAGGCTTAATCCCATTTGCATTAATTAATTGTCCCAAGAATTTATCTGCTTTCACTGCTATACAGATTTTTTGTAAGTTAATTCAAATACCATTCATTTTGCATTCTTGTAAAAACATCTTGAAGAGTTATGTGTTCATGGGGTGTGTTATATACAATAATCACATCATCCATGTAGATAGTAACTAAATTTTGGATCTCTTGGTATAACACCTGATCAAGACATTTTAACAGGCTTATCCCACCATTTTTTACACCAAAAAGAATTCTGTTGAACTGGTATGATATACTACTATATCAAAATGCCATGTACTGTTGGTCATCAGATTGCAACTTGATCTGCCAATATCTGGCAGTCAGATCCAAGGTAAAAAATATTTTTTCCCCTGAATTTATTTACTAATTAATTAATGGGTGATGGAACATTTTGATCTGGCCATGTGATCTTCTTCAACTGCCTGGCATGTGATCTTGTTCAACTGCCTGACATGTAAATATAGTCTTATTGCCTCATCTTTATTTTTTATAATCACCAATGGCTTATTATAAGATCATGAACACATGGTTATAATATTTCCACTCCTCCATTTGGACTCATTGTCTCTTTACATTACCCTATATTGATGTGGCACTGGGTATGATCACACCTGATATGGTGTTCATAGCCTTTAATAATTTCATATTTGTCTCAAAAATTGGATTTGTACTCAACTAGTACTTCCTCAGGGCCACTTTCCATACCTTCTTTACTTATTTACTAGTTCATTAATCTGTGCATATATTAAAGATCTTTCTGTCTCAAGCTTCTTTGTTGATTTGTTCTCATCCATGACCCAAATTCTACTCTTTCACCCTTGCAGATAATCCTTTCCTCTTTATAATCAATCATGCATGTCATTTAGGGCATAAATTCAGACCACAGTATGTCTTCATGCATCAAATCTTTTAGAAACAATAATGTGTGACATATAATTTTATCCACTATTTTAATTTGTTCCCAAACCTGTTTTGAGCCCAATTGTACTTTTTTATTGTTTGCCAGTGTTACTTGAGGGTTTCTCACCAGCAAAGTTTGTATTTCTATGGGTTGTCCCTTCATACATCTGTATATCATCTTTGACATTACCAATATCTGGCTGCCAGAGTCCCAACATCTCTATCTTGATACTGTTTACTTGCATAATAACTTTTGGACATTCTTGTGATGTGCAATTAATCATTCCACTGTCCCACTCACAAATAGGTTATCTACCCTTTTTTCATCTATTGTTTTACTGATCACTTTACTCTGATTCTTTTTTATATTCTTTTTATATTGCTTTCCTTATTTGTTCTTTCAATTCACTTATCTCCATATTCATTTTTTCTTCAATTCTGTTATCTCCTTCAGTTTTTTATTAATAGTCTCCTTTTTCCCCCATCTTCTGCCACGGTTTGGTTATCTTTACTGTTTCTTAATTCCATATACTTCATTGCTCAGCTATATGGAAAAATGTCTAACTTATTTTTATGTTACAAGGTAACCGATGACAAAATAAAATCTTAAAACCAACTATATTTCTCTAACTGTGAAAAAATATAAACTCAATATTTACTTTTATTTCTCTTAAGAATAAATATATACATTGACACCCTCCTTTCTCTTGTCACCATTTTATCCCCCCTTTATATATGCCTTGGTTTATGTTACCAGATTTCAAACAATTTTATTTATTTCTAATTTATTATTATCCAAATCATGCACTACTATTTCATTTGTTTAAAAAACTTTTAAATCTCATGCAATAACTTTTTTGTTTATTTCTTTCACATGTATAATTCTTGTATTTAATCTTTGGCTCTGGGTTTTAAAGATTCATGTCTGGGTTACCACTGTACCATTTATAGGTAGGTTAGATGCTTACATTACACAGAATAATGCATTAGTTAATCAAACTATGTAAGATTTATTCTGTTCATGTTTGAATTCGGATATTTCTAAAACACAGTTATATTTCCTAATTAACTGATCTAATATTTTATTCTGATTTGAATTGCCAATGGAATCCATTTTTGTTTTTAAGAGGGTGCTAGAATCTATAGCTTACTAATTTGCATTACATCCCATTGATTCGAAGCAAATAATTAAATGTAACATTCTAGAAAATTAGCTTTTTTGTGACTTATATTATTTTCCCCCAGAGCTTGACTATTAACTGAGCACATTAGCATTATATGTTTCTCACCACATTTGCATTAATAAAATTCAATAAACTAAAATTAAGACAATGCAATGAAAGAGTTCTATAATGATAAATATTTTATTAAAACAAACTAAAAGATTAGGTGCCAGTTATGAATTATTAATAAAAAGGAAGTTACATGCACACATATTCAGATAATAATGCTAATCATCAAATTCAAACAGTTTATACTACAATTTTCTTCTTCAAGTTCACTAATAAGCCATTCATGGGATAGTCCTTTCAAGAATAGAGAAGCTATTTATATTGTAAGCTTATAGTTAGGTTTAATTTGCATACATATTTAATCAAACATGAGTTATTGTATGACTATTATCTTACTGGTAAGTTCTTCATAGTTAGTGGATCATTGATTATTGACTATGCATGGTATTTTTATGAAGGGCTCCATAGTATTTAATTTCATTCTGGTGACATTTTTACCTTTGGGATCCATAGTAAAGTAAGGCTAGATTCAAAGCTTTTGTGATATTTTTTCACGAGAGAAAGTATCAGTGACTGCGCTGGATTTATGCATTCATGACGAATTGTTTCAGCACATTGGTAGTCTTAGATGGAGGCATTTTATTTTGGCTTTTAAAAAACAGTAATTATTCTCTGGTCTTTTCACTCTACATAGCACACAAGGCAACAGCAAGCAAAAAGAAAAGAGCCTCACACCAAAGTTGTCCACTTCTTTTATACTGTGACATTTTGAAATCTCTGCACATATTATATTTTAATCTTTTGTTTTCTCATTTTCTTATCAGATTACAAGTTGATAATCTTGTACACTTCTTTTTACTTTCTAGCTACAAAGCTCTTTTTCTATAAATTTTTCGGTGGCATATTTAATTACCAGTAAAAGAACATTACTCTGATTGTAATCATTTGCATTTGGAATTTCTTTCTTTTGTTTATGTGGATTAGCAATGTGCATGTATTTCTATTCGCTCCAATTTTAAATTTATTTTAATTAAACAGATAATATGAAACACACAAATAACTTTCATTATATCTATATAAAAATAGATTATAACAACAACACAAAAAAAACTAAATTCCGTTTATTGAACTATTTCTAATTTTTTTTAGCCTTTAAATATTCCCAAATATCAACATTCTTTTATCATATATATATATTTCTTACAATGCAATATTTTATTTTCCACAAAATCTTATAAAGTTTACAGAAATTTTCAATGCTACATCACATAGTATAACTTCAGTGACATTTAAATATAACAAATATAATCCAATTGATGTTAACTTTCAATTCCTTAATTCATAGATATTTTTAATAATGTCGATTTCATCAAAGTTTAATACAAGTGCAGATGAGTTATCTAAATTTCACTCTTTTTAATAAATCTTGTAAAAACACATCAGTGTCAAATATAATAACCAAACAATTTAAAAAAAAAAAATTATGTTTTTACATCATGAACTAGTTTCTCTAAGTAAATTACATTATGTGCAAGTATTTAATACATCATCATGATAAAGCTAAAACTTGTTTACAATACAATTATCATCTTGGTTTATTAATTGTCATTTCATATGAGGATAAATGTTTATCATAAAATGCGAAACTTTTTGCTTTACATATTTGCAAGTTTTTAGTTTTTTATGTATATTGAAAACAGTTTTAAATCAATAGATTGCAAATCTTCACATGTATAAATAAATTTTGACTTGATTGTGTTACAATCCAAAGTTTTTATAAATACTCATCTACAATTGTATATAGTTTTGATACACAAAGGTGATTAACCTAAAAGTAGAAGTATGTACTTTTAGATATTGTTCAATTTCTAATCGTAATACAACATATGGCTTTGCCTTTATTACAATCAGAAATATTGCAACTCATAAAATGTGTTCACCTGCAATCCCTAGTAATATGACACCTATTTATTAAACAGGCAAAAGTCTCCATACAGTAGTGCCACCATATGCTAACCAGAGTAATTAATGGATGTCAGAAGGCTTGTGCATAAAATCCACATCTAGTGCCTACTCATTCAATATCCTCAGACTAGTTTCTGGCTTGTGGCCTTTGTCAGTGATGAGCCTTGCATCTGAGAGCACTGCACCTACATCTTAGGATCTAATGCAACCCTGCAGCAGCCACCTTTTATCTCTACTTAGCTACAAAACTATGAGAATGAAATTGAAAACACAATATTTTTAATCTAAGCTCAATAGCTTATATATTCATATGGGTCTGAACTCAATTCAGCACCCATACATTTTGGTGTCTTTGGCTCTTTAACAACCATAGCAACCACTATCCTATTAGGCAGGATTGGTGTTAAACCACTAAATATCACATGATCATAATCTCCTATGCTAGCACATAACTGGGGATGTTGGGTGAGTAGGCTCTAGATGGGGATTTTAGATACAAGCCTTCTGGCATCTATGTATTATTCTGGTTAGTACAGGGTGGCACTACTGTATAGAGAGTTTTGCCTGTTTAATAACAGTTATGTGCTAGCATAAGAGATTGTGATCATGTGATGTTTAGTGGTTTAACATCTATTTATTCCTACTTATGTCCTTAGATAGTCAAAACAGCAAGGGAAATTATTAAAAAGACCATTTAATTTTAATAAAAGTACACTTATTTTGAAGTTCTGGTAAACTATTTTTTAGATAATGTTAATCTGCCAGTTTCTTTAAGTTATACTTTAAATAACAATTTATCAAAATATGGCTAAACTATTTTGTTCCAAACTTATTATTGATTAAGCAGCAGAATCGACTGATTTGAATATCAATTGGGGAACTTTAAATATAAAATATATAACTATTATTTTGTAAATTCTTGCAGTACTTAAATTCAATAATAACAAATTATCCCGAGTTTTTAACGACCAAAAATTTTTTTGTTGACAGTAGAGAACATGTTTATGGAGCTTTTTATTATAGTTTTTTTTTTTCACATAAACCATCACAATAAATAATGATGAACTTTATCTATAATCAAGGAAGAATAATAAACATATGTAAGTAACTTTGTTTTGATTTTTTTTTTAAAGAAAAGGTGGGAATTCATTAAAAATGTGTTATACGTAAAGACCTTTTTAATAAAGATCAACTATTTTCAAGTTAATTAAGTAAAGTATATTGTCATTAATTAAGAAAAATTTAACGGTTTCCTTCCTTGATGTTTATGTAACAAAAGTTTTAAGTTGAATTTTGATCAAGATATGTTAACTAAATTAAATTTAACAAGCAATTATCCAATTGATTGACACTTGACACATCATATGATGTTTGACCTACAAAGATACGTTGATTGACAGTTCAGAACATTTTACCACTCATACCCAATACTCTATAATAGTTTCAAGCTGTTCCTACATGTCACTAATTTATGCTCACAAATAACCTTTATTACAACTCATAAAAATAGCAATAAAAATTTGATCCCTTTCTAACCAAAATATTTGATAAGTTAAACAACAATCATTTTATACAAGTTATTACCATCAACAACTTTAGCAGTAGGATGAATTTTAAATCAATCAAATTTTATATTGCAGTTGGTCTAATTGACTGAAAATATTATTTGACAAAGCTGAGCTATTTCTAATCATTTTAAAACATTGCAAACAAGCATAGACATTATATATATTATAACCCTCCCCAAACATCTCTCCTACTTTTCCTATCCACAAATACCTGAAGCGCCAATTCTATTGATGATAGAATAAACTAGTAATATGATCTTGCTTTGAATTATTATTGAGACTCTTACAATACTGTCCTGCTATAGCTTAGCTCAGTGGGGGCTACAAAGATCTACAAAGTGTAAAATGCATACTAAACATAGGAGGAAACATTATGAATTAATAGGAATAAAATATCTATTGGGTTTTAAAACAAATAATTGAATTGGTAAAGTTCTACCATTTAAATTTCCAAGTTATAGTTTAATTTCATCTCCTCCCATCATCTAAATGCATCAAACAACCTTTACTGATAATAGAAATAAATTAATAAAATAAAGATGTATTTCCAATTAAGTCTACAGTATAGTAAGTTAAAACTAAATTACAAAATATAGCACTACTTAACCTGTATTGTACAGTAATTTAAAATAAATAACTAAATTAATGTCTAATCTAAAATAATAAGGGAATATCTCAGGGAATCTATTATATAACTTACTAATGAATTTATACTTTACAATAACTACTAGTTACTATCATAAAAGTAATGACATAAATTAAGCATTATTCTAATAAAATAGTAGTTAGTTAGACAATGTAAGGAATAGGGGTGCATTTTGATTTCAATTCATCATCTAAATAATAACTGAGTAATAAAATTTCCAGAGAACCATCAAATAGTCAAGCATTTCATATAGTATTTGGATCAAAAAAACAACATCATCAGATCTGAATATGTTCATCATTAAATTTATGGAATAGTGCAATCATATCATATTGGGTATGTAAGTGTATGTATGGAAACATAGACTACGAATACATGCCAAAGAATAACTCTGAACAAAGCTTTTAAATAAATAAAACATTTATTATAAGATAACTAAATAAACATTTGGTTTTTAATTTACACATATACATGTTTAGGATAATTCTGACATCAATGACTGAATAGTCTACATGAGAGTAACAAACTTTAAAATAAACTTGTATTGTACTCCAAACATATACCAGTTATCAGTCAATTCTAATAAGCTTAGGAAAAGAAACATTATAAACACTACACTGTTGGTCGGGAGGTCAGCACATTCCCAGCCGATGCTATGACACATGAAAAAAAAATATGAAATTAAATTTCTTGGTATTTTTATTTTACATATATGCAAGCTATCAGTTAATTCTGATAAGCTTATGGAAAGAAACATTATAAATACTACCTAGGATAATTAAATATGAAATTAAACTTGTTTGGTATTTTTATTTCAAATATACACAAGCTATCAGTTAACTCCAACATTCTGCTAACTAAATGAACATTGGGGTAGTCAAACATCAAAATAATACAAGAGGGGTTTTAATATATGAGTAAGAGGTCAAGCTATCCTTCACAAATCAAACAAATAATTCGATCAGTTAGCTACACTTTCTTTCTTTTGCTTGCTCATTCAAAATGAGGATGAAACATTCTGAGAATTGATGATATAAAGCTTAAAATAATTAGTTTGATATGATTTGAAATACTGATTTAAGAATTACAAATCAGTGATAGATTTTCTCCATACCTTCCGAATTAATAGTATTTTATGCATGCATCGGTATTGAGCTACCTGTTATAAAATAAATAACATAGCTATATCCAATCAGTTTACCAATGAAAATGAGATACAATACCATAATATGGATGTTATTATGGCCAACCAATTTTTAACACTAATCCTACTTTAGTTGTTCTATGAAAGAAATCAATTCTACCTTTATTTTCTTTTTATTAGCAAACTACATTACACTTGACTATGAGTAAATGATAAAAAAAACATTCTACATGGACACATGAGGCATAAGAAGACTTTCTTCACTCTAATCATTTACATAACAGAACACAGTAACTCCCTACCCTAATTCAGAGGCTTAAATAATGGCGTATACTTTGTCTCATCACCAAAAAACAAGGGAAATACACTACTTTACTTCACATAATATAACCGTCACAACACACAATTACTTAATATAGAAACTTTAATCCACTCATGACAAATATTTCAATAAACTGAGGGAGAGTTTTCTCAATCCCTATAACACAGTATACATCATAAACGCTTTCTTCTCTATAGCCACAAAATACATTTCAATCTAAGCATAAAAAAGTAATAAATTTACTCTCAAATAAATACCTAATCCTTCCACTTCTCTTGGCACATCACACCATCTGAAAACGATTAAAAACAAGTTATTGTATTTTTAATTCAACAATTATATAAATGGATTAAACAACAGACAGCACACATGAATAAAACAATTTCCAATTACCTTCAATGAGTAAATATTGCAACAACATTAATTAATAAGTTAAAAAAAAGAATCTTTCATTTCTAATGAATTATAATATTTTAACTGTGAAATATAATAATTATTGCTAAATAATTCTCATCATTTCTAGCAAAGCAAAGGTAAAATCACTCTTTAGTGTATTTGACATTAGTCAAATAAATTGAAATAGAAGTTTCATTTATGACAAACAACAAATCTTTAATTTTGAAGCAAAATAATTATTGAGAAATCAACCTCATAATCTCTGAAAATGCAAAGATAAAATAATCAATTCTATGCACTTACCCCTTCTTGAAATGAGCTGTTAGCTTCCTAATAGCAAACAGATATTTCTGTTGCCAACATGTGCATATAGAAACATAAGTATACAATAAAATTATATTAAAATAATAATTAGTTACCCAGTGCAATATTTCTCCATATTATACTTTTCCAAGATGTTCTTGAAGAAAGAAATAATAATAAAATATAAGATAAATAATTGGTCTACCTTTTCTATCATATGTTAACAAAAAGCATAATCATTACATAGTTTTATCCAGAACATAAAAGTTCATTTACATAGTCCATAAATAATGCATCTTGGTCACATATGAACATGATGATGATAATTGTAAAATAATAGGTATTAGTAAATACATAACAATTTTCTACAGGTAGATAATAATACACATTGGATCCAATTAAAGAGCATTTCAAAAGTTCTTAGTGATAGCTAATGAAACTGCTGGCAATAACACATGTGAATCATTTAATAATGGCAAATAAATATTTAATACTGCATATGTTCAATAATAATTTATGGTTTGATTCATTACATTCATTAAGGCACTTGTGCTAAATTATCAACAATCATCCATCAGGCACATAGCTGATTAATTCATATCCACTTAAGTCTACATAAGTTTATTGATAATATACTTTAATAAAAAAAATCAAATGCAAACAAGGAGAACAATAAAATGAAAAAAATATTTACATCTAGTTTCATGCTCTTTTACTCATTCAGTTTTAAGCATGTTTAGGGATAAGTTAATATTCATTAATTTTACGTGTCATGCATTCCATTTCTTAATTTTAGAGATGTGAATGGTTAGGTATATTTCTTGTCAATAATAATAATAATAAAGCATGTTATAATAAGTTATCCACAGACATCCTTTTGTTTAAACTTTAATCCTTTATGGCTAGTAGAAATTATTATTACAGAGTATTTGAAATGTTTTATAAAAAAGTTCAGCATAAATTGTCCAGAATAATAGCAAAATTCACACATTCCAGTTATTTCTTCAATATTAGAAATTAAAATTAGGCAAATCAAATTTGAAATATAGACACAGATTTCAATTGTTTCCTTAATATTAGAGATTAAAATTAGGCAAGGCAAATTTATAATTCACACATTTCAATTATTTCTTTAATATTAGAGATTAAAATTAGGCAAATCAAATTTGAAATATAGATACACATTTCAATTGTTTCCTTAATATTAGAGATTAAAATTACACAAAGCAAATTTATAATATAGAGACATATACACATCTCAAATGATGATTTTAAATCTAAATTAGTCAATTGGAAGTATAGAGAAGAAAGACCTTGTCTTTAAAGTTGTTTACATCTGCATACTGATCTTTACTTTCCAAGAAAAATTTCTTAACTCTTTTCATCCAGAAAAATAATATAATTTTATAATTTTGAATTTGAATTATGGAAGAACCAATTTGTAGAGAGAAAATTGTAGCAATAAAAACCCTTTGTACAGAGAGGATTGTTGCAATCAGAAAAACCATCTTTTTGTAAAAGTACACCCCTTTTATAACTGATTATTACTTAACCATATGTTCCTTTCACCAATCAAAATGGTCACTCAAAAGCTGAACTTTAAAACAAAGGTCATCCCTCCCACTGCACTGAGATAATTAGTTGTAAATATGCAATAACCTTTTCTGTCTTGAAAAAAGAAAGAAAAAAAATCATTTTGTTTTCTTAAAAAAATATGAATTAAATTGAAACAATAATAAAATATTCTGCATTTTTAAAGTAACAAAAAATAATTATTTGAACAAATAATTTTTTGAGCAAATAAAATAATTGAGTGTATTTGTCTATTTGACAATTCACTGGTCCATTGATCTTTTAATTAATTTAAAATGTATTTTAACTGGTTAACCAAGATATTGCCTATGAAATTAAAGATTTTACTGTGAAACATATTTGGTAGTTTAATGAAGTACATGAATGAAAAATGAAGTTGAAAGATGGCACAAACATACATGTACACACATATGCTGTAGTACATGTACTAAACCAAGCTGACTGAAATATAAGTTTCTGTAACCAGGGGTCAAATATATTGCACTAATTACATTATGGATTGAAGTATCAAAGAACAAATAAACCAGAAAATCACCAAAACAAATACCAATACTGTCTTGCAGGCAAATAAGACAAACTAGGATCAATTTAAACTGGACACCAACAATTTCTGTGATAAGCCATTCCTCTTTCTATCATTAAATATTCACCAAAGAAAAATATTAAATATCTCAAAAGTTTCAAATAATATATGCAAGTGCTTCATAAATAGAGTTTTAGATTACTAATGAAAAAAACGTTAAATTTCAGGTTATTTCATTTTTTTAGTTAACTGCAACCAGCTGTTATTGATACAGTGCTACTTAATTACAATTGGTTTCTTGTGCCTATTTAGAAGGTCACAACTCCCTCTTCCTTATAAAAAAATAAAATACACAAGTAACAACATTATATTAGTAAATTTAAATATTATATAATAGGATTAATTTATAACATAGAAAATTCTGAAAAAAAAAGAAGAGGTGGTCATGTGATGTTTATAAAAAATTATGCACATAAAACATTCATGTTCTCAAAACTTCCAACTAACTACTTTTGTTGGATATGGTATTAAGCTGTGAGCATTATAGGTATCTTTAAATCTTGCCTTTGTATTCTTTATCTCTCTTCTAATAAGTTTCTTTCTAAGAGACTTCATTTTCACTTTCTTAAACTTAACTTTAGCCATCCCAATATTATTTACTCTATTTCTAATCTTCTTAAGATGATTTACATTAACCAACTCTCCTTTTATTCTTTGAAGTTTGATTGTAGCTTTTCCTAAGTCTCTTTTTGGACTAATAACTTTCTTAAGAAAATTCACACCAGATTTATTTGTATTCTTAATTTTACACTTTACTTTCATCTTATCAACTTCTCTAGAATGATTAACATCTTTTATTATATGCTCTACACTAGATATTACATGCTTAATACCTCCATATAGTATCTTTCTGTAAACATTCATCTTCATGTTATGATCTAAGTAATTAAGAACACATTCAGGAACTATGCTTTCACTTTTATTTTTGAATTTATTGCTTGTAATATCAGTAACTTTTAATTATTTATTTTCCAAAATTTCTGGATATTTCATGCTAAAAGAAATTATTTCTGTCTTCATTGATTCATTAACTTCTCCATTTTTATCAAGGTTCTCCTTGAGATCTTCAAGCATATCTATAATCTCATTTCTGTCTAATTCAAAGTTTTGATTAACTACTTCTCTAAGTTTCTCATATGCTTTTGATTCTTCACTGACTAAACTAACATTCTTATTAACTGATTTAACAATCTGCTGACCTTTTTCCTTAAGTTGTAATACTGAATCATCATGATGTAATTTAATCTGCTGTAGCTGATCCTTAACATTTATTTCCACCATTTCTAATTCAGATACTTGAATTTTAATATTCTCTTCCACTTCTAACTTCATTTCTGACATTTGTTGAGCCTTTTCTGGTAACTTCTCTTGCATCATTTCTGATTTTACTTCTGATTTCACTTCTAATTTTATTTCTGACATTTCTGATTTCATTTCTGACATTTCTGACTTTATTTCAAACTTCATTTCAGATTTCATTTCTGATTTTACTTCTGATTTCATTTCTGACATTTCTGATCTCATTTCCGATATTTATTAGATATTCTTTCCTAATCTTTCTTGCCTCATTCCTCCTACCATTTCTGACATTTGTTGGGTAATCTTACTTATCATTTCTGATATTTCTGACATTGATAATTTTATTTTTGATACTTCTTGCATCATTTCTGACATTTGTCTAGCTGAGTTCTCATTCATTATCTTAATCAACTGTGAGTACTCATCCATTCTTCCAAATGGGACATTTTCTACCCTACCATCTTCTCTATTGATTAAATTCATGATTTCATATCCCGAATCAATATCAGGGAACAACACAACCACATTTGGAGATGACACCTCTTGGGACCCTCCCAAATCATCACACATATTAAATACTTCCATTATCTTCAATTTTTTAAAATCTATTAATGTATTATTTATGAAAACAAGATACATCAACCGTACTTTTCTCTCAACTAAATCTAAGTTCTCCACCATCACCCAAAGACACATTAGGTCACTATAATATGTATAGTTATATTCTTCCACATGATATTCAGTTTCCACACATAAAATAATAATAAAAAATTATTGCATTTCATGATCAGATGACATTGATCCAAACACAAATGACCTTATTAAATAAGACCTATACATGATGACACAGATAAAATAGTCCAAATAGATATAATTATTAGCAAATTGATTCTCATATTCTAAAGTGCAGAGGTTCAAACATCACATGTCATGCTGGCCCGCCCAAAGCCTACCCTTATCAAGCCCACATGTTGGCTGCACCAAAAACCTACTGTAACCCTCCCCCAACATGTCCCCTACTTTTCCTATCAAAAAATCTGTGGGTGCCAATTCTATTGATAATAGAATAAACTACTAATCTGATCTTGTTTTGAATTATTATTGAGACTCTTACAATGCTGCCTACTATAGCTTATCTCAGTGGGGGCTACAGAGATCAACAAAGTGTAAAATGCATACTAAACATAGGAGGAAACATTATGAATTAATAGGAACAAAATATCTATTGGGTTTTAAAATAAATAAATAATTGAATTGGTAAAGTTATACCATTTAAATTTTCAAGTTATAGTTTAATTTCATCTCTTTCCATCATCTACATACATCAAACAACCTTTAGTGATAATAAAATTAAATTAATAAAATAAAGCTGTATTTCCAATTAACTCTACTGTATGGTAAGTTAAAACTAAATACAAATGATAGCACTACTTAACCTGTATTGTACAATAATGAATACAAAATAAATAACTAAATTAATGTCTAATCTAAACTAATGAGGGAATATCTCAGGGAATCTACTACATAGCTTACTTTTGAATTTATACTTTACAATAACTACTAGTTACCATCATAAAAGTAATGACATAAATTAAGCATTATTCTAATAAAATAGTAGTTAGTTAGATAATGAAAGGAAGAGTGTGCCCCTTGATTTCAATTCATCATCTAAATAATAACTGAGTAATAAAATTTCCAGAGAACCATAAAATAGTCAAGCATTTCATATAGTATTTGGATCAAAAAAACAACATCATCAGATCTGAATATGTTCATCATTAAATTTATGGAATAGTGCAATCATATTGTATTGGGTATGTAAGTGTATGTGTGGAAACATAGAACACGAATGCATGCCAAAGAATAACTCTGAACAAAGCTTTTAAACAAATAAAACATTTATTACAAGATAACTAAATAAACATTTGGTTTTCTAATTTACAGGTATACATATTTTGGATAATTCCGACATCAATGACTGAATAGTCTACATGAGAGTAACAAACTTTAAAATAAGCTTCCTTGTGTTTTATACTAAACATATAACAGCTATCTGTCAATTCTGATAAGCCTGTGAAAAGAAACATTATAAACACTATATATGTGCATGTGCAGATAAAATATTGATAATTGGTCTTATTATTGTACCCTAAGTTTGGCAATGGTTATGTGATGATTAGATATTTTATTGCATACCTTTTAAACCTATCATAAGAGGACTGTTGTCATTTGATGATTTATAACTTATACATTACCTACTATTTATTTCCTTTGCTGATTTTTGATCATATTCACTGATTGCAAAGTGTGAGATAATGATGATTTTCATTAACTCTGAAATGTTCATTAGTCCACTTGCTTTGTAACATTCTAAATGGTGACTCAATTGATTACATTATAATTGAGTTCTGATAGCCAGTGTCACAAAATGCTACACAAATTGGAAATCAGATAAACTTTACATCTGAAAAAGAAATGCCTATATTTTATGCAAAATTAATAAATAAAGAGAATTATTATTAATAATATGACAAGAGTTACATATGGTGATATGAACTTTTAAGGATAAAAAATGATATACATGTGGAGAACAGAAAAAAAAAAAGCAAGATTTTTGGAGATTGGAGGAAACTTTTGATTGTTGAGTTTATTTAGCTGTACTTTCAATACAAGTGATGGATGAAAAATTCTGTTATTCATTTGAGAATAAAATGTTTTTATGGAACTGTATGTAGTATTCTATCTCAAATACGTATCTGTACCATGAGCCCCAATCTTTGTCTCAAAAGAAAAGCCAGGCATAATTTTTAAGTTCATATTTATCAGCATCTCCCAAAACGTCAAGTCACTGAAAAGATTTTATTTCATGTTTAATGTTTTAAGTTGCTTATAGTATAAAATTACTTAGTAAAAGAATTTCATTTTATAGACAATAATTGAAACTAGGTAATTCGTGTTCTAAAGATATCTAATTTGTGTAAATCATCTGATCAAAGGAATTTTGCTTTATAAGAAATTAGTATTTCCAACTGATTAGATAATAGGTTTTGATCAAATTGTAATTAAAAAGTAAGAAGAGAAGATTAACTAATTAAAATAATTTGAAAAACTAATTAAGACAATGTCTGATCGCAATGGATGGAAAAGGTATAAAAGCTACAAATTTCCTGTTTTATTCTTCTGACAAGTCTTACTGTGAGAAGTCTATAGAATGTTTTTGAATTTTCTGTTAAGATTCTATCATTTAATTTGCTATTAAGTCGGTAGTACTCTGATAAGCATTCTGCTGCCGGTTTTCTATACAAAATTTCCTGTTCATCAATCAAGAATGTATAGCATTATTCACAGACATCTAAACATTACCATGCATTGCTGAGTCACAGAGGGGTGTTCATTTCCTGGTCTTTTCAATATCTGATGCCTTATTAGTAGTAAAAACCTTTGCTTGCTACTGCTGAGACCCATGCTTGTAAATAATATAGGTTATTGTGAACAAAACCAAGATATGTTCAACCTGGACTAGAGAAGGAAAGAGCTGCCAAAAGAAGCTATGAATGCCTGCTAATGAACTCCATTACCTTCAATAAGAAGAGGGGTGATCATTCCAGAAATGAAGCTACAACAAAAACCTAGATAAATATAAAATACCCAAATTCAATGTCTAGACAAACTTATTCTTTTGAAACTTTATAATTAAAAACAATCGAGTTGTTTCCCTTTATTTTAGAAGTGGACTAATCCTTACCAAAGAAAGTAATAATTAATTTACTTCACCTTTATTTGACTATTGTTAATGTTTTACTTTTATTTTATTTGTGTGCCAATAAACATGTTATTTAAATTTGTTAACTTGTCTTAGTTCTCTCTATCGATACCTCACCATATAGCATTTTAATTACCATATAATAGTAGTAAGTAATTTTAGAGTTAATTATATATGTGCATTATAAATATACTTGCGCTGATAATCTGATTTAAGCCAATTTACTATTCTTTATGCTACCCAGATAAAATCGAGCACTGGAAGCATTTTAAAACCCTTCTTTTGTTGGTATTTCTAGTCAGATGACTAGTGATGTCCAGGAATAATCCCCATATAAATAAAAATATCCACATAAAATGTATTTGCTTCTTGAAGCCTTAGGGTGATTGCAATGATCTAGAAATATGGCTTATGGTCATATATTTTATACTATATTGGTCTGACCATTGGTATGACAAATATGTAAAAACATTAATCATACTAACTCTTCTGTTTAAACTAATGAAATCTGATAAATGCATAAAATATGTATTATTAATTTAGAAATGTCAATTTAATTTAAATGTAAGGGCATGTTACTATAATCAGCATGTTTTTCTTATATTACAAATATGTCATCACAAGCTAATGTATTCTTTTTGTATGATATTATAGAATAAAAAACCACTAAACATGTGATCACCATTTCCTATGCTTGATCAAAGTGTTATTGAAACAGGCAAAACCCTCCATACAGTAGTGCCACTCATTGAAAGCCAGAGTAATCAATGGATGCCAGAAGGCTTGTGCATAAAATCCCCATCTAGTGCCTACTCATCCAATGTCCCGAGACTAGTTTCTAGCTTGTGGCTTCCATTAATGAGGAGTTTTGTATCTGAGAGGACTTCACTTAGATTTTAAGATCTAATGTAACTCTCCAGAAGCCATCTTTTATCTCTACTTAACTACAAAACTATGAGTGTAAAATTGAAAATACAATATTTTCAATCCAAGCTCATTAGCTTATATAGTCATATAAATATGAACTCAGTTCAGTACCCATACATTTTGGTGTCTTTGGTTCTTTAATAACCATAGCCACCACTATCCTATTAGACAGGATTGGTATTAAACCACTAAACATCACATGATCACCATTTCTTATGCTTGCTCATAACTGTTATTAAAATAGGCAAAACTTTCCATACAGTAGTGCCACTCAGTGCAATCCAGAGTAATCAATGGATACCAGAAGGCTTGTGCATAAAATCCCTATATGGTGCCTATTCATCCAATATCCCCAGCCAAACACATCAAAATGTTTGCATACTGAACTGAGTTCAGACCTACATTATTATATAAACTAATGAACTTGGATTGAAAATATTAGTGTTTTAAATTTTAGACTCATAGTTTTGTAGTTGAGATAAAAGGTGGCTGCTAGAGGATTGCATTATATCCTAAGATCTAGGTGCAATGCTCTCAGATCCAAAGCTCCTCACTGATGAAAGCCACAAGCCAGAAACTAGTCTGGGGATATTGCATGAATAGGCACTAGATAGGGATTTTATGCACAAGCCTTCTGGCATCCATTAATTACTCTGGCTTGCACTGAATGGTACTACTTGCCTGTTTTAATATTATAGAATGATGACTATTAACTTTTCCTGCAGCAATTTTTTTTCAAAAAAGTCTTCAAAACCTGATCTGAGTCTCACTTGTGTTTAATCATCAGCTGTATTTTTCAAACAAAAAAAATTGATAATGCCCTTCATTAGAAGGTCTTTAAATTAATTCTGACATGGTAAGCTGAGCTGTCTTTTCCCATAAAAACAATGTTAAAATTTATTATAAAATATTATTTACAAGCTCATTCATTGTTTAATCATTTCACATATCCAAACCAATGATAGGGTAATTTTTTTAATTATATAGTCAATAGTTTCATATCCATCAAATTAAAATGACTGTTCCCATGGCCTCGATATCGTATTTTTTTAAATTTTTTTACTGAGTATTATTAAGTGAAACTTTTCTAATGTTGTATGTTATGTTATCCTTGGATTGCGAATGACTTACTCCCAAATAATAAATTAATTAAAATAACAACTATACATACTGCTTGTTTACTTCAGAAGTTATTTCACTGTAACAGATTTACCCGAACATTTAACTTGTTAATAACATAAACAACAGATTAGAGTCTGTTTCACCTCAATATTTAAATCTCACATTATGTTTCTCAAGCTGCCAAAATATTTAAATTCATTTACTGTCTGAAGTTGATAATTATTTTAACATAAAGGTTGCTAAAAATTTTTTTGCATTACTGTCTGCTGAAGGACTAGATTTTTTTAATATTAATACTAAACCAATGTTTTTATATGTAGCATTCAAATCATTAAGTAGTTTATCTCATAAATTATAAAAAATAGGATAGACATCAGCATACATCAAATTCAGAAATTGTTGTAAATCAAATGCATATCACTCATGGTCCATTATTCATTAAGACACTTATAAACAGTTCCAAAATCCCAGTCATAAAATTCAAAAACCAAATTTGAGTTAAGTAAAAAAACATTCTCCAGAAGTTTTATATGAAAATATAGGCCAAAGATATATAAAATTGAGTATCAGATGGAAGTAGGACTAAAGGTAAACGTTAAAAAGACTAAAGTAATGTTCAATAGATTTTCTCAAAAGCTGAAAGTAAAAATTCATTTTGATGAATTTGAAAAAGCTAGCAACTACAAATACTTTGGTCAGATTATTACTGTAGATGGAAATATAATAGATGAGATTAATCATACAATTAAACTTAAGTGGAGTGCTTTTGATGAAAATAATATTAAAAGGAAATATGTCTATATGTTTGAAAAGGAAGGTTTTTAATAAATGTGTTTCATCAGTTCTTACTTATGGATCTAAGACTTGGATACTTAATAGAATAGAAATACAGACTTCAGACTACTCAAAGAAATATGGAAAGATGCATGTTAGGAATAAAAAGAAAAGATCTAAAACACAATACATAGGTAGAGAACAAACAGCTGTTATTGACATTGTTGAAAGAATTAAAAGACTGAAGTGGAATTGAGCTGTATTTATTGCTAGAAGAGATGATAATAGATTGATAATTGAAATATTAAACTGGGTTCCAAGAGATGATACAAAACCTAGAAAGAGACTACATGTGAAATGGACGGATGAAATAAAAACATTGCATAAAGGAACTGTATTACATTCAAAGATCAGCCTTTCAAGCTAATTGTGCATGTGTTTTTTGCGAGGGTTAAATAATAAATGAATACTTCCCTCTACAATACAAGATATAGTATTTATGCAGGAATAAAAGGAATCCTCTTATTCCTATGACTCAAATTCTTTTATATGAGCAAATATAAAATACTGTTGAGGAGAGTGTGAGAGTAGAATTCTCACTTTAAATTACTATTTACGATGTTTGAATGAATGACGTCGGTGAAATTGTCTAAAATTTACTAAATGTCACTCTAATTGAAACTTAATTATAAGTAAATAAGCATTTATTTTTATATGATGCTATGTGTACAATTGTATTACATTCAAAGATCAGCCTTTCAAGCTAATTGTGCATGCATCTTTTGCGAGTGTTAAATAATAAATGAATACTTCCCTCTACAATACAAGATATAGTATTTATGCAGAAATAAAAGGAATCCTCTTATTCCTACAACTCAAATTCTTTTATATGAGCAAATCTGAAGTACTGTTGAGGAGAGCATGAGAGTAGAATTCTCGCTTTAAATTACTATTTACGATGTTTGAATGAATTTGAGTCGTAGGAATAAGAGGATTCCTTTTATTCCTGCATAAAAATGGGTTAATTAGATTTACGCATATAGTTCAATTAATTTACATATATCTGCATATATTTACACATAGCAATCTTGTTACGCTTACTCTTTGTCACCCATGATTATGAGAGCTAAGTTCTCTTGAAAGCGCTCGGGCATTATTTATTATGTATTATAATTTATATTAAGTTTATAATAAATTGTGATTTAATTGAAGAAGCTCTGCTGTTATGCGCTGATTTGTGCATTAAAATTGTATATATATATAGTAGGCAGCTGAGTGTGAAATAATTTCTTTTTATATCTTGTATTGTAGAGGGAAGTATTCATTTATTATTTAACACTCGCAAAAGACACATGCACAATTAGCTTGAAAGGTTGATCTTTGAATGTAATACAATTGTACACATAGCATCATATAAAAATAAATGCTTATTTACTTATAAAGGAACTGTGGAAAAGAGAAGCTAGAGATTGAAGATGGATTGAATTTGGACATTCATCCTGCAGTGGATGATGATGATATAATAACAGACCATCTATAGATAGCTTCAGAGAAATAAATAGGTAGTGTTTAAAAAAAGTAAAGGATATTAAAAATAAATGGTGATTTACTAAAAATATTGGGTTATGAAGAAAAAAATTAGTTTAAATTCAGCCTTAAGACCATATTTTTTCTTCATTTTTGGAAAGGCTAATATGACAAAAAAGTTTCTTAGCATAGACCTAGTAATGACTGCTTTTGTGGATCATGGACATTTGTCCAATCAGAAGGGGAAACCCCCCTAATAGTTTAGAAAATAAAGCATGGATTTATGGATAGTGGTGAGCAATTTATGACATAAGCATAGTGACAAAGTATAAAATATTAAGTGGCTAGTTTAATTTATTCATTAATCTTTATTTGTAGAATATTTTTAGATGCAAATTTTCCATTTCTATAATAAAATTAAATAGTACATAAAATTGTGATATATCTATCAATTCTTCATAACAATACCAGCATTCAAAAGCAGCAATTTTTATGACACTTTACACCACTCAGAAAAAAAATAATAACTGTAAATGTTTATATTTAAGATGATTTATTGAAAAAAATCACAAATTTCGGTTGTGTATCCCATTCAGAAATATGTAGTTAGAATACCCTAACTTAAAATTCTGTATATGAAAAAATACTTGTCATCTAGTTTATGTCACAATAAATTTATCTTGCTCTGAAATTGGAGAAAACATTGCAAGAACAAGCAGACTTACCATCATATACAGGACTGATGGTGATTCACATTGTGCATGTAGTAAACAACTTTTACCAGAAAATATTAGCCTTACAACTATATATCAAGTATGATATAACACAGTATTGAATGACTTACTATTGATGCACAAAAATAAATAATTTTTTGTTAGTAAATCAATAGACTTACAACCTATTTTGCACTGTGAGAAATAATTATTATTAAATATATATAACAAGTTAGTTATGTATCTAGTCATATTTTATTTGTAAGTCATTAAAGAACCACCCCCCTCCCAACACACACACTATATGAATTTTATAATGCTGAGGAATAGTCCCACTTTCTAAACAAGATAGACTTGAAAAGATAAAATGAATCCATCCTATCTTTTTTACTTAAATGTACATATATAGGCAAATCTTAAGCATTTAGAAATGAAAACATGTAAATCTTAATCAATCACTTTTAAATACATTCACTATAAATTAATAAACGATTGTTACAAATAAAACAGTGCTAAATAAATAAATAACTAGTTATTGAAGCAGATGATCTGATGCTCAGATCCTGCTTCACAGCCCACATCCAATCTCCTACCACCTAACCGTATTCAAACTCATTCTTATGCACGTATACACATAACTAATAATATATTTCCTTACCCAATAGTATAAAATAATGTAAATGTATGTGTCTTAATTTAATATTTAATCTAATAATAATATTCTCATGTGTATGTGGGCATAAATAATAAATATATATGTATATTTTAGCGTAGGAGATTGTGATTGAATTAATAGTATATTATATATGTAAGATATTATATATGATACTTATTATATTTTTCATATATAAGTTTGTAGCCAGAAATGATGCAATCTTGTTAGTAAGTCTCTTGAAAAACAATAACCCGGAAGACCCTTTAGATTAAAATAGAAGATTACAAATTGGTAATAATAAAATAAACCCATTAGTGGAAATTGTCCACCCTAGCTTGTTTTAAAATCATAAGATTCATTTTAAAACAATCGTTCAAGAAACTGATAACAAACTTGCATTGTTTCAAACATCTTACCAGATAAGAGTATCCGGCCAAACGATTCCAAATAAAAACTAAGTGCTTAAACCACCTCAGGTCCAGCAGTAGTTGCCTAGTTACAAATTCAAATTAAAAGTATAAATACTGCTGGATTTGAATCCACAAAAGAGAGATCATTAAATAGCCATCTGCTGAACATAATCCACACCCAATGTAATTTTCACGCAATGTGTTGTGAGTAGTAAATTTCATCTTGTCCCTCCGTTCTAACATGCTGATCCCAGGAACAAAGCTTCCGTACTCCGTGCTACTGAACTTTATATATGTCTTTCCAATGAAATGAAGTGCTATCTCAAATCATCCTGCTACCCTAGATCTAGTGACAATACCAATGGACTGATTCCTAGTGAAATGCTTTTCTCAATCATCAAGGTAAAGAACTCAGACCGCTTATGATTCATAAAATCCTGCCTTCTATGTAATGTGTATATTTTAAACTATATCTTTTAAATGTCTTCAAATATATATAACTCTATATAACTAATATATGCTAAGCCTCTTATAAAATGTTTTTCTTTTATTTTATTTAAAAGCGGCCAATAATTTTTTATTAACATTTTTACATATTTATATTTTAAAGTTAATGCCAATAATATTCTAAAATCGCTAGCATATAACTTATTTTGTTTTCCCCCACCCATCATTTACTGGGTAAATAATTTATAATTGATAAAAACAAGTTCTATTCGGCTTGCTCAGATGCTCACGGTTTTAGAGAAATAAATTAATTATATTGTTCATGTTTACTGTTGAAAAACAGATTTAACATCTGTTTTTCCCAGTCTCTTTCCTAAATAATGAGCTATCTTTTATCTTTCAACTATATTATATATGTAAATTTCATCTTAGCTAATACGACTACCCTTTTTATTTTGCATCAATTAATGTATTTCCACAAGGGCATAAATCAACCAAAATTGAGATTTAATGTGTAAAACATAATGAATAATATTAAGTAATATAATGTAAAGGGGGGAGGGGGGCCTTAACCTTTTATTCTATGTTTATATGTATAATTATTATCCCTGTTTGCTTAAAGTGAAGCCATGTCATTACGCTGAATAGTTCATCATTCGTGGGCAATAAATACGTCCCAATAATCTTTAATTTCAGAAGTATATTTGTTTTATTATTAAGCATTTCATGCATAAAGGCCATTTCATTTTTTATATATATATGTCCGTGCTTCTTTCTCACATGGAGGTCATCGCACAGTCGAGCCCCATCGTCATTCTCACTGTCCTTAAACCAGGCTGTAAAAATCACCTGGGGGACATCCACGGTCTTACGAGCATGCTTTATATGGGAATTGCTCTGGAAAAACCAGCCCAATAGGCATAGCCGGCTGCCCTTCGTTCGTCAAACCGACTCTGCCTAAGTTTGCAGAGGAAATCGGTCACTTCTTCTTAAAATTCGTGAAGCACACTCCAGGATCCATAAAAGGACCGACCCAATAAGCCACCATGCACGCACCACTTTTCCTTATCTTATCATTCGCCCAGAAGTATTCATAAACCGTAATGAAATGACTTATTTAAACAAACATATTTCCATTAGTTTAATATAAGTATTAATACGATAAATTTAGTATCGTTTGTGTAAATTGTTCATTACCCATCCCGCGCATTAATTATCTAAAATTCCCAGTTAACCGTCATATTAAATGTAATCAAATATTATCTGTGTTAAAATTATTGTTTGAAGTAATCAAATGCTCTTTTCGTTTCTGGGGGTGTGATAGCATTCTAATAATCTATTCTAATAGCGCTAATTTACTCAAACCCATACATATATTATTGGAATAGCCGCAATTATCATGTTATTGTATAAAATGATTCAAATAAATATCTATAATAATCCTGAGGCTCATGTCGGCTAAATGACCCGACATAATTATTATTAATAAATCGTAAATATATATATACATCAAACCCGAATCAGTGCTTTCTTTAGTTAAGATAAATATTAAGTTATTTCTTAAGCTTAAATATGATTAGATGATTTCCGCTCTACACATAATTAACATGCTCGTTATTAAGTTATTCTATCATGAGTTAGCCGCGAGTCTTTTGTGTCTCCGATGATCGATGCCGGCGGATGAGAAGTGGATTAATCGATGTCATCGGGATTGTGGCTCATAATGTTATAGATCTGGGAAATAGGCAAATAGGGCAGAGTTCATGAGTGTTCCTGACCCGTGTATCTTGTGCACGATTGGATTTGAGGTACTTTTGCCTAGATGCTTGATCTTGTTACATGAACATACAAATCCGACCGGCACATTATATATATATATATATATTACAGATAATACTGATATGCAATAAATTATAAAAATTACATCATTTATTAATTAACATATATTATTATTTATATAGTGCAGCCTACTTTGAAATACTATAAAGAAGGAACAATCCATCCGGCCATGTACTTTTTGAATCTACTTGCACTCACACATGAGGATAACCGTAAAAAACATAAGTGTAAGCTTATGTTTAGAGATTATTTATCTATATGCCAGCCTTGGCCCACCATGTTGAAATCATGGCTTGAATTCATTATGTGCCTGAGTTATATATAAATAACAGAATATTTATTAAATATAAATCCAAAATTTACTATATATTTCATCACATGTAGTTAAAAATGAGATATCTCCTGCTATATATTGAATACATTTATCCAATTAAATTAATAATATATAATTCAGGCACATAATAGATTCAAGTCCTGATTTCAACACATTAAGCAAAGATTGCCTTGTATATAAATAGGCTCTAAGCATAAGCATACATTTACGCTTTTCGAGTCGATGGTCATGGGAAAGTGCAAGCACATTTGTAAAGTGCATGACCAAAAGGATTGTTCCTTCTTTATAATAATTAATATATAATAAATGGAATTTAAAATGATTAAGACCTTTATGCTTTCATTTCTAAATGCTTATACATACATTTAGGTAAAAAAGATAGGTTGGATTTATCTTTTTAAAGATTTTACCTTGTGTTTAGAAAATGAGAACATTTCTCAGCATTATAAATTCATACCATGCATTTGTGTGTGGTGATTCCCTAATGACTTTATTATTATTAAATATTCAATATTATTTATTACATATCATTATAATCATTAATTATTATTATTAAACACCTAATGAAAATGAACACTAACAAGTTTTTGTTCATATTTTTTTTTAGTGAAAGTGTTTATGTTTTCTCGGATATAAACTAAAGAAATTGCAGTGATTTAGATTGGTGAAATTGATTTTGGAAATACTTTTATCCATTACAACATATTTTATTGAACAGGATTAACTATTAGTTTTGCCTCAAAATCCAGTGTATTACTTTAATTATATGATTTCATACTTTTATTTGAAGAATAAGCTACAGTTATATCTATATGAGCAATGATTATTAGAACACCTTGATAATTCTGGATTAGAAATAAATGACATTATAGAATTTTTATGTTGTCTTTTTTTTCACACTCTTAATTATTTTTAACATAAATTTACCTGAAGTATAGATTATCATATGTGTGTGTGAATGAATGTTTAACAATAATTTAAAACCATGTTTTTATAGGAAGAACAATCTGGAGTTATGATTATAGATAATAGGATATTTTAGGGTGGAAAATAATGAAATTGTCCTATTTAGGTGATAACATTTTAATGAGTATTAAATTATCTTGAAAACAAAATAAATTAAGCACATAAAATTTTTTTTTAGAGATTGAGTCACAAAGTGCCCCACTATTTTGATGATGATTACATTCTTTAGTTAGTTGTAAGAGTTTAATATGAAATAATAATCATAAATGAACCTAGATTGTTGACTGTTACAAGATATAGTATTATTAATCTTTGTAATAATTTCCAGTTTGTATTGTGTTGAAGTGTTATTAAATAATTTGAGTGGCAGTGTTTAAAGAGTGGAGCAAAGCTCCTCATAACCCCATGTTGCCTCTGTTGGTATTGATGTAATGCTATATATATATATATTCTTTAGAATCATTTTACAATGGCTGAAATCTAACGAAAATTACCTTTATAATTAATTCTAGTCTCTGTGATAGTGAATTCTTTGATTTAATGTTTTAAATAGAGGAACCTGATTTGTATTATAACCTAAGCATTATTATAACACCACATATAGTTTGCAAATTCATATATAGAGTGAGTAAATGAACTTATATTTATTAAACCTTTTTGATTTTCATATTTTTGCATCACATTTTATTTTACATGATGTTTTAGATATATTTTGTAATGGTACTGATCTAGTTGGCTATCTACATTTTAATTTTCTCGTTAAACAGTGCTTTAAATACTAGATGACTAATTAAGAAATTGTACATTTTTTTTTGCAAAAAAATGGCAATTTATCCTAGTGGTAACATTACAATGATTAAATTTATTAATTCACCATGTAATCTAAAATCTTAGTATAATTTTCATTGATGGGTCTTTCGTTTTTGATGAATTTTTGTTTTCAATATCCTATTGGGTTTATAGCAGAGGGGATTGGAGGTGTGGGAGAGAGATTGGAGGCCAACAAAAAATGTTTTCTTAATTTACAAAAATAGGTAAATTTAAAATTACCATTTTCCTATTTCCAATTGGGGAAAAAAACAGCTTGGAAATTTGAATTCTTTTTCTTTTGCTTTCAGAAAATGGTACTTGTGACTTTTGACCCATGTGGCCACCAGAGACACTGGTCAGGGTCAACCACAGAAATACTTAAGAGTAGGGGCCCCAAATGCAGCATTGCAAATTCCAGCTCAAAGGTGGCACTGATCACAATGCATAAACACAGGAACATTCCACCAGCTGGCTGGCAGCGAAGCAGCTGCCCGCTTGGTGGCGCTTGTCACAGTGTGTAAGCCCATTTAGCTTACATCGTCTGCTACCAGTGGATAACAAGAACCTAGGTGGTGCTGATTGCCATAAACACATCTAGCTTATGGGTCATCTGCTAACAGCGACTACCAAGATTCTAGCCCACTATGTGGCACTGTTTCTCCACGGTTACACATGGAAAAACTATGCACTGATAGAGTTTATGTACATACTACTTAAAATATGAATGGCGTATAATGTACAGGTGTGATTAATTAAGAAGCTACAACTATTTAAATATTATTTCAAACTTAATAGTATCACATGCTATTTCACAGTTTTATAAATGGATGTAAATTAAAGTCAAAAATCAAAGTTAAAAATGTAAGTTAAATTTTAAAATGTAAAACTAATACTAAAATAATTTTAAATCTTATATATATGTGCATAAATAAATGTTGTGTGCTAATTACTGGCAGTGGCTTATTTTATTCTTTTTTTTAAAAAAATATTCTTAGATAAGAATTCATAAATATAAATCTCTGCTATTCCACTGAGCTAGTGACATGGACTAACGACTGGAATAAAGAAAAAGGAAAAAAAAATTTTTTTTTTGACTTACGTATCTGCCTACTCCATAATTTTTTCTAGGTTCAAATGCCTAGATGGCGCCCTGTAGTGCAGATATGTTTAAGCCAATCTCCAGATCATTACAATATATATATATGAAAAATACTTAAATGTAAATTATTAGAGAAAAAATATAGTTAGTAATAAATTTGGCTGAACGTTTTCGAGGAACCGTGCCTCATACTCATAGCCTTAGTGAAAATGTACTTGATATATGTAAATGAGAATATTCAAATGAGTTACTGTTAAGTAGCCCATTTTTTCGAAATGTCGAAGCACAACACCGATTACAAAAATAAAATGCATGACCAAATTAAAATATTAAAGTTGGTACATGATAACACTTTTAACATCAAAATCGACCGGGATAAATTTATTAATGGTGTGCTTCGAACTTTCAAGGACAAAGGGATCACTAAATCCGAGTATTACAGGATTTATCCTTCTGCCACTAGACCTCCCCGAATGTTTGCCAATTCAAAACAACATAAACCAGGCGAACCGCTTAGATTAATGATGGATTTCGCTGGCGTGCACTATTTCAATACAGTGCAAATTGGTTAATCAATTGATCATAGATTACCTTAATTTTGGCTCATACACAATAAATTCATCTTTTCAATTCATTTCCAAAATTAAAAACGTTCAAATCTCTCACAACTCTGTTATGGCCACGATGGATGTGAAAGAATTATATGGATCAATCAATAGAAAAGCATCCATCCAAATTATACATGAAGAGTTGCTGCGAATATCTTGTCCTAACGAGAGAATTAAATTCATTATGGTTTCTTGACATGGCTTGACTCCATATTTTCCTCTGTTCGAAGATAAATGGTAAAATGAAGATGGTTGGCCCATGGGCCTCCCTATCAGTGGTCTTATCCAGTATATACTTAAATAAATATGAACAATCCATTATTCCAAAATATTTCAACACTAACCAGACTTCATATATATACGATATGTAGATGATATTTTCATTATAGCATCTAAAAATAATATTTTAAATATACAACGCGAATTACAAAGCACAACTAAACTATTTTTCTCTATCATATATGAAAGCAATAATGAACTCAAATATCTTGATCTTTTCTTGTCAAGAGACCCACGCAATAGATTAAAAATGTTGTTAAACCATTTGAAATCCAAGCTGCATCCATCCTAATTCTAAATCACCCGCATCGAAAATTGCAGGTCTTAAAGCATTTCTATTTAGAAACATATTTGTGTAAATATGAAGACATAGGAAGGAAAATTAAACAATTACATTAAAGACCTACTAGAGAGGATTCAAATACAAAACTATTAGGAGGAAAGTCATGAAATTTAACAGAAATAGATGATAAATTGCCTGCACAATCTACCCAGAATAAGGTCCCTACATCCCTAAAATATCCAATAAACTAAAAAACTTAACAACAAATTCAGCATAATATTCAGAACTCCACCCAACACTAACAGGTTGATCAATAACTCCAAAGATTACATTGATCCATCGCTCACCCACATGTGGTGTATCCATTCATGCCCCCAGGGATGGAATATTATGGGGAAAGAAAGACAATTAACACAGGTTGGCTAACATCGGTACACCTTCAATAGAGCCAAACGAAAGATAATCTTCTGCATTTTTTGAACATACTAAACAATAGGGACAATTTCATACTAACCGTTATTTTATGCTAGAACAAGATAAGGAGAAAGATAAAAGAGGCATTAATTAAAGAGACATCATGAATAACAGAAGAGAAGTGTGAATTTAAAAAATGGGCTACTTAACATAACTATTTGAATATTCTCATTTAATATATAAGTAATTTTATAAGGATGAGTATGAGGGGTTTGAAAAGTTAGAAATTTATTATAATATATTTTTCTTAATAATTTAATTTAGTATTTTATTTAAATAAGGAGAAATTAAAAAAATATATATATATATATTCCCGTCAGTAACATATATGTATTTCTCATGCTACAGAAGAGTTGGCTCTTTTAATCAAGCTGACAAAACTAGTGTTCATTTAAAGTATGGTATTTAATTTATAATATACTTTGGCTTGGCGGATGTAAAATTTATCAATATTTTATCGTTGTGCTGTTTTTATATATATATAAGATGGAGCCACTTTATTATATTTTACTTGTGCGTAGCATATTAGTCAAATCTTTATAGCCAACTCTACCTCCATAATATGCAATCTTCGGCATTGAACAGAAGCATTCTTGAAAACCTGTTCGATCTAAAGCTATCTGTGAGACTTTATATGCCCATATTTAATATATAAATTTATCATAATTGGATGTATTATTAATCTTCACTCCAGACTTGGTTTGATTACATGTATAATAGCCACTCGAACTGATGATGAAAAGGCATAACTAATAAGTGGAATGTAGTGATTTATTATATAGCATAAAATTAGCACAATTAAATAATAGCCACAAATTTATTTTGCTAAATGGCCTAGAGTAATGTTGTTTAGTAAATAAAATGCCTGCGTGCATTATCCAACGCTAAGTAATGGGTTATATCCAGTATATATGAAATTGTCAATAAATATATTCTTTCATAATATGAAGCCAGTGTTTAATGAATAAATAAAAAAGAAAATGGAAATGTAGATAAATGACTAGATTGGTACCTTTTATAATATAATTATATTTTAATATTATTCTTAGCAATAGTATTCATTTCTTTAGAAATTATAAGTCAATAAATTACTAATCATGCATACACATCTTAATATGTGATTATGTTATTTACGATTAACAAAGAGATGACATCATGAAATGGGTAAAGACTTCCATCAAGAAGAACAAGTACCTCCTATATCTTCCAAATTCCCCAGAATTTTAAATGAATAAGTGAGACATGCAATTAAATTTATGAAGAGAGGAAAAACTCCAGGTAATGATGGAATTATAATTGATATATTAAAAGAAGCAAGTAAAAAAATATAATTCTTTTTAGATAAGTTATATACCAAATGTCTAAATGATAAAGATGTACCAGATGATTGGAAAAATGCAGTATTAATATTTAAAAAAGATGATAAAGAAGATATTAGAAATTACAGACCTATCAGTCTTTGATCAGTTTTATACAAAATTTTTACCAAGATAATTACAACTCTTCTGCAGAGAACATTGGATTTCTACCAACCAAAAGAACAAGCTGGATTTAAAAGTGGTTTTAGTATAGTAGATCATATCCAAGTATTGAGAACAATTATAGAAAGAACAAATGAATGAGTTGCTATTACTTTAAATTTGTAGATTATGAAAAGCCATATGATTGTATAAACATTTCTTCAGTGGTTAAAGCATTGAATCATCAATGTATAGATACATGATAATGTCATATTTTGAAGAATATTTATAAAAATGCAACAGTAACAATTAGATTACATAATGATACAAGGAAAGTCAACATTGAGAAGAATGTTAGACAGGGTGAGTCCATACCTCCAAATCTTTTTACAGCAGTGCTGCAAAAATTATTTTATGGATTAAAATGGGAAGCTAAAGGAGTGAAAGTAAATGGAGATTATTTAAGTCAGGGGTAGGCAATTCATTTGGCTTGGGGGCAACAGATGTTGGCAGATGGCCTCATTGGGAGCCACTTTGTGGAAGCAAAGGTAAGCCAAGGGTCACACCTTTTTTCATGACACAATAATCAAACTGCTTTATTCCCTGTATTATCAAAGAAATATTTGTTTGTCCATTCTTCATTAAACACATGACATTTATCAACGATTTTACATTTTTCTCAGAGGGTTTATGGTTTCACTAAAGTTGGAAATGTATATATTTGCTAATGTAAAGACAAAATTGAAATTAACCAGATCAACTGGAAAAGCACTGCACATCATATCTACACTGCGCATGTGTATCCTAGTGGAAAATATGAGACAAATCTTTGGTTGCGCATGGGAATGAAATCTCAGTTCAAGGTGGATTTTTCTGATTGTCTTGGTGGTCCACATAAAAACTCTTAGTGGGCCACATGTGGCCCTCAAGCTTCTATTTTCCCACCCCTGATTGAAGTCACATTTTGCAGATGATGTAGTTGTTTTTGCAAATAATATTTTAATGTTGCAGGTGTTATCAAATAAAAGTAGCAACATAGGACTAAAGATAAATCTTAAAAAGACTAAAGTAATGTTCAATGGATTTTCTCAAAATATAAAAATAAAGATTATGATGAGTTAGAAGAAGTTCACAGCTACAAATACCTTGGTGAGATTATTAATACAGATGGAAACATAATGGATGAAATTAATCATAGAATTAAACTTATTTGGAGTGCTTTGGTAGAAATAACTTGATGCTAAAAGGAAATATGCCTATGTGTTTGAAAAGTAAGGTTTTAATGTTTTACCATTTCTTACTTATGGATCTGAGACTTGAACACTTAATAGAAGAGCAATACAGAGACTTCAGACTACCCAAAGAAGTATGGAGAGATGCCTGTTAGGAATAACAAGAAGAGATCGAAAATACAATATACGGGTAAGAGAACAAGTAGGTGTTACAGATCTCATTGAAAAATTAAAAGGCAAGTGGAGTTGAGCTGGACATATTGCCAGAAGAGATGATAATAGATAGACAATTGAAATTTTAAACTGGATTCCAAAAGATTTTAAAGGACCCAGAAAGCGACCACATGAGATGGATGGATGAAAAAAGAATGTGTGCAGGGATCAAGGAGAGAAAAGAACCTAAAATGGAGATGGATTGAACTTGGAGAGACCTTCATCATACAGTGGATTGATAATGGTCGATGATATCTTCAATTGTCTTTAATATAAACAACTTATAATTGGATACAATATAATTCCTTCATTATCTAAATATATTGATTAAAATGTGTATTCATAATTATTATCTATAAAGTCCAGAGATATTAATTTCTTGTTATTTATAATTTTGCTCTTTTAAAATCACGAGTCTATTCCCCACATTCTGAAATATTAATTTTTATATCTTTACAATTTGTTGCTTTTAATATGTAAGCTCAAGCATCATTTGGTACTTGTGAGTTTTCAGAACCAAGACGACAGTCCGTATTTTTGATAAAATTTGATATAGTTTCGAGGGTTTATCAAGCTAGCTGCTCGTATTTCCCTAACAATCTTCCAAAATTAATGTTAAATTTTAGAAAACAATAAATTCCGATAAATTTAATTGTCAATCTTTATTTCACTTTTTTTTTACTTACTTCCCGAACATAGATTAGTTGCATTTACAAAAAATGAGTAGAATGCCTACTATGTCCAGAAGATGTGTTACTTACGTTTACAGTAAATGAGGTGAAGGCCTACAACCTCCCAAGTTACGTCACAAAAATTAAACCAAATATATTTAAATACAATAATTAAAGTTTATTCATGTCGACCGCGTGCAATACCTAATAGCTTCCAAAATCGCTACAATGAATGTTGTTGCTGTTGCAGTCGACGCCATATAAATTCTGCTAAATAGAAATCCAGGTATGTAGCGCAGTTCTCCAATGTTTTTCATTTTCTTACCAAGACCATTAGTACACCCTTTTCTGGCGTGTACATTTCCATACGTTTGGAAATACTCTACTGCACTCTGTTCTGTAAGAGGAAGATCCCAATGATCATTATTGCTATTTACCGAAAAAAAACTAGCCAAAAAGAAACACGTTCATATATATATGAACGCCGAGAGGTCATCACAGCCGCTTGCAAGCAAGTAGTTGGTTGCAGACGGTTGTGGGTTCGCATCCCGGCCTATGCTATGACATATGAAAAAAAAAAAAAAAGAAACACGTTGACACGAAAGTTACAACAACGTCGAGAATAAGTCGTGACTTACACATTGTAATATAAGTAAAAAATAATTGAAATAAATATTCGTCATGAAATTTATCAGAATTTAGAGGAAATTTATCAGAATTTATTACTTTTCTTGAAATTTTACATTAATTCTTTTTTTTATTTTAACAACTAAGATCTTCGGTAGATTGTAGACCTTCTGAACATCAGTAGCGATTGTGGAAGTCATTACGGATTGCACGTTGATGACGTGAATAAACTGTAAATATTGTAGTTATATTATTATTTTTGGTTAATTTTTTTTGTAAATGTAACTAGACATAAACAAACTGTAAGCATTATATTCATATTATATATTTTTTGGTTTATGTAAGTAAGACATTTTCGGGAGATAGTAGGCCATCCACTCATTTTTGTAAACGTAACCAACACATCTTTCGTAAATTGTAGGCTGTCCATTCTATTTTTGTAACTGTAAGTAACCCCTTTTAGGAAAGTAAATTAAAAGAAAAAAATTGAAATAAAAATTGTTAATGAAATTTATTAGAATTTATTCCTTTTTTAAAAATTTAACAATAATTTTGTAAACGTTGGACGATTGTTAATGAAATACTGTCTCCATCTTAGTAAGCCATCGAAATTGTATACTGTATTTATCAAAAATACTGATTAACATTTTGGTCGTTCTGCACAAGTACCCATTAATCTTAATGCCCAGTGTGATTCACAACAGTAGTGTAATTAGTTTTGAAATTGTATCCATGTTTTTGTGATCTAATGTAATAATACATTTTAATCCCACTGATAGTAATATTATTTGGAGAATTATAATGATTGTAATATAAAGTAATTGGCATCAAATGAATACTAAAAATGTAGAGCAGTCAATTAATATATTATACTAGGATCGCGAAAATTTAATTCGCATACATGAATTTAAAGAAATATTAGTCGCAATCCCTTCATTATATTTAATATATTACGTTTTCTGCACAGCGCAATTATAAAATCGTAATGATAACCAAGTTGAGCTGTAAATTATATTTACATTTTGAAAAATAACACTAAATGCATCATAATAATGGTGTTGCATTGCAATTTCAGTATATAAGTTATTTCACAATCAAAATATATGCTGCAGCGATGAGAATAATATTGGCGCCATTGTGATTATATAATGCAGTATAATAAAAGAATAGCCAAAATACTATTTAATTGGGTTATGAGTAAAAGGCAGGCAACAGGATGAGTGAGAAATATAATGTGATATGCAAAAGATTTGGATAAAGAATTTATATCAGTATATTTGTACAAAAGATGGGATGATTGTGTTAGAAGGATTGTTTAGTGTTATAATGGGAAGGAATGGGATAAAAGAATAGATTTATTAATAAAGAATAGATGGAGAACTAGTATGGAGAGTAAAAAGAGTTTAAATATATATAGAAATAAACAGAATATTAGATGCGAGTTAATATATGATAATAGTAAGGAAAGTCGTTTATTGTTTAAGGCTCGAACGGGATCATTAGAAACAAGAGAATATACATGTAAATGGAAAAATAATTGAATGTAAATGCTTAAAAACTGAAAGGGTACATATAATGAAGTGATGGAAGAATAAATATGAAAAAAATGATTATACAGAAAGTGGATTATTAGTTTTTATGCTGGGTTTGGAAAAAGAAAAGAGGAATTTATATATAAAGGCCATAGAGTTGACAAAGATTATGTTGTGGAAATGGGTTGGAGCATAATATGGGAAAACTTAGAGTGGGGAATGGAAAATAAAGTGGATAACAGGTTTCTCTGGGTATAATTGCTTAAAGATTCTTGACTTTGTTTAAGGAGAAGCCTTAGTACATCACATTTCCGGTCATGTTATTTGTTTTGGTTTCATTTCAACGAGTGTACATCGTAAGAACAATACAGTATTGTATTTTACTCGAGTAAAGTTAATATTTATTTGAATAAATATTATGAAAGAAGTTATGCTTGTATAGTTTTTTTCTCACTTTTTTATTCAAAATTTATCATTCTATTCGTTATTGTAAAAATTTATTTGAAATTTATTAACAAGTAAAAACATATTCATATTTTTTAAACTTAACAGATATATCATAATTGATTTATTGATATTTTTTAAATATTAAAAAATAAAACATACGGGAGTAAATATGCTTTGTATAATTAAACGGAAAACATGGTTGGCACTTGGTGTGTCTGCTAACTAATAAATACTGTCATGTTATTTATATTTTAGGATAAAAATACTTTTTACCTATGGATAAATGGTTGATCTTGAGTACCAAAGGTAATGATGCAAATGGCAATGCTACAAAGTCTCTTCAAGCAGGATCTGTTAATCAGAAACATATGAAAAAGAAAATATAAGACATTTCTCCAATTTGGCTTTACTTTCAACAACTGTGATGGTAATCAACAATCTCTTTGTTTAATTTGCAATAATTTTTTGTCTATGGAAAGTATGAATCCATCAAAATTAAAAAAGCATTTTGAATCCAACCATGCTTCATATGTCAATAAACCAAAAGAATATTTTAAACAACTGTTAAAATCTTCAAATAAAGAAAAACAATATTTTGAGAAATTTATAACTTAATGAAAAATATTTACTCACATCATATGAAGTTTCATATCTGATTGCTAAAAATAAAAAGTCATACACTATTGGAGAAGATCTTATATTATTTGCTGCTATTAAAATGATAGAAATACTTCACAGAAGTAAATATGATTATGAAATTCGGAAAATTCCTTTGTCAAATGACACTGTCACTAATAGAATTTCTGAAATTAGTAATGACCAATTTGAGCAACTTATTACTAGACTTAAAGAAAGTCCAATATTTACAATTCAGTTGGATGAAACAATTGATATTTCAAAAATAGCTCAATTATTAGTATGTGTTGTCATTCTTTGGAAGAACATACAAGAGGGGAAGTCATATATAATAAAGTAGACAAATTTTTTAAAACTGAAGGTTTATAATGGAAAAATTGCTTTGGACTATGCACAAATGGTGCAAAAGCAATGACTGGTGAAAATATTGGTTTTAAATCATTTGTTAAAGCTTCTGGTAATAATCATGTAACTTTTACATACTGTCTGATCCATCGAGAGGCTCTTGCAGCAAAAAAATTAGCAACAGAATTGAACGATGTGCTTCAGGATGCTGTCAAAAGTATAAACTTTATTAAAAGCGGTGCCCTTAACAACTGTTTATTTTCAAATTTTTGTAATGACATAGATTCTGAATACGAAAATTTATTATTACATGCAGAAGTAAGATGGATGTCAAGAGTGTGATGTTTAAGAAGATTATTGTTATTAAAAGAAAAAATTATTGTATCTTGAACCAAACAAAAATCTGATCTTGCTGCTCTTTTTCAAAATGGCTTGTGGCTACCAAAGCTGTGCTATTTATCTGATATTTTTGAAAAGCTAAATTATCTTAACTTGTCTCTTCAAGGAAAAAATAGCAGTTTACTTGGAATGATAAAATTGAAGGTTTTATTAAAAAGATCAACATGTGGAAGAATAGAGTGGAAAATGATTCATTAGAAATGTTTTCGACTATCGACAATTTTATAATTGAAAAAAATAATTGTGAAACTTTTAATTGCAAAAATTATTATAGATCACTTAAAAGTCCTAGAAACACAATTTTGCCTTATACTTCATATAGAAATTACATTTCAAAAAGTTATCTTGGATTCAAAGACCATTTTTGATTGACATTCATGAGATTAATCATCTGCCATATAAAGCCCAAGAGGAAATTGTTGAGCTATCAAGTGATTCAAACTTAAAACTTGACTTTCCACAAAAATCTTTGATTGCATTCTGGATCGGAGCTAGGACTGAATTTCCTACATTTTCTAAAATGTCATTAAATGTTCTGCTTTCAGCATCACATACTTATGTGAAATGACTTTTTCAGCATTAATGTATATTAAACCCCAATATAGTTCAATGCTGAAAAACATTGAAGATGCTTTATGTCCAGCAGCATCAAATATTTCATCAAGATTTAATTTGTTATGCAACAAAAAACAAGCACATCCGTCTCATTAAAACGTGATTTTCTTTAAGTTTTGTATACTTAAATCCTAAAACTACTTATTTTCATATATATATTGTTTACCAAAGAAATAAATTATTTATGGGAATATTTCTATATCTATTTTATGTTAATATCAAAGTGGATGTGTACTCTATTATAAAGGCACAAATATTGGAAATACAAGTGGAGTAGGATTCATTATAAATAAAAAGTGGAAGAACAATATTGTGGAGATTGATGGTGTATCGGACAGAGTGGCAAGATTATTTATACAACTTAATAGCAGATACCAAATGCAGATAATTCAGATTTATGTCCCAACAAGTTCTTATAGTGATGAAATAGTAGAAGATTTTTATATGGATGTACAAAAGGCTTTTGATCAGAGTAAACATTTTAAAATTGTTAGGGAGACGTTAATGCTAGAATTGGTAAACAAATAAAAGATGAAAAATGCTGTAGGGTAATTTTGGTTATGGTAATAGAAACTTGTGGAGTTTGCAGAAAAAGAAAAACTTTATATTATGAATTCTTTTTTTTTTGAGAAAAATGTTAAAAGGAAATGGACATCGAAGCATCGAAATGAAGATGCAGCAGAATTGAATTATATTTTGACTAACAGAAAATAGATATTTCAAGATTGTAATGTTCTTAATAAATTTAACACAGGAAGTGATCATCGTTTAATAAGGTGTAAGATATGTGTTAAAGCAAAACTAGAGAGACAAAAATTATTAAGAAAAACAATATTTACAGTTGATATTCCTAATCTTCAGAAACATTCTAATGAATTTAAATTAGAACTTACAAATCAGTTTCAAGTATTAGTTGATTTTGAACATGATTCAGATTTGAATGAAATTAATATGAAAATAACTGATACACTTTTAAAAACTGCAACAAAGACAGCTGGTAGAAAAAAATCTGCAATTGACCAATAAAATTTCTACTAAGATGAGAATTTATGAAGAAAAGAAGGAATATGAAGATATACAAAAATGATGCATTAAAAAGGATTGAATATCGAATTTTGTAAAATGGTGCGGAAAAGAGTTGAAATGATATAAGAAAGTAAAACTGTGAATTAGCAAGGAACGCTGTAGAAGAAATAAAAATCTCAAGAATGTAAAACAACATTTTGGTATTGGTAGGAAATTTATATCTGTAATAAGAAAAAAAGATGGAATTATTTCTAAAAAGAGGGATGACATCATGAAATGGGTAGAAGACCTTTTTATCAAGAAATATATAGTAATAAAGAACAAGTACCTCCTATATTTATTACATCTTCTGAATTGCCCAGAATTTTAAATGAAGAAGTCAGACATGCAATTAAATGTATGAAGAAAGGAAAGGCTCCAGGTAATGATGGAATTATAATTGATATATTAAAAGAAGCAGGTGAAGAAATAGAAATTTTTTTAGCAAAGTTTTATAGCAAATGTCTAAATTATAAAGATGTACCAGATGATTGGAAGAATGCAGTAATAATATTAATATTTAAAAAAGGTGATACAGAAGATATTAGAAATTACAGATTTATCAGCCTTTTATCAGTTTTATACAAACTTTTTACCAAGATAATTACAACTCATCTACAGAGAACATTGGATTTCCACCAACCAAGAGAACAAGCTGAATTTAAAAGTGGTTTTAGTACAGTAGATCATATTCAGGTACTGAGAGAAGTTATCGAAAGGACAAATGAATTTGAGTTCCCATTATGTTTTGTAGATTATGAAAAGGTATTTGATTCTATAAACATTTCTTCAGTGATTAAAGAATTGGATCATCAAGGTATAGATCCAGGATATTGTCATATTTTAAAGAATATTTATAAAAATGCAACAGCAACAATTAGATTACATAATGATACTGGGAAAGTCAACATTGAGAAAAGTGTAAGACGAGATGACTCCATATCTCCAAAACTTTTTACAGCAGTGCTGCAAGGAGTATTTTGTGGATTAAAATGGGAAACTAAAGGAGTGAAAGTAAATGGAGATTATTTAAGTCATTTACATTTTGCAGATGATATAGTTGTTTTTGCAAATAATGCTTCAGAACTGCAGGAAATGTTGCAGGAGTTATCAGGTGAAAGTAGGACTAAAGATAAATGTTAAAAAGACTAAAGTAATGTTGAATTGATTTTTTCAAAATGTGAAAATAATGATTGATTATGATGAATTAGAAGAAGTTAACAGTTACAAATATCTTGGTCAGATCATTAATACATATGGAAACATAATGGAGGAAATTAATCATAGAATTAAACTTGGTTGGAGTGCTTTTGGTAGAAATAACTTGATACTAAAGGGAAATATGCCTATATGTTTGAAAAGGAAGGTTTTTAACAAATGTGTTTTTTCAGTTCTTACTTATGGATCTGAGACTTGGACACTTAATAGATGAGCAATACAGAGACTTCAGACCACTCAAAGAAGTATGGAGAGATGCATGTTGGGAGTAACGAGAAGAGATCGAAAACGCAATGTATGCGTAAGAGAACAAACAGGTGTTACTGACCTCATTGAAAAAATTACAAGATTGAAGTGGAGTTGGGCTAGATATATTGCTAGAAGAGATGATAGTAGATGGGCAATTGAAATCTGAAACTGGACCCAAGAGATTGTAAAAGAGCCAGAAAGAGACCACATGTGAGATGGATGGATGAAATAAGAAAGTGTGCAGGGGTGATGTGGAGAAGAGAAGCTAAAAATCAGAGAAAATGGATTGAACTTGGAGAGACCTTCATTCTGCAGTGGATTGATAATAGTTGATGATGATGATGATGATCTGGGGTTGTGAAAACATCTCGATGATAAAAAAGTCATGAATGAAAAAAGTTTAAGAAGCGCTGTACTAGATGATAAGTTTAATTGTGCTTGCTTATGTTTTTTCTTTTAGGTCATTAATGAATGTACTGATGCTCTGAGACTTAGTAATTATGATATTTATTGAAATTTCATTAGTGACTTAAGTTGTATAATTGTTTTTGTTAACATTTTATTACTATTTACTTAGATATAAGATAGTTCATAATAAATTAATACTAATGCAAATTTATCAGCAAACCTGAAAATTAAATTGTGAAGTAATGAAATACATGCAAAAGATATTTGCAAAATTTAAGGCTGATTCAAATATTAGATATGCGAAATGTTGAATCAAACATTAAATTTAAAAAATCTCAAATTAGATTGGATGAGTTTAGAGATGAGTTAAAGACCAACTCAGATATCAAATTTAGTGGATTAAAAACTTATTCTAAGAGATTAGAAGATAATGAAATTTCAAATTAGATTCCATGCAAGATTTGATAATTTTCAAGCTAATTTTGAGACTAGGTTTAATGAATTACAGATTAAACTGAAAAGATATCAAATTGAGTTTAAGAAGTTTGGCAAGAAAGTAGATAAAATAAATAAAGCAAGCAAAGAGTTTCAAGTTAAAGTTAAAGCTCAGTCTGAAGATTTTAGACAAGAATCGCACAAACTATGTCTGAAATAGAAATTCAGAAATGACAGAATGATTGTAGACATATTTGAATAAAGTACCAACATTTACGGGAAGTAAATAAAGAACCCAAGCTAAATCTAAAGCTGAATTTAGAAAATCTGTATTATGTAATAAGGGTAGTAGTTATTTGAAAGATAATCTTTTCAATAATAATAGTAGCTAATGGGCATTTATCTCTGCATAGGAAATAAGTTTGAATTATTTATAAAAACTGATTATTCTCAAATATTTAGGAATTGTAGAAAGCGGTTATATTTAATATTAATTTGAGAGAAAAAAAAATTGTGAATATAATGAAATAAATGAGTTATAAGTAAATAATTATGTACTTTATTAAATGATAGTTTAAGCCATTGTTAATTTATCAGATATGAAATAGACTGTTACATTAGAAAACATAATCAATGGAAAATATTTGCAAATCAATAAAGTATAGGGAATATATTAAATACATTTCAGTATTGGATATGAAAGCGTGAGGATAAACCATTCACTTTAAATTACTGTTTACTATGTCTGAATGAATGACGTCGACGAAATTATCTAGAATTTACGAAATGTTACTCTTAAATGAAACTAAACATATATAAATGAGGCATTTATTTATATAGCGCTATTTTTATAAATTGTAATACACTAAAGATCAGCCTTTCAGGCTAATGTACATAGTTAAATTTATAATTCTAAATATCAGCAATATTTATCTAAATGGTTATTTAGGGTTGGGAAGAGTTATGTGGATGTGCGTGCTAACTCTCTACATTATCCAAGCACATGCAGGAATGTATTTGAAGCCCATTTGGTTGTTGATAGCCTGTGAAGTGCAAATCTGGACTACAGATTCACTGCTTCAATATCTACAAACATTTTATAGCAATGTTACAAGAAATACTTTGTGGATTAAAATGGGAAATTAAGGAAGTAAAAGTTAATAGAGATTATTAAAACCATTTAGATTTTGCAGATGATGTGATTGTTTTTACAAATAATGCTTCAGAGTTACAAGAAATGTAAGAATTATCAAATGAAAATAAAAAATTAGGACTAAAGATAAATCTTGGAAAAAAAAAAAAGGTAATGTATAATGGTTTTTCTCAGAAAAATTGTTAGTCATAAACTAGAAGTTAACAATTACAAATGCTTAGTCTGATTATTAATGCAAATAAAAATATAGTGGATGAAATTAATCATAGGTTAGAATTTTTCTGAAGGTTTGTGATGATGGTGTTCTAGCTGTATTTTTATATTGGACTATTTCCATCATCTAATATGTGTGTTGAATGTCTTTAGAAAAGTTAAATTTTTAGTTAAATAGTCCAAATGCATTCAACTGTTAATAACATCACAGCAAACAGGTTAGTATATGCACCAACTGTTAGTAATATCTCAGCAAACAAATGTTAGTAATATCACAGAAAACAGGTTAGTATATCCACTAACTGTTAGTAATATCACAGCAAACAGGTTAGTATATACACAACGTTTCGAGAGGTATTTTTTCTCCCCTCTTCCTCAGGGCAGGATGGCTGTTGGTTAGAGCGTTACCTTAAAATTCAATTATCAAGATTCTAAGGGCACAGGTTCGAATCCCATGCTAGTACTGTCACTGGTCAGGCCAGCAACACCTGAAGAAGAGGGGAGAAAAAATACCTCTCGAAACGTTGTGTATATACTAACCTGTTTGCTGTGATATTACTAACATTTGTTTGCTGTGATATTACTAACAGTTGGTGCATATACTAACCTGTTTTCTGTGATATTACTAACAGTTGAATGCATTTGGAATATTTAACTAAAAATTTAACTTTTCTAAAGACATTCAACACACATATTAGATGATGGAAATAGTCCAATATAAAAATACAGATAGGTTAGAATGTTTTTGGTGAAAATAACTTAGTATTAAAAAATGTGTCTGTATGAAAAAAAAGATTTTGAATTGATGTGTTTTACCAGTTCTTAGTTGTGGATGAGACCTGGACTCTTAATAGAAGAGCAATCCAGAAACTTCAGACAACTCAACAAAATATGGAGAGATGTTATGAATAACATGATACATAAAATGAATAACATTAGTGAGAAAACCTTTATCATTAATAGAATATAGACACTGAAATGAAATTAAGTTGGATGTAGTGTTAGAAGAGTTGATAATAAATGGACAGTTGGAAGCTGTACATTTGATCCCAAGAGATTGTAAAAGACCTAGAAAGAGATCAATTATAAGATGAATGAATAAAAAGTTACTTTGCTGGTATGATATCGAGAAAAGATGCTATGGATTGGAGAAACTGAATTAAGCTTGGCGAGACCTTTTTGCTACAGTGAATTGATGTTTGAAAATAGTGATGTACCAGATGAAAAAATGATAGTATTATCAATGATGATATGCTTTTATGTATTGAAAGAAAATAGATGACATGATATGCTGATAACTTCCTATTCAACTAAACTAAAAAATATGTTTCATCTAAAAAACTATTGATCAGTAGCTGAATCATTGGTAGAAACATTCATCATCATTGATTTACCTAGTTTGACTTTTTAAAGTGTAATCTCAATAAAGTAAATACTAATGAAATAATTATATTTTCCATGCAATTACTTTTAATTATTTCTTTGGACTGATTAACAGATTTATTTTATAATGTAATGGCTGCTTAAAACACCATTACAAAGTTGAAGTTTTACAGGGATGAAGAAAAGAAAATAACTTTTATAAGTTCCATTTTGTTTGTAAAACTTGATTAAAAGTTTTTTTTTTTTTTGCTTGTACAAATATATATGTATGTACATGGAAGTTACATTTAATACTACAGCTATATTCATTTTTTTTTTAATTTAAAAAAAAAAGAGAAATTAAGATTAGTTTTTATTTGTGTAAAAGTGAATTTTATATATATAAATTGCCTTTCAGATTTAGATTGATAAAAATAACTAATTAAAGAAAGAAAATAATTTTTCATTTGTTAATCCCTAGATCTGTAAAAGGCAATTTCTTTTCTGTAATTGCATAGCTATTGTTGGCCAAATGAAAAGTTTTAAAAAATTTTTTAATTAAGAAAAAGAAAAAAAATGTTGTAATAGGTCCTGATACGAGAGATTTTCTATAAAAGGCTTAACCGGACTATTGTGAGACAGTTCATTTTTTTACTTACTTGCACCAACTCTGAGAGAATGATTCCTGCAAAAACTCTGACAGAAGAACGACCCCTGCATATTGAGAGAAAGCTGTTTCTGCAATTTTATCCTACACAGATCACAGAGGAATTAGTTTTTTTTTTTTTTTTAGAAAGGCTATTTTGTAAGAAATTTGCTATTAATGGTTTGCAGAGATTCTACTTAAAATGAACACCAACCTTACCGCAAGGATATTTTCCCATACCATGGTTTGCTAAGCTTTTAGCCTAGACAGGTTCATGCTTCCTGCATCTCCATTGATTGACTGCTTATAATGCCATAAGAATCAACTACCAACAAACCACTAACCTACTCGCCTAAGCCTGCCGTCAGTCAATCCATATCAAGGGACCATGCTCAATAAGCCTAGTGCACTAGCGTTTAACTAAATCATTAAGGTACCTTACATTCTACAATTTAAATAATTTTACTGTCTTAGATTTTTTGTTTATTTTGTGTAATTCAGTTTCTGTGCTTTTGATATTGTTCTCTTAAATGAGTGCCAGTTTCAAATCTGTATTACATGTTAAGTTCAAGTCTTAGTAAGTAAGGTAGTATAGTTTTAATTGTATCTCACATTCCTTGTTATTGTATAGAGTATTCTTGGTCCTAGACTCTTTTAATAGCTTCTGGCTTGTGACCCATTTTGTTATTAGTCCTACTTATGTCGTGAAACAATGTCACCTGATCCTCTGTTTCATGATACATGGGATAAAGTGTTTTTTTCCCATCCTGTGAGATAATGTATGTGAAGTCACTCGAATAAATATTCTGACAAAACAGTGATATCACAAGCAACTAGAGTTTGAACTTATTGTAAATCTTATAGTGAGACTGTATGATTTATCAATGCTTTGTGACAATACCGTGAATGTGATACCCACTAGCATTGATTGTTGGTCTTGCATTTAAGTCTAATGTATAGTATAAGACAAGTTATCTTGAATAAAAATTTGTTTTTATAAAAAAAAAACTATAATTATTTGTAATAGACTATTATGAAATATAATAGTCTTTAGTTTTATTCCTTCGAGTTTCCAATTTATTTATTAGTGTCACCTACGATCATTTTAATCCTCTCAATTGGTAGATCGTGAGCTCCTAGTCCATCTCACTCAGAGGGAGGTCAATTGATTGAAAGTAATAAGTTTCAATGCTCATTTAGTTTCTTAAATTTAGTGTTTTGGAAGCTATTTTCTCATTTCTCAAGTTCGGCATAAACTCTAAGGAATCTCAAATACGGAGATTCTTTCTTTTAATAACTATTAGTTCTAAGCAAGAAGCTAATCCCCCTCCCTCAGTTATGTGACATCTTTGAATACTTACTAATACTTTTGCTGCTGTCAATATTTTTGCACTCTTTCCGCTATAATTATATCACGCATAGGAAATCACTTTCTAAGCAATGTTAAAATATTTTAGTCTTTACGAATGTACATGTAGTACATTTTAAAGTTTATTTTCTAGATTTATGTTTATTTAATCATCTTACTAATAAATTACTTATTCATTTTACTTAGTTGATTTCATTTTCTGTTGCTACCTTCCAAACTGTCAGAGCAAAACAAGATCTCATTTGTTTAATTGAGCTAGCCTGGTGCATTCATGTTTGTATATCCTATCCACCCTTAAAATAAATGTCTAGTTTTGATTTTTGGACTAGTAGCGCCCTTGCGGTCAGTATATGCGAAATAAAAATGTTTTCGTCCGATACAATAGATAAAAATGCTCCTGTACATTCTAGATCTACCTCTAGGTGTGAAGGATTAATTTAGCTATCCTTATTAAACCTTACATATTTGTTTTTATATATTAAGTTCACTACAGTATAGATAACTTGAAAGAATTTTGAACTCTTGTGTACATTGGATCCCCACAATCACATAAGCATAATGTATATTACAAAATGAGGCTGAAGTGGAATAAAGAAAGATATAACTACTATTGTTAAAACAACTATTTAATAATAAGTTATAAAAATATTAAAGAAATTTGATTGTGTGGAAATTATATTGCTCCCATATACAAATCATCTCCATACTATATGCCTATCTCTGTTTATATGTATATAAAAAAGTTACCATTAAAATATAAGATATATAATAGTTTTATACTATAATAATAGTAAATAATAAACAATAATAATATATAAATTAAACAGAAGTACTTTTGATTATGTTGTAATTATTATTAACTGAAGTTAGGCAGACAAGGGACAAAATATATCACGATTTCTTAGTGTCTACGGTTATTAGGAGATTGTCTAATTATACAATCTTTAAATTGGTTTTTAAAAATCTTTAATTTTTCTCTTTCTGATGATGTCTTTCTTCACCCAATATATTTGTGTGGTCTGCATATATTTTGAAGCTGTTGTGTGTATATATATATTTACATCAATATCAGGTTCTGTTTGCTACATTATTTAAATCTCCTCAACCTCTTACGAGCTATACACATCTGCTGCTTAAAAGTAACTTATGAACTATATAAAATATAATAATGAAATATCTTTATCCAAAGTAAAAATTTACAATGCTTAGTCTTTGTTATATAAAATATTATACAACCTTAAAAAAAAATACTGATGAATAGTTTACAAATTACTTTTCCTCTTAACAAATGATTACCTGCATATTGAAAATATTTCCGTTAACTATAATTATTGAGTTTTTAAACATATAATTTAAGCCAAGCTCTTACTAGTAATTTCACTGTTTAATATCATTCCTTGGTGTTGTCTTTATTATTTTCACACTACATAGTTTCACTTTGAGATATATATTTTTGGCAGTATTCAAAATAATTCTATCTAGTTTGGATGTTTCCTCAAATGGTTTTTTTTTCTTCATATGGCTGTATTTGTATATCAATAACTTTGTTGAATATTATTTCTTGTGGATTTAATTTTCTTCATGATATCATTTTTACATTAACACTTGCTAAATTTCATTTTCAACAGACTTTTTATTGGTAGATAGGTTAATGATTTAAGCATACATTTTATCTGCAGGACAGCAATATATATATATATATATATTCAGACATTTTGCAATTGCATATTCTTTATTCTGTCAGTATTTATATTTTCAGACAGCAGATAACAACTCAATTAAGCTTTGCAATTACCACATCATTTTCTGTCATGTAAATGTGGTTAATAGCTTTCTCTTAAAGATAATTGAAAATGACAGTTTTTCAATGCTGGACCAATTTTAATTCATCACTAAACAGAATGTTAAGATTGTTTTTGAAGTCACATCTAATTTTTTAGTAAATTATATGGGTTTCAACTAATTTAACTTCAACTAAACAGTGTTGCTTAACATCTGTTTATACACCTAATCTCTTGCTATGTTAATTTATTTATTATGACACCTTTTGATCTGTCTTTGAAAATGATTCTTTTTAATTAATAGAATTAAATACACACACAAACAACATAAATTACATTTACTTTTCTACTTTTAAATAATATTCTAACTTTAATTTTTGTTTAAATATTTGATGTTTACACATTAAAATTCTTTATATAAATTATTAAAATAAAAAAAAATAATTTCTTTAGTAGGGAAACAAAAACCAGAGAATCCAATTGCCCTGTACATTACGTTACCTTTATTTTTCAAAACCTATATATAAAATACTATATTTTTCTTTACTCACTTTTGATATGTTTTCATCATGATTATCCTTCATATTAAAACATATATTAAATCCATCGTGATTTCTTTATGTTTCACTCATCTTAATTACAACTGCAAATATGATTCAAAGTCAACAAACTGTACATCTCATTTGAGATCCAATACTACAATTTTCATATTACAATACAATAATTCATTATAATTTTAATATACACCCAAATAATCTATTATTTTAATTTTGTTTAACTTTGATCAACATCTATGCTTTGTCTGGCTTGGATCAATTATATAATGTTATCTTCATGTAACTTTTTTCTAATAGATTATATGTATATATGGATAGAACTAAAATATATTTCATTATTGGTTTGAAAATTTTAGATAAGTAACCATTACTAAATAATATGCTTTCAGCTTGTAATACCTATTTCTAATTGGTACAATATTTAAATTAAATCATAACTGAAATTCACTTTTAAAAGGCATTAAAACTTTTATAAAATGATCGTGTATCTGAATTTAGTTCAGTCCCATATAGCTATTTAAGTTAGATAGCTGGATTTGAAGACATACAGATTTCTGGAAATTTCAGATTTTCTACTTAATAGTTAAGTATTCGATAAATGTTGGGCTTGAATTTATATTTTAGATATAGTGTTTGAATGTCCTAGCACCTCATTGACAAGAGCCATTAGCCCAAAACCAGTTTCATGATAGGAATAATTCTAGAGATTTTAAATGCTTTCTCTTGAAGCATTTATCAAAAAGCTTGCTTAGAGCTATTAGCATGCTCATTATATTACATTTGTAAATACAAGCTAATTAATTTATGTGATGTATGACTTGGTTTTCTTACTATTATAGTTTGGTTTTGGCGATGTTATATTGCTAAGGTTATTAATATATGGTGTATCTGAATTTAGATCAGTCATATGTGGCTATTTAACTTAGATAGCTAGATTTGAAAACATATAGATGTCTGAAAATCAGATTTTCTACTTAATAGCTAAATATTCAATAAATGCTGGGCTTGAGTTTGTATTTTAAATCTAGTATCTGAATGTCCTAGTGCCTCACTGACAAAAGCCATTAGCACAAAACTGGTTTGGAGATAGAAATAATTCTAGATAGATTTTAAATGCTTCTCTTATGACATTTATCAAAAAGTTTGTCTAGGTTATGAGCATGCTCATTATATTATAGTTAAAAGAAAATATAGAAAGGCGAAGTAAAGATCATGAAGATTAGAGTAATAAAATTCATAACAAAAAAGCAAAATTATATTGTACTTTTTTATTATGTCATTCAGTGTATGCTCAACATAAGTTTTGGCATACTATTAAAGATAATACATTTTTCAAGCCACATAATTAATCTTTTTGGAGGTAAATAAAAGATAGATGACTGTATTTTTTAAGTAAATGTATAGCAAGGGAAGGGAAACGACTACCTCTCTGAAGTTATTTTTATTATTCAAAGTTATGAAAATTGATACAAAATAAAATTGCAATATTAATGTATATATTTAAACATGTATATGTTTCTACTAGAAAAACATAATAATACTATGATTGCTAATTCAGAAATTCATGTTTCAAATGGTCAGACTTGTGAATTTACATTCAATTTATCTCAAGAGAGAGAGAGATTGAACAATTCTTCAAAACCTAAAGAAATCTCTTTTGCTTATGTATTCTTAAGAAATATTTCAATTATATTTCATAAACTAAATATTTAAATTGATGCACATATTAAACAAGTATATGAAATTATTTTTTATTGTAAGTAAAGGATTTTTTTTATTTTAATAAGTAATTTATATAAAGATATATTGATAACTTACATAACTTGATTTTATTAATTTAAATGTTATAAATTTGAAGTTAGAAAAGAAAAAAAAAATCTAATTTCAAGTTTTTGTTTTTTCTCACATCCATTTTTTAAAATTAAATTAATCGTTAAGGAAGAATGACCCAAAAAAACCAAGACATTTCATTGTTAAACTAATCAACATATTTTTCAAAAAAACAAACAAACAATGTTGTTTCTAATTTCAGGCCAACAAGTATTGATGCATGGAAGGATTGTGGATAAAGAAAAAATTAAAAATCTGAATGTTGTTTTTAATAATCATTTCTTAAAGAGAGAGCTGCTAATTGGGGAACTTACCATTTTAAAGATATAAAAAATATATATATTTCAGAAAATTAGCACAAGTGTGATGGGAAAAGAAAAACTACACTGGAATTAAAAAACATAAACTAATTTTATTATTTTCAATTGCTGCTGTGATAAAATTATGAACTGCATATACATTTTATAAAAATAAGTGCAAATTGCAAGCTTAAATTGTTATTGCAATCTCCTATTTAGAAATTTAATTAAAATGGAGTATTGTATATATAGCTGAAGAACGTTCTATATTTTGTTTAATCTGTCTTACATGATAAAATTTATCAAAAACCCATCTAACAATAAAAGAATTGTGAATAAAGTGAATCTCAAAAAATTGATGTTGAATTCCTGCTGTAAAAAAATAAAATGTTAAATAAAATTCAGCAAAATTAATCCTATAAAAGTATCTGTATAAAAAAACTGCATGGAAGCAAAAAATCACACTAGAAGAATTGACTTCACAAACCTGAAGTTTACTTTCTTAAATGTATTCTAGCAGAATAAACATGAAAAAAAAATGATAGAATTCAATTAATGATAGAAAAATATATTAATGGAAATCATTTGTAAATTTTTTATTTGTGCAGTTATGTACATAATTTTTGAAAAAGTTGAGGATTTAAATAAGGATGTAAATCAACTCATAATATGCATTCTGCATAAAGATAATTTATGCTTTTATAGATGAATGCAACGATTCTTGCATTTGAAATTTTCTTGTCATTTTCTAATTTGTCCCCTCCCCCCCATTAAAGTATTGTTTTAAAATTTGCAACAGTAATTATATACATTTGTTCCATTCTCAATCTATTTGCATAGTATATATATATGATTGGTCACAAAATTGTGAAATGCTCGAGACTTCTACATTATAGGGGTAACTTAGTAAATGAAAATAAATATTTAAGGAAAAATAAGAATAAACAAATTATTTCTTCAAATAAAAATAATCCAGAACATCATTATCTTCAAACCAAAAGAAAGCTTATTTGTTAGCCAATAGTTCTTTTATAGTCCATCAAAGAAAAGCATGTAAGTGAGTATTGTATGTGAAATATATCCATTTCATTTGAGTAATGAAACTACATAAATCCATGATGATCTCTTTTTCTAGCTATGTTCTAACTACTGAACATTTATGATGGATGAATTAATTTGTTGGAAATACTTAGAAAGACATCAATTTAGTTTGTCAATAATTGCAATCATGTACATAAAGTGTCATACTTCTGAATCTCTTTTTTCCATCCAGTACATAATGATTTATCTACAGTAAATCCAGCATTGTTAACTATAAATAAATAGATTTAAAGTAAGCAATCACACGTTTGCAACAAAATTGATGGCCAGATAAAACAAGAGGCTAATAATAATAATAATAATAAAAAGGGGGTAATATAGGGCCAGGTAAAAATATGTTAACAGAATTTAAGATAGGACAGAATAGAGTAATATATTCAAATTGGCATGAAACAAAATTGCATGAAATAAAATGGATGACTCAAATGTCATGATATATGAAAAAAATTTAAGAATATTTTTAACTAAAAAAACTGTTCTAAAATGGATATAAATGAGAACACAGTCCACACAAATAAAAAAATTAACATCCTTAAAATCTTCAACATGGAAAATCAAATTACATGAAAACCAAAGGAGAAAAAATATTCAATCACACATAACTCACAGATAAAAAATCAAGCTTCACAAAATATATAAAAAATACAAAACTAATGTTAACAACAGCTAATACAGAATAATGAAATCACTGCAGTGATGGTATTTGAAAATAAGAAATCAAACAAGCAGTAAAATGACTTGCTAAATAAAAAACATACAAAAAATAAATGACATCAACAAAAAATAACACAACAGTGAAAAAATGACAATATCAAATATAAATGATAACAATAGATGGAAAACATTAAAAAATGATGGATAACAAGGGGGAAAATAAAACAAGGTATATGGAAGATATAAAAGGTGCAATGGATCATCCAAGAGTTTAAGTAGGATAAGAAAATGTGAGAAACGAAAATAGATAACATTGTGAAAAAAAATCCAGACAATAGAAGAAATATTGAAAAAATCAAATTCTCAGGAAAACTAAAAGCTATTTTAAAAAATAATTTAAGAGAGTAAAAAGAATGCACATAAAAAAATTAAAAAAACAATGGAAAAAAAGTATTACAAAAATATAAAAAGACCATCTAGAATGATGTAATTAAAAAAAAAAACACATGTATCTAACAGGAGAATATAAGGAAATTCACATATTAGAAAGTCTTACCTAGATAAAAAAAAACAGAGAAAGAAGTAAATTCATGTTCAAATATAGGCAATCAAGAATTAGATCCCGAACATGAAATTTTTACAAATTAGTGTTTAGTGGATAGTTAAAAAGTCTTCAATAATGTATTTAAATATTTTAGAAAGATACATTGGCATAAACCCAATGAGATGAAAGCTGGCAGTGATATTTACCTATTTAAAGGGAACTTCCAAGGTTCCATGTTTAATAAGTCAAACTACAAGAATGTAAAGCAGTCTTATTGAATAATAAATGAACTGAAGACTACCAGAATGAGATACTACTTTAGTTAAGATATAAACGATATGAAACTCTTGCATCATTATTTTAATTTCAGACTACCAGAATGAGCTTTCACAGCATTCCTGCTGTCTGAAAATTAAATGCGAGTAGAAAAATAAATGAATGAAACATAACCTACTTAATCTAAACAGATATGAATATAAAAGTGAACTGGGGACTAGAAATGAAAATTGAATTAGTCATTTTAAATTATCAGAAATTTAACTAATTTTTACAATCTAATTAATTGTAAGTTATAAGGTAATAAAAGTTATTCAAATGAAATAATTTTAATTAATTTTTTAATAACTTTGATCAAACAATGTCTTAAAAATAAATGTTAATTTTAATTAATAAATAAAAACTTAAAAATCAATTTACTTCATGAATATCTATGTTTAATTATTATATGAATAATTATAAAGTATGGCTTAAAATAATTCAAGTTAGACATTAGATTGTTAATAAAAAATTATATCATTGCATATAAGTAGATGTACATGTTAAAAAATATAAAATTAAGAGTTCTTCAGACATGCATACTAATATTAGAAATTGCTAAAACATATATGAAAATTATCAAATTCAATAATGATATGCATATATCACATCTTTCATGTATCCAATATCATAAATTAGATCTTATTTCAACAGTAGTAAACTTTCAATAATGTAGTACTATCCAGTGAAAGCCTTGGCAATCAATGGATGCAAGGATGTTTGCTCCTGTTATTAACAACTTGTGTAAGCATAAGAAATTATCATCTAATGTTTTGGTGGTTTTATTAGATTTTACAAAGATCATTATATCGGAAGTCTCAATAACCTCAAGATGTCAACCCTAGAGAAGCAATTTTTGTTTAATAATTACAGTTACCATGAATATTTGCACTTTTAAAATTTACTGTCATGATAAAATTATTTAATAATATAGATGAGTTCATTTCATTGTGAAAATGAAGACTTATTGTTGAATATCAATGTGTATTTATTTTAGAAAGTGTATAATAACAAAATGTAGTGTATATCAAGAAGTGGCTGCAGAAAGGAGTTTGCTATTAATTGAAAGGAGACCCTTTAATTCCTCTTGGAGGCCTTAAAGAAACCGAGCAGGGCAAATTCCTAATGTCCACTCCATATGTTCTTGTCATTGCAGCTGTTATTATTATATCATTATTCATATAGTATACGAACTTGGATGAGCTGCTCACCAACACGGATTAGCCAGTATGGTAATTTATTGGCTTTTTACCTCTGAGTTTAAGATCAAGAAACACCATGGTCTTTCTTCTCAGTTGCCTGATAAGGCAGAATGAATGTTTGTGTAAATGATAAATATTTTTCCAATATATACAATTATGACAAAAATAAATCATGGCCCTTATTCCCAGGAGGCTGTAAAGTCATCAACCAAGGCAACGATTGGTGGCCGAAGGCAGAGAGTGCTAAGAATCCCCTGATTGCGGACCCTGACTGCCATTTGATAACTTTTTATTTAGGTACTTACAACTGCAGATCACTTTCAAGTGAAGAAAGATTACAAGAATTAGAACTGTCTTATATTAAATGGGACATTATTGGACTTTGTGAAGTTAGAAGAAAAAGCGAAGAGACAATTGATTTAAAAAGTGGACATGTACTCTATTATAAAGGTACAAATATTGGAAATACAAGTGGAGTAAGATTTATTATAAAAAGTGGAAGAACATTGTGGAGATTAATGGTATATCAGACAGTGGCAAGCTTAGTTATACAACTTAATAGCAGATACCAAATGCAGATAATTCAGGTTTATGCCCCAACAAGTTCTCACAGTGATGAAGTAGTAGAAAATTTTTATATAGATGTACAAAGGGATTTTGATCAGAGTAAGCATTTTAAAATTGTTATGAGACTAATGCTAGAATTGGTAAACAAATGAAAGTGTTGTAGATAATTTTGGTTATGGTAATAGAAATGAGGACATAGACTTGTGGAGTTTGCAGAAAAAGTTTGTTATGAATTCTTTTTTCGAGAAAAATCTTAAAAGGAAATGGACATGGAAGCATCCAAATGAAGATACAGCAGAATTGGATTATATTTTGACTAACAGAAAATACATATTTCAAGATTGTAATGTTATTAATAAATTTAACACAGGAAGTGATCATCAATTAGTAAGATACGTGTTAATGCAAAACTAGAGACAAAAATTAAGGAAAACAATGTTTACAGTTGATATTCATAATCTTCAGAAACATTCTAATGACTTTAAATTAGAACTTACAAATCGGTTTCAAGTATGAGTAGACTTTGAACATGATTCAGATTTGAATAAAATTAATATGAAAATAACATACTTTTAAAAACTGCAACTAAGATAGCTGGTAGAAAAAAGCAGCAGTTGACCAATAAAATTTCTGAGACTAGAGAATTTATGCAGAAAAGAAGGGATATGAAGATATACAAAAATGATGCATTAAAAAGGATTGAATAGTCAAGCATTGGTGGTTGAGAGGTCAGCACAGCTGCTTTACAAGCAGTTGTCCCGGCTGATGCTATGACACATGAGAAAGAAAAAGGACTGAAAAGCTCGAATTTTGTAAAATGGTGCGGAAAAGAATTGAATAGGATATAAGAAAGTGTATTGTGAACTAGCAAGGAAAGCTGTAAAAGAGAATAAAAATCTTAAGAGTGTGTAAAACATTTTGGTATTGGTAGGAAATTTATATCTGCAATAAGAAAAAAAGATGGAATTATTACTAAAAAGAGAGATGACATCATAAAATGGGTAGAAGACTTATCAAGAATTATATAGTAATAAAGAACAAGTACCTCCTATATCTATTATATCTTCCGAATTGCTCAGAATTTTAAATGATGAAGTGAGACATGCAATTAAATGTATGAAGAAAGATAAGGCTCTAGGTAATGATAGAATTATAATTGATATATTAAAAGAAGCAGGTGAAAAAATAGAAAAAAATTAGCAAAGTTATATACCAAATGTCTAAATCAGTGGTCTTCTACCCCCAGTCCGTGGACTGGCGGCGGGCTGCAGAAGTTTTCTGCCGGTCTGCACTAGATTGGCAGGAAAGTTTGTAATAACAATATAAGATTTCAACCTTTTAATTAATATAAACAATTTTTATTTATTTTTTCATTGCATTTTTACCCAATTAAAAAAAAAGAAACAATGAAAACAAAATCTAATTAATCGTACATAAATTAATTAAGTTTTCTATTTTGAGGGGGAGGAATTAAATTTTTTATTATTTTTCTAAAAAAATTAAAAAAAAAAGTTTATTATTATACAAACACCATATATATATATAACTTCGTCTTGTATATTTAACATTAAATAGATATTACATTCATCATAATCATTGTTATGTAATTACACTAGCTGTGATATTTCCCAACATTCAGGTGAATAACATTTTATTCTTGCATGTTTTAACAATGAAATAATAAAGGTAGCAATGCAGGCACATTAATGAGAACAATTGTACTTTTCTGTAGCAGTATGACTGCAACTAGTGTTCAGCATGTGAAGGTAAGCAACACCATTACAATACACAGTAACTAGTGTGCTGTTTTGGTCAGTTATAACAATTATGCTCATCTAAGGCTAAGCAGTTTACATCTTTAAGAAAATTTATCTGGAAACTTGTGCCGGTCCGCAAAATCTTATTTTTGCTGGTCCACAGGTGTGAAAAGGTTGAAGACCACTGGTCTAAATGATAAAGATGTACCAGATGATTGGAATAATGCAGTATTAATATTTAAAAATGGTAATAAAGAAGATATTAGAAATTACAGACCTATCAGGCCTTTATCAGTTTTATTCAAAATTTTTACCAAGATAATTACAACTCATCTACAAAGAACATTAGATTTCCACCAGCCAAGAGAACAAGCTGGATTTAAAAGTGGTTTTAGTACAGTAGATCATATTCAGGTATTGAGAGTAGTTATAGAAAGAACAAATGAATGAGTTGCCATTATGCTTTGGATTTGTAGATTATGAAAAGGCATTTGATTCTATAAATATTTCTTCAGTAATTAAAGCATTGGATCAGCAAGGTATCTCCAGGATATTCATATTTTAAAGAATATTTATAAAAATGCAACAGCAACAATTAGATTACATAATTATACTAGGAAAGTCAACATTGAAAAGGGTATAAGACAGGATGACTCCATATCTCCAATACTTTTTACAGGAGTGATGCAAGAAGTATTTTGTGAATTAAAATGGAAAACTAAAGGAGTGAAAATAAATGGATATTATTTAAGTCATTTAGATTTTTACAGATGAATGCTTTAGAGCTGCAGAAGTTATCAGATGAAAGTAGGACTAAAGATAAATGTTAAAAAGACTAAAGTAATGTTTAATGGATTTTGTCAAAATATGAAAATAAAGATTGATTAATAGTTAACAGTTACAAATACCTTGGTCAGATTATTAATACAGATGGAAGCATAGTGGATGAAATTAATCATAGAATTAAACTTGGAGTGCTTTTGGTAGAAATAACTTGATACTAAAAGGAAATATGCCTATGTGTTTGAAAAGGAAAGTTTTTAATAAATGTGTTTTACCAGTTCTTACTTATGGATCCGAGACTTTTTTTTTTTAAAAAAAATATGGATCTGAGACTTGAACACTTAATAGAAGAGCAATACAGAGACTTCAGACCACTCAAAGAAGTATGGAGAGATGCATGTTGGGAGTAAAAAGAAGAGATCGAAAACACAATTTATGGCTAAGAGAACAAACAGGTGTTACTGATCTCATTGAAAAAATTGAAAGACTGAGTTGGACCAGACATATTGCTAGAAGAGATAATAGATGGCAATTGAAATCTTAAAATGGATTCCAACAGATTGTAAAAGAGCTAGAAAGAGACCACATGTGAGATGGATGAAATAAGAAAGTGTGCAGGGGTGATGTGGAGAAGAGAAGCTAAATATCGGAGATGGATTGAACTTGGAGAGACCTTCATCATGCAGTGGATTGATAATGATATCAAGAAGTTATTTATTCAATAAGGTTTACAGCATAATAGATATAATGAACTAAGTCCTTTAATTATAATGAATGCCCTATAACACAATTTCTAATTTATACAAATACATTAATAAAAAAAGAAATTAAGACCATAGACAATATGTAATAAATAAGGAATTTCTATATGAGTATGTAGACAATAATTACTGCAACAAAATTAAGTACAAATACAATATTAACTGCTGTGTCAGGCTTTCAATACAGGATATCTTTGTCAAAGCATGACTGACATAGATTAGCAAAAAAATGTTGGCATTCCCAACTGTATGTAAAGATGAGTTACAATAGTTGTAGATTTTAATAAGTCATGCAGTTGAAAAAATAACCAATATTTACTAAGAAGAATGCTATTAATCTTTATATTAATCACATTTAGAGAATTTGTAATATACAAAGTTTCTTTAACCTTTCGTTTCCTGTTATTGCTCTCAAGACAAATGATTTTAGGGTAAAAAGGTTTAAGAGTTTCCCATGTTCTTGTCATGGTTGATAAATACTGAGCTATAAGAAGTCTTGGATTTTGCTCTATTGTACAAGTGAATGTGACGACAAATTTTTGATTTCAAATTAGCACAGATTTCACCATAGTATCTGCCATCACAAAACTGACAGTTGAAGGAATTCACAAGGTTTGTCATCATGAGTGATTTATTAATAAGCCTGTTGAATAACAATGGGCATCTGAAACCAATGTTAAAGTCTTTGTTTAGAATTGATTTCAATTTTGAGTGAATACTGGGGTGGCTGGCATGTTGATCCATGGTTTAAGGTTGGGAGATGTATTATATTTGTCTATAGTTGAATTTCTTGATATATCTATCAAGCATGATGGCAGAATGATTAAAGTATGTAAAAATTTAAGTTGAAGTATTTTAGAAATACAATGCTTATGAAAAAATTGTCAAGTATTCATACATTTATAGGCAATAATCAGCATATATTATATTACAAATTGAACCAGAAATCATTGACAACAATTTGGTTATATATTTTTTATATGTAACGAATATTGTTGAAATTATTTCAATAAATTTATTTATTACTGGCTTAAGATTTCTGTCTTTATTCTTGTGTACATATTCAACAGTAAATTATTATCCAAGAACTTAGTCTGGATATAACACTATTGTGTGGATGTTATATAATCTTTAGAATTATTTAGATAATAGGAACTGAAGGTCACACTTAAAAGGTAATACACTTTTAATATATTTATGATAAAAGTTGTTCTTGAACATTAATAATTCCATCACCTTTTATGTAACATTTTTTAATAGATGCTAAGTTTTAGTTATTTCACTCTGTGTATATACATGCAGCAAAATTATTGATAATTGTTTATTTATTGGCATTGGCTTGATAATGGTTAGGTGATTTTATAGTATGCTTCTTTCAAATAGTAATAAAGAATGATTATTTATTTCTGTTGATAACTTATTGTTGACAATATATTTATAAATTATATTTATTTCTGCTGATGATTCTTTGCTCATCTCTCTTATATTGTTAAAAAAATCATTATTACTAAATATATCTCCGTATAATTTGTTTCATTGCATACTGTTACAACATATATATTTATTAATATTTATCAATAATTTTTGTCATATCTGTCATTATATCAATGATTTTTTAATATATTACTATTATTTCTGTGCTTATATCTTCCTGCATCTATTATTAAAAACACCCATTTTGTTTTAAATAGATTTTATTATGTTTCAACTTGCTATATACAGGTCATCACTAAAAATATTTAACATACCCATGTGATTAAATAGATACATCAAAATAATGAGAACATAAAAATCCGATTTTTATTATCACATCTATAAGTATTATTTACACACTATTATTCTTCCTGTATATTATAAATATTTTTAGCATTAATATTATTAATTTGATTACATTTAGGAATAATTTTTATTTTATTTACAATCTTATATTCAACTATAAATTATAACAAAATTTATTATTCATCATATTTAAAAATGCTCAAAAAGCTGAATTAAAATGTGGTATTTGAATCTATTTTATTATTTTTGGAGCCTTTCCTCTTTTTTTGATAATTTATGGTATCATTACTATTTCTTAAACAATATTAACACAAGAATTATATTTTTATATATAATGATTCTTTGACAACTTTCTCTTACTACATACAGGATTTGTAAATAAGATATTTATTTTATATAGCGCAATGTTTTTAAACTGTAATAAACTAATACTGATTATTAGTTTATTACATACAAGATTATAACAGCATTCAAATAACAAGAAAATCAATATCTTATAAATATAAGATAAAATACAACATTATTATTTCACATAAAAGTGATTGAATTTGTTAAATATTAAAGAAAAAGCTAAAAAATTACTATAATACAAAAATAAATACATATCTTGCCTTAATACTAACAGAGGTAAAGATTTATATTTATTTAATAATATATAAATAAGATTTTTAATAATAATAGTACCGTAAGTTATCAAGAGGATAGTAATCCAAAAATAAGCAAATATACTTATTTCCTGACCAACAGTGTATCTACAGCAAATTTTGAGGTGTTCTGATGGCACTAATACTGTTTTCAGCTTTTCTTTGCTATTTTACTGTATCTATAATGTTAATTTGCTGGTTTTTGTTTATTTAATGGCAGAAAATGAAACTAAAATTATTAGTTAAAAAAAAACTGGAGATGTCAAGATTGTACAGATATCATACATATTTAAAACTTCAAGAACCAACAATGCCACTGAAAGGTAGATTCTTTATTCTCAGACTTCAATAACAAGTTGTTTTTTTTTGTCACTTCAAAAAGAAAAAATGTAATTTTCAATAATTTATTTATGCTTATTTGTGCAACAATATTTTTAAATGCTTTTTTAAACCCCAAAAATACATGATTACAATTAGATTATATTTGAAAATGTTTCCTTTTAAGAAGTGAAATAAAACTAACTGATAAACAGAATTTGAGATTTGCTGAAAAAAAAATGCATTCATAAATTCTGGTGCAGAAATTTTTTTGTAAAATTTTAATAAGTGCAATTTTAAATTTTAGAACAGTATTGCATTGTCTTAATTGATGTCTAAACAAACAATTGTTTCAATTTTAAAAATGGAATAAAATATAATTCATTCAATATTATATAGAAATCGGCATCCAATAAAAAAGTTCTTGTTAAATATTTCATTTTATTACTTTTACTATTTTGCAAAGAACAAATATATTTTAAATATATATATATTTTGTAAACTTATATTTGTAATAAATAATGTAAAAATTATGATAATACATGATAATGGTTTAATTGTAAAAATAAAATATTGCAAATATAATTGAAACTGTCATTAGGTCATTTAATAAAAGGGGAGTCAGTTGGTGAATGGATTAAACTGAACTATTTTTAAAATTTTAACAGAAAAAAATGTTAAAAAAGCTTAAACATGATAATAAATTTTGCTATAATTTATAATTTGAAAAAAAAAAATCCTATAACTTACTGACAAGTTACCTTAAACCAATGATAAATATTGACATGTTTTTATTACTCTATATCTATTTTAGATTATATAAAAAAATTATGAAGTCATTACTTCAATTTAGCATTTGAAGAATAAAAAGTGTAACCTTTCTTTATTTCCCTTAAAAATAAACAATTTAATGAAATATCAGTTATAAATATATTAATATACTGTCAATTTTTAACAAAAATATATTTTAAAATGATTTATTTATATCAGAGGTAAAATGTTCTGAAAAAACAAGATACAAAGTGTGAATAAATTAATCTGGATAAAAAATACTTTTCCATCTAATTAAACTATCTAATAAATCCTTTTTTTCTTTTTCTCTTGATAAAGTAGGGTAAGCTATTTTTATTACAGTAAGAAATGACAAAAACTTAATTTGATTCATACATAATTTAACACATTTTTTTTTATCTTTTGCCATTTTACTTTTATGACTTAATACTTTTTAAAATTAAAATAAATATTTAAAAAATACAGAAAATATATAAACAATAATATGTATAACCAATTTCTATTTTCTGAAAATTGTTAATTTGTAAATTAATATTTTTATGTAATTACAATTTATTACATATTGGATTTAATCTTGTTATATGAAAGTTATGATGGTATGTGTGCAACATTATTTAATGATAACTCATAAAACACAAAGAAATTATTCATTTATTTAACAAACTTAAAGAATTTAAAGTTTCACCTCTATGCAATATTAATAGCAAATATTTAATAAATGTAATCTCATTTCTATGTGTATAAATACATTTTTAAATATAAATATATAGAAAACAAAACCTTCATACAAATTATACATTTTTAACATTTCACATTCAATTATATAAGTTTTATATATTCATTGTGCATAATAGATAGTTTCAAATAAGTGATGGTTAACTTTTACCTTTGAATTCTAAAAAAAATTCATTTTAGAATAATTACAAAATTTTAATTAATTTTAAAAATATAAAATGTTTTTAATTCATAAAAGTAATAAATTTGACTGGACCCATAACAGAAACAAAGTAGTGAAAAAAAATTATCAAAAAAAATTAACATTATGTAAAAACTAAACATTAATTTGGTTAGTGATCAACCATAATGTACATTTTATTTACAATAAGAAAACAATCTCATTTACTATTTGTTCACTTACAATACATGTGATTAGATAAAAATATGGCAGCACAAAATAAAATATTCTTAGCATTTGACTTATTTACAAAAATATTTTTTTATTTAGTACACTATTTTTTTTATGCACAAACTGCATAGAGAAATCTGAAATGATATAAATCAGGAGAATGATGCAATACTGTCTTTATTAAGTTATGTGTAAATTTGATAAAGTAAATCAGATATCTTTAGCCCTGAATCTTTTCATGAGACTCCATATATGATGGGTTACCCAAAAAAACTCCAGAATTTTGCAATAAAAATTGTGAATTTAGCCTTCCAAGTACTATTCAGTGATACAAAGAACTAATTTTAAGTGTTTTCCACTTTTGAAAGCAATCCTGAAACTCTCAAATAATGATTTCATTATTTTTTCCCACTCTTCCATGTCCGCAAAATGTTTTTCTTTGAGGCATTTTTTCATTTGGAGGAATATAAAAAAGTAGCACAGAGTGAAATTCTGTGAATATGGCGGATGGATAAGCTGGATCATGATGTTTTAGTTAAAAAATTATTCCATATGCAAAATAATGTGTATTGGCACATTGTTATGTGAAGCCACTATTGCCCACTTTTGCACGAATCTGAACGTTTCATTTCATAGCATGACGCAAATGTTTCACAACTTATAGGTAAAACACATGGTTAACAGGGTGATCATTAAGAACAAATTCTGAATGAACAATGCTATTTGCATCAAAAAAATCAGCATTGTCTTGATATTGGATTTCAATAGCTGCACTTTTTTTTTGACTTAGTGAATTTGAAGACTTCCATTCGCTTAACTGCTGCTTCTTCTCTCGGCCATGTACAGCTTTTATCACTAATAATGATCTTTATAAAAAGAGGTCTGGGTCAATTTCCAAGTGTTCTTGCTATTCATTACAGACATCAACTTAGGTCTGCTTTTGATCAATCTTGACAATGTGAGGCACAACTCATCATCCAAATCCATTGACACAAACTCAAGGACACTCCAGACAAATTAACAAGTTTGACAATTGTTCTGCAATAGTCTTCAAAGATTAGTTCACAAATTCTTGCTGTTTTCATTTGTTTAAGAGATCGAAAGTCACTCTAAATAACATTTGTTTACAAGTGGCAGTTCATCTTTACTGAAGCACAAAAACCACTAGTAAACCTTGTTTTCCCCAGAACACTCTCCATGTAAGCTATATCAAGCATTACTACAATTTTCTTTAACAGAAAACAAAATTTCACAGCCAAACGTTGTACTACCTTTTCAACCCTCACAAAAATCTATGAGTAAACAAAGAGTACTTAATAAAATAATTTGTGGCACTATGAGTTCACATAATGATGCCAGTTGCAAAAAGTTGATAAAGAAATAGCCACAAAAGGCATTAGTGGCAGAAGCATAAACTATGAACCCACCAACCAAAGTGGTTCCAGTTATTTTTGGGTGTCTCTCCCCAGTGTCTTTAACAACTAAATCCCTTGGTTTTTACAATTAAATCTATAAAAAATTATTTAGTTTTACAAAAATGCTAAAATTTTTTAGCTGTACAATAGAAATCATGGTTTAGCTGCACAAATAAAATCGAAACATATAGGTGGTGAAACAATATTTTGGCTTAATTTAATTAAAAGATTTTTAAACATTTTCTGTGAGGCAATGATCTGTTTGAGGAATAGGTGACAGAAAATAAAGCATCTGGCAGGGTAAACTTTGCTTTCCTATTAAAATAAAATGGCTGCAAACTTTTAAGTAAAATGTTTAAGTGGATAATAAGATCATTACTCATTAGTACTCAGTATATTTTTCGCTTGAACCAGATGAATGACTTAACTTAATATCATATTTGAAAAATAATTTTATTAAAATTGATTGAAAAAAATTTAAATCTCCAATTTGTTATTTAGATCATCTATAATATTATTTTTTTACCAAGGTCTTTCAATTATATAATAGAACAGTGAATAAGAAAGTAGGACTCATCAAGTTTTTCAATTCTTGAATGGTGATGGTTGCAATAAATTGCCATTATAGTTTTAACTTTTAATATAAAAAAATAAGTAGAAATTACTAACAGTACTGGATAATATGCAGGATTGAATGTGAGCCAGCTATTTGAAATAAAAATCCTAAGACTCGTAAAAAAATTCAAATTTATTCATCCTCGATTCAAACCCAGGCCATAAGATGATAGACAAAAGTACTACCATTATTCTATATATCCTGATAAATTTTATGAACCATCTATGTTAAGAGATTTTAAGCAAAAAATGTATACATCAAACGAAGCGAATAAGAATTTCATGAGTAACATAATCAATGAAATGATTTGCTTCATGATTTTCTAAAATACTTCTATCTGTATTTTTATAATCACACAAGTAACATTTAACCTCTTCAGTATTGATACGACAGTTTTCTCCAGTCCATTTTCTTTCTTGATTATTGAGTTCCAACTTTACAGAAGACTCACTCATACAAATAATTTTTGCATTACTTTCAGGAGTAGGTTCAGGAGTAGCATGATAATCACTTACTTCAAAATGGCAATTATTTTCTCCTGCATGAATTCTTTCATGTAGTTTTAACTGACTTTCTTGAGTAGCCTTATAATTACATAATTTACAGTAAAAAGATATTGCTTCTGCATGAATATTTTCATGCATTTTCAAATTATTTTTATGAGCAGTTTTATAATCACAAAATTTGCAGGTGAAAACATTTTTTATGTGATTATGATTATCCATTTTTAAAGTACTTTTTACAGCAGCGTCATAATTAAACAAAGAATTGAATAAAGGTTTTTCTCCCAAATGAATAATTTTATGTATTTTTAAAATACTTTTTCCGCTAGTTTTGAAATCACACAACTTGCATTTAAAAGACCTTTCTTCTACATGAATTCTTGCATGTAGTCTTAAAATACTGTGTTTTATAGTTTGAAAATTGCATAAGTTGCATTGTAATGGTTGATATCCTGTGTGCCGATATACATGCAATTCTAAATTATTTTTTGAATGAGTTTTGAAATTGCACAAATTACATTGATAAGGCTTTTCTCCTGTATGTGTTATTTCATGAATTTTTAGTTGCCTTTTTGCAGCAGTTTTGTAATCACATACACTGCAATGAAAAGGTTTTTCTCCTGTATGTTTTCTAGTATGCATACGAAGGTTACTTTTTACACTAGTTTTATAATCACATAAACTACAATGATATGGTTTGTTTCCTGTATGATTACTTAAATGCACATTTAGGCTAGTTTTTAAAGAAGTTTTATAATCACATAGATTACATTGGTAAGGCTTATCTCCCGTGTGAGATCTTTCATGTACATGTAAATTACCTATTGTAGCAGTTTTGTAATTACAAAATCTACATGAAAATGGTTTTTCTTTTGTATGTGTTCTTTCATGTCTTTCTAAAAGATTTCTTCCATCAGTTTTATATGGACAAAAACTGCAAGAAAAACATTTTCCTCCTGCATGAATTCTTTGATGTATATTTAAATTATTTTTTTTAGTAGTCTTGTAAGAACATAAGTTGCAATACAAATATTTGTCTTTTGCACAAGTTATTTTATGATTTCGTATATCTACTTCCCAAAAAGTGGTGTAATCACATAATGAACAGAAAAATCGTTTTCTTTCTTTATGACTACTTTTTTCATGTTCTGCTAATTGGTCGTTTTCCGTAGTCTTATAATCACACAAAAGGCAGTAAATAATATTTTCTTTTGAAGTATCTGTTTGGTTAACATTACTGGCAAAGAAATTGTAATTGAACAAACTGTCTTCTGTGCCAATATTTTTAGCCATTTCATTAACATTATCAGTAAAAAAATAGTAATTGAACAAACTGTCTTCTGCATCAATATTTTTAGCCATTTCATATATTTTATAAAAAGTCAGCTATTGGCATTAAAAAGTCAAAAAGTATATAACTTCTTTGTCCATGAAATATCTAACCACAAGGACTGCACTGGAAAAATTATTATTATATAATATATAATTCATAATTATTTTTTGTGAGCAGATAAAATATTTAAAAATATAATTTTTATACAAATTTTCTTAAACTCCTCAAAAGATTAATTCATTTCTATTTTCTTGTAGAATAAATGTATCTCTACAAAAACATTTTATCTTATTTAATAACATAAAATCATTTTGCAGCACTATGTTTTCTTATAGCTGATAATTACTCAATTTCTGGTAAAAATTGGTTCTAATAACATTTAGATCCATGTAGTATCAACAAAAAATATATTTTCAAAAATAACTTGTAAAAGTTTTACATTTGAAACTAAATAATAAACATTTTACAACTATAAACGGAGTCTGAAAAAAAAAAAATTTAACTTTTTTTTTCAGATTTAATGATTCTTCCTTTATACTATAGAATAGAATGAGACAGATTGGGTTTGGGTCCAAAAATCATTACTTTTTTAGTCTGTCATTCTTTTTCAGCAATAAAATGCAAAAATCATTAAATATATTGGAGTTCATGAACGAATATTTTTTAAAAAAAAGGAATGTCATATTTTTATATCTTTAATTTTCAATTTTATAATACCACTACAAAATAGCTAATATATGTTATCAGCAAAATTTTTTCACTAAGTTCGAGTATATCTTGTAAATATAATTTCACAATGAATGCACTAAATTGTTTTTCTTTTGTGAATCAAAAACCAATACTTAAAAACAATTTCTACTATCTAAGTGGCAATATTTTATTTCATTGACAAATCAAATTTCTTATGTTAAAATAAGACTCATATGCTGTACTTTTACATAATAATCAAAATCATAATATATTAAAAAGCAATTTAAGAGAATCATGAAGTCAATGTTTTTATAAGCAATCACATGACTAATGTTCAATCTATCAAAGGTCATAAATTAAACATTCTAACAAGTCGATGGCATTCATTTGTCCAAGAATAAGCAACTTGTAGTTTCAGCCATCATACAATCGTTCTGCGTCTAAATAACTTATGCTGCTTCAAATGTAGAAGTGTAGGGATAAAAATTAGAGATAACCTAAATAAAAGAAAGAAAAAAAATTTATAAGCAATGTTATATATATATTGATACAAAAATTTTCATAGGCAATAAATATCAACTTTTTAGGGTTTTTCCATATGTAAGGAATGTAGATTATTCATGAAGACAAAAATCAATAGATAGACATGTTTTGATCATTAATTATGGCTATTTGTTGCAATGAAGGTTGCTAGGCATTATTTCAGAACCTTCTATTTTTCTCTTGGCTGTAATAATTAAACTGATATCACAAAACAAAACAATCTTAGTACACCATGTATAATTCCTACAGTAACAAACTCCATACAGTAGTGCCACCAAGTACATGCCTTTGTAATCAATGGATGCAGGAAGATTTGTGCATAAAATCCCTATCTACTGCCTGTTTATCCAAAATTCCCAGACTGGTTTCTAACTTGTGGCTTTCATCAGTGAGGAGCCTTGGTTTTGAGAGCATGACCTAGATCTTAGGATAATGCTATCCTCCAGCAGCCACCTTTTACCTATTTGGTTAACTATAATTAAGATCTAGGTGCAGTGACTCAAATCTAAAGTTCCTCACTGATGAAAGCCACAAGCTAGAAACTAGTCTGGGGGCATTGATTGAATAGAAACTAGACAGGAATTTTATGTATAAACTTTCCTGCATCCATTGTTTACAAAGGCTTGTACTAAGTGGCACTACTGTATGTAGAGTTGAGAAAGATTATGTTGTGGAAATGGGATAGAACAGAATATGGGAAAACTTAAAGAGGGGAATGGAAAATAAAGTGGCTAACAGCTTTCTCTGGTCATAATTGTTGAGAGATTCTTGATTTTATTTAAAGAGACGCCACAGTACATCACATTCTGTTTTTTATTTTTAATTTCTGTTATTAACTGTGTGTAACAAATGAAATGGTGATTATGTTATGTTTTGATGGTTTTATAATTTCTACAGTGATAAGGACTCCTTCCACAGATCTTTCTTATATTATTATTTATGCACACAGAAAAGCGTAAAAATCTTATATATAATACATTAAAATGTGGTGGTCATTTTCATGTAAATTAGCTACAAATGTGTTTTAGCAATGTTGCTAGAGAACTATTATCACTATTGACAATTCACAAGGCTAAACATTTTTTTTACTCTAATGTTCACTAATAATTTTTTTATAATACATTTATTTCCAAAATAAAAAGATATCTCAGGAAATCTCTTTTATTTCTAACACAAGTTCTTACATGGATTTGAACTCAAAAGGTTACTTTTATAAGCACCAGGATTCAGATCACATTTTCTTTAAATATCCTGTGAATAATATTTCATGTCCCATAGAGAGTTCTATATGTTAGGTTTGAAATTTTCATGGATTTATGACGTAAACAAATTCCAAATGTTGACTCATTTGCATGTAGATTTACTACAAATATGTTACAAATATGTTTTAGCAATTATGTTACTAGGGAAACTCAATTGCCATCGATAGTTCCCAAAGCTAAATCATTTTTAATTCTATTGTTCAATAGTAACTTCTAAATCATAGGATTAATTAGAAATAACAGATTTTAATAACATTTTTATTTATAAATATATTGATAAATGTTTAACCATTTAAACAGAAAAGATTTACATTGATTTAAAATCTCTTTATTCTAACTAGAATTGTTCAATAACTTGTTTAATGAAAGAAGCAACTGAAAGCTTAGGTTATATTTATCTGCAATATGATCCTCAATTTCTACACGATCCCTGACACATTAAAAAGGCTAGTCCATCTTCAGAGCAGGTTTGTACTGGGTTCTTGACTTTGTTGTAGAATTTTTCTATTGTATTATTAATTTTCTTGAGGTTATACCTCATATTTTTAGATCTTCAGTGCATGCATCAATATTATTTATCTAATCTGCTTCAAAATAGCATAATAAATTTCTGTGGAGAAAACCTGTCATCCCTGTATGTTTATGGGGTATGGGAGTTATTGATCTAGGGTGAATGATTCCTCTAATGTTCATGGGCTTTTTAATCATTTTGTAGCTCAAAATATTCTGCCTTTGAATATCTAAATCTAAAAATTTTATAATTCGGTTTCTATTTTTTTTCTCGATCATCCAAATTAAAGAAGACTTCTATGCTATTTCTTGCAGAATTTGAATTATAATTTCTTCATGTGCATAAATTACAGTATCATCCACATATTTTGAATACATTTTTTTGACAGTAATTCAAACATTGGTATAATTTTCCAATTTTTGATAGAAATAATTGCAAATAATCCCCACTAAATAACAGCCCCGTTGTGCATCCGTCATTCATTTTAAAAATGTTATTATTGGTTGTTGCTATAATCTCTTTGCTGATCTATTTTCAGTGTTTTCATTATAAAGGCATTTTTATTAATGTAGCTAGTCTATTGCAACATTTGATCTATCATTTCTATTGATTCTGCACGAAGAATCTTCAAACTTTTTTGTGTCTAAAGAACTCTCCATAATATAGTGCCACTAAGTGCAAGCTTATGTAATCAATGGATGCAGAGGTTTGTGCACAAAGTCCCTACTACTCATCCAATATCCACAGATTAGTTTCTATCTTGTGTTTGTCATCACTGAAAAGTCTTGTATTTGAGGGAACTGCGCCTAGATCTTAGGATCTAAGGCAACCTTCCAATAGCCATCTTTTACCTATTTGGTTAACCATAAATCTAGGAGGAAAGATGAAAACAATGTTTCCAACACAAGCTCATTCACTTGTAGTCATATAGATCTGAACTCAGCTCAGCATTTATACATTTTGGTGACTTGGGTTTTAGGTATAAAATCATTAAAACATCATGTGATCATCATTTCATATCCTTATACATGCTGTTAATGATTACCAAACTCTCTGTAGTGCTACTAAATGCAAGCCTACTTAATCAATGGATGTAGGAAGATTTGTATATAAAATTCTATCTAATGCTTACTCATCTATCATTAGACTAGTTTAGTTTGTGGTTTTCATCAGTGAGGAGTCTTGGATTTAAGATCATTGCACCTAGATCCTAGGATATAATGAAACCCTCTAAAAGTCACTGTTTACCTATTTAATTAATTATAAAGCTAAGAGAAAAGATGAAAACACCATGTTTCCAACCCAAGCTCATTCACTTGTACAGTCATATAGATCTGAACTCAGTTCAGCATCTATACATTTTGGTATCTTTGATTTTCCAAAAACCACACTTACCATTATCCTATGGGTAAGATAAGTAAAAAAAAACCATCAAAGTATCACATGATCATTTCATATGCTTACACATACTGTTAATGAGTATCTAACTTTCCATACAGTAGAGCCATGAAGCGCAAGTCTATGTAATCAATGGATGCAGGAAGATTTGTGCATAAAAGTCCTATCTAGTACCTATTCTTCCAACATCCCCCAAACTAGTTTCTACCTTGTGGCTTTCATCAGTTAACCTAATAGGTATAAGGTGGCTGCTGAAGGGTTGCATTAGATCCTAACATCTAGATGCAGGCTATTAAATTCAAGGCTTTTCCCTGATGAAAGTCACAAGCTAGAAACAAGTCTGGGGATGTTGAATGAATAGGCACTGGATAGATTTTATGCACAAACCTGCATACATTGATTACTTAGGCTTGCAATTGATGGCACTATTGTATGGAGAGTTTGGTACTTATTAACAGCATATGAAATGATACGTGATATTTTGATGGGTTTATACCTATCCTGCCTATAATGGTAAGTGTGGTTTTCGAAAAACCAAAATATATAGATGCTGAACTGAGTTAAGATTCATATGGCTATACAAACAAATGAGCTTGGGTTGGAAATATGGTATTTTTATTTTACTCCTAATCTTATAATTAACCAAATAGGTAAAAGATGGTTGCTGAAGGGTTATTAGATCCTAAGATCTAGGTGCAGTGCTCTCAAGAAAGCTAAAAACTAGTCAGGATGTTAGATGAGGATGCAATAGTTAGGTATTTTATGCATAAACTTCATCCACTGATTACAAAGGCTTGCATTTGGTGGAATTACTGATGAGAGTTTCATACTCGTATTAACAGCATATGTAAGCATAAAAATTATTAAGCAATTTTATTCTTGTCTACTTTAAAATTTCTCATTTTATCGATAAATTCTTAAAAAATTTTTATTGTATATTATCCAAAACCCAAGTCTTCAATTAATTAGAATGCAAAGATTTTTGTGGCATTGTATAAGTATGTGCTTCAAAAGTCAATTATAAGCCTAAATGGGAAGCTTTCTTTGTGAAGTTTTAAGTTTGTGGAAGATTCTAGGAACTATGGTGACTGATAAATTCTGCTATATTCTGAAAAGCTTTGCCTCAGTATTTCCTCATTATTGATGAAACAAATTTGTCTTTCTTATATTTTAAACATTCGTCACTATAAATTTTAAGCTAGAAATTTGCTGGTTTAATTTTTCATTAAATCTTCCCTATTTAACATTGCTAGCTGATTGCTTTTGTCCTCTTTTCAACAAACTAAATTTTCTGAATGCAATTTGTTTCGAGCCCAGAAGTAACTTAATTTCAGATTTTTCAATGCTTCGAACATTTGTTCTATAATATTCATTTTTTCCCCCAAGACCATTCTTACATTTTGACTCAATATCAGCTATAATTTCCATAGACTTTCTCCATTCTCCCACAAACCTACACTTGCAATTTGGCATTAAATTGCTCTTCTAGGTTTGTGGGAGTAAATGGATAATTTGCAGCAGCGTAAAAGTGCCTCTGAAGTCAATTCTAAGCCTAAATGGGAAACTTCCTTTGCAAAGCTTTATGTTTATGAAGATTCTAGGCATTATGGTGGCTGACACATAAATTTTGATGTATTCTGAGTTTATAAAAGCTTTGCCTTGATATTTCCTCAGTATTGATGAAACAAATTTGACTTATAATTTAAAATTTAAATATTCATTTTTATAAATTTTAAGCTAGAAATTTGTCTGTTTAATTTTTCATTAAACTCTTCCATATTTTTAATATCACTATTGTCTTTATCCTCTTTCAAGTAAAGCAGGTTTTCTGAATGCAATTTATGTTTGGGATGCAGAAGTTATTGTTTAAATTTCAGGGGCTTTCTCAATGGTTTGATCATTTGTTCTATAAAAAAACAAAGATCCAAAGCGTTGAGAAATCTCTGGAAATTAAACAAAAATTTCTAGACCCAAAAGATAAATTGCATTCGGAAATGTATTATATTAGAGTTAGTACAACTCGCATTGATAATTTACAAATTAAATTACTAAATTCTCGACTAAAAATTCTCTTCGAAATATCTAATTGATTATTTCAAATAATGTATGTTGTATACATTTTTTTTTTTTTGAAAGACAGTAAAAAAAAGAGAGAATGTAAAACTATTTTGGTTAAGATAAGAAAATAAATTCTTCTTACTAAGCAATTAGTAGTACCTAACAAAAGAAAAGACATGCAACATTCCTTCGATAATTAAAGATAGCTACCCAAAGAAAGGGGGATTTTGAAAACAGAATTTCAAATATTGTATAAGATAGCAGGTGTTAACCAGAGATGTGCAGAGACTTAAAAAAAAGGAAGGGACTATAAAAAGAAAATATATACCATGTATCATCACTTATTTACTTACTTGTTGAACCTTCATTCCTAAAGTGAAGCAGTGTAAAATAAAAATTTAGTCATCGGAGAATCCATGGAAATGATCAAAAAGCTACTCGCACTAATATGTTAGTTTATATTAAGATGTACGAATAGAAGTTCGTTTGCCGGTGTTGCTCCCGTGGAAGTCATGAAATCCCAGAGTGAAACCATCTCATAACGGAACTTGGACTAACTACAAGTGACAAGGATATTGAACCACAGATCCTCACAAGATAATTCCATGTATGGCAAAATATACAAGACGATAAACTTTCAAACTTTTACTAGTAAGAGATTTTATTATACATTAAAAGTGATCACTATTCCTCGAACTCTAAATATGATAAAATGCCGTACTATGCCATAATAATTAAAATCAAATATTAATATTTCTTAACCAGAAGTTATTTCTCTGATATTTATTCTCTTAATGATATTATGTTTTGTTTTGTATTAATAAATGTGTATGTAACTTATGTTGTTTTTTTTGGTTAATAGTTTAAATTTGGTTAAATTCAACTGTTAATACCTGAGCAATTAAATTGCTAATGTTGTACTGTAGAATAAATCCTCCAGTCATTTCAAGTAGTTTATGATAATGCAGTGTGGGGGGGTAGGCCAGTGGATTTTCATACGAAGTCTTGGTGCCTTTCAAACAAATTAAAAGCTGGTTTGCTCTTCCCTATTATTCGGGAGTTACCTTATATGAGAGGGGGAGTCGTGTGATCAGGAAAGATAATTGCGTCGATAAAATTAACTGAAATGTTCTGACGTGAAAATAAATCGAATACAATTTCAAATATGAGGTAATTAAATTGTATAAATCCCAAAGATAGCTTGCACAGTACAATGGTAACCCAACTTGAGGTTTTGACAATAACCCCGTCCCGAGGCAGGAGTAAAATAATATAATTTTTTTTTTTTAAATGTACACAGGCAGGGGAAAGGTAGACAAAATGATGAGAAATAAAATAGCTCAAAAGGTAAAGCGACATTGGGGGCGGGGGGAGATGCTGGAAAATGCATTAGTGAAGTATAAATAATAAAACAAAACAAAAAAACAAGCAAAATATACAAATTAGAAAGATATTAAAGCCATGACGGAAGAAATGAAAAGTACAAAATCTGATCTGTGAATGGGATGAGACATAAATTTTACATTACAAGAATGCCCAAAAATTACAATATGGATTCATAATATTGAAGTGCATGCATTGTTTGCCTCTGGTAATCAAATATCAGACATATCTGAGACTTCATATGCGTGAATGATGCAACAAATCCATGATGCTTGAACTCTACCAGTGAGGAAGATCCTAGTAACATTGTCCAATAATAAAAATGCATGATTAGAGATGAAACAAGCGTGGGTATGAGGAAGGATAGGAAAGAGAGATATACATGTTTTGCTGATATTGAAAGGACTCGTACATGACATGATATTAAGATCAGATTTTATGCATAAAACAGGGTGTTTGATTAACTATAAAGAGGGCAGTTTCACATGTGAAAGACAGGTAAGAGCTTAAATCAAAAGAAAAGACACTGCCAATAGAAGTATGTAGTATAGAAAGCAAGACAGAGGGTGCAAGCAGGATGGTACAAGGAGGAAACAGATAAGGGAATAGGAAAAGGTAGTGAAAGAATTATTAGATATAGTGAAAGTTTTTCAGATAGACCAGGAATAATTAAGGGATATGAACACTGAATTAAGATTATCGATAGCATACCATATCAGGCACAGTAGTACACAGTACCTCACCAATAAGGACAGGCTGAAAAATAATTGTCACAGATGGATTATAATGAAGGGATCATCACCTTATAACAACCCACTGGTGATAGTGAAGAAAAAGGATGGATCAGTGAGGTTATGCTTAGACGCTAGACATCTAAATAGGATCACCTGGCCTGACCAAAATGTGCCTGCACCAATGAATGAATTATTGAACAGGTTCCATGATAAAAAAATTTTTTCAACATTAGACCTGACAGCCAGTTATTGGCAGATTAAACTACACCCAACAGATTGCCAATATACAGCTTTCAGATATAACAGCATACCTGATCAATTTAACAGAATGCCATTTGGGTTAAGGAACAGTGGGGCAGGGTTGTTGAACTGCCTGGACAAAGTAATATCCCCGGGAATAGTTTGATTACCATTTATATGAATGACATGATAATTGCATCTAAAAATCCAAGAGAGCATTTAAGACATTTGGAAATATTTTTATAAAAAGGCAAAGACAAAGGTACCCGCATTTATTTGCAAAAAAGATGTATAGCAACGATGGAAGTCAGTTTTTTAGGATATTTCATCAGCAAAACAGGAATTAATCCTCATCCCGATAAAATACAAGCCACCAGAGACTTCCTGGCCCCTAAGTCAGTGAGACAGGTTATGTCCTTGGGACTGTGTAATTTTTATAATAAATTTTACCGGAACATTATGGCAGGTATGGAACCTTTGTTGTGGCTATTACGGAAAAAATGTTTTATGGGAATGGACAGACATGTATTTGAAGGCATCAAAATGAAATTTTTGATCCAGGTCATGCTGATATACCCTGATTTAAAAAAAAGAAACTTATAGTACAGGTTGACAGCAGTGAATATGGGCTAGGTGTGGCATTCATGCAAATGCAGAAAGACAGTAATCAAGGGGTAATACACTTTATTAGCAGAGATTTTGACATATTTCTGATAGGGTCAGAGGTGGTAATCAGAACTGATCACAAAAGTCTGGAATCCATTTAACCATACTTATCTTTCCAATAGTAGGCTAATTCAATGGAGCCTTTTTCTCCAAAAATTCAACTATTCTGCAGAATATTGTAAAGGGTCAGAAAATGTAATGGCAGATACTTTGAGCCGAAATCCAGGTTCAGAGTCCATGGGGCACTTACAGATGGAAGACAAGTCTAGCAATAGTAAGCATAGAAATTTACACATCTGTGGAAGATGAATTGAACAACTTAGGTGATAAGCAGAAATAAAACTCTAGATACCAGATGATTATAGAGTTTAAAGGGAGAAGAAAGTGGGAAGGGGCAAAGGAAATGTGTTTTGAAAAGGGTGGAAGGTACCATTTGACCAAGGGGGTATTATAGAACTTGACAAATGTGAAAGAGAGAATGTGGAGGATGGTAGTGCCCAAGATCTTGCAAGATAGGTTCACTATGTATATGCTGTTTATATGGTCATTATGGGGTTCACAAAATAGAACAACTGCTGAACACCTGGTTTTATTGGCCGAATATGAGGTACCAGATAACTAAAATGTTGAAAGAGTGTGAACTGTGCCAGAAAACAAACCACCAACAAATTATACACAGGAACAGTCAACTCCATAATTCCAAAAAAAAACCCCAAATGATCTGGTAGCTATTGATTTTTACGGATGGCTATCTAAGTTCCGGAAGATGAAATACATATTAGTGGTATATGATGTCTTTTCAAAATCGTTATCTGTATACCCTATGCCACAGGCTAATATAAATAAACACCATACGGATATTAGAAATGCAATACTTCCCCAAAGTGGGCAAACCAAACAATTTTATCTGACCATGAAACTCCTTTCATGGCTAATGGATGGAATGGTAGTGAAAATGGGAGTATGTGTTGTTGGCCATCCCCAACTCCTAGTCGAACCCCTGTGTACAGGTGATAAGGAAATTGGGATGACTTTTTAGGATGTATACATCATCAAACCATAAAAAGTGGGTGAGTTACCCAGAGTGGTGACTTATATTAACTGGACCGAGAATGAGTCCACGGGGTTTGAACTGATTCGGCTACAATTCCATCAACCCATGCCGAGGCTCTACAAGGCTAAGTTGCCAACCCTACCTAAATATATCAATAGAGAGGCAGATCAAAGGAAGGCAGCATTGAAGATGAGATATGCAGCGAGTGTAAAGATAGACAGGAGGTAAAGATCTGACAGCTTCAAAAAAGGGGATAAGGTATGGGTCTGGACAAACCCATTAGTCAAAGAGAGTAAGGACATAAAAAAAGTTTCAGGATCTATATGAGGGACCATATCAGATAGTTAGAGAGAATGGTCGAAATGCATTTACTCTTGCAAATGAAAGGAGAAAGAAGGGGACTTTCAATGCGAGGGCCTAAAGGCCATATAAAACAAATTGTCCTGACAGATAGCCTTAGGAGATAAAATGGATGGATTTAGACTCTGAAAACCTCGGATGCATCAAACTAAGAATGAAGAAAATGTAAATACCATATTTTACTCTGCTTATTGACCGTGGAGGTATTTTACTATATTAGAGTTAATCCAATTCACATTGGCAATTTAGAAATCACATTTTTCGAAATATCTAATTGATTATTTTAGATAACGTATGTTGCATACACTTTTTTTGAAAGAGAATAAAAAAAAGAGAGAATGTAAAAGTATTTTGGTTAAGATAAGAAAACAAATTCTTCTTACTAAGCAATTACTGGTATCTAGCAAAAGAGAAAAAACATGTAACAACATTCCTTCGATAATTAAAGATGGCTACCCAAAGAAAGGGTAAGGAAAAGTATGATTTTGAAGACAGAATTATTTCCAAATATTTTAGAAGTTAGCAGGAACCAGTAATGTGCAGAGACTAAAAAAAAAAAGTAAGGACTATAAAAAGAAAAAAACATACCATGTGTCATCATTTAATTATTTACTTGAACCTTCGTTCCTAAAGTGAAGCAGTGTAAAATAAAAAAATTTTAATCATCGGAGAATCCATGGAAATGATCAAAAAGCTATTCCATCAATATGTTAGGTCATATTAAAATGTATGAGTAGAAGTTTGTTTGCCAGTTTCTGGAAGTCACAATCCCCGAGTGAAGCCATCTCATAACGGAATTTGGACTACCTACAAGCAACAAGGATATTGAACTATGGATCCTAACAAGATATATATGAGACAATAAACTTTCAAACTTACTAGTAAGAGACTTTGTTATAAATTAAAAGTGATCACCATTCCTCAAACTCTAAATGTAATTCAATGCCATACTAAGCCATAATAATTAAAATCAAATCTTATTAGTAATTCTTAACCAGAAGTTATTTTTCTGATACTTATTCTCTTAATAATATTATGTTTTATTTTACATTAATGTATGTGTATATAACTTACGGTGTTTTTTTTTTGTTGTTAATTATAAATAGTTTAAATTTAATTAAATTCAACCGTTAATACCTGAGCAAATAAATTGCAGATGCTGTACTGTAGAGTACAATCTTCCGGTTATTTCAAGTAGTTTTTAATAATAATTGACAGTATGGGGGGGGAGGGAGTAGGCCAGTAGACTTTCATATGAAATCCTGGCATCTTTCTAACAAATAAAAAGCTGGTTTGTTCTTCCCTATTATTCAGGTAGTTATCTTAAGCGGTAGGGGACCATGAAAAATAATTGTGTCGATAAAATTAACTGAACTGTTCTAATGTGAAAATTCATAAATCAAACACAAATACGAGGTAATTAAATCGTATACAACCCCAAAGATACTTTGGACGATACAATATTAATGAGAAAAACCTGGTTTTCTTGAAAGAGGACAAAGTCAATTGGCTAGTGATATTAAATAGGGAAGAGTTTAATGAAAAATTAAACAGGCAAATTTTGAGCTTAAAATTTATAAAAACAAATGTTTAAAATTTTAAATATAAGACAAATCTGTTTCATCAATATTGAGGAAATACTGAGGCAAAACTTTTACAAACTCAGAATACAGCAAAAATTTTTCTATCAGTCACCATTGTACCTAGAATCTTTGCAAACATAAAGCTTCAGAAAGAAAACATCCCAGTTAGGCTTATAATTCACTTCGAAGGCTCTTATTTCTACAATGCTGCAAAAATCTTTGCATCCTAATGGATTGAAGGCTACCATATACAATAAAATTGTCTTAAGAATATGTCAATAAAATTAGAAATGTGAAAATAGACAACAACAATAAAATTGCTTCTTTACATGTGAAAAAATTATATGGGTCAGTTCTTTGCACAGAATCAATAAAAGTGATAGACAAAATGTTGCAACAGGCTACCTACAATATTCATAAAAAAACCTTTATAATGGAAACACTTAAAATGGATCAGTGAAGAGATTATAGCAACTAATAATAAACCTTTTAAAATGAATGACAGTTGGTTGATGGGGCTGCCATTTAGTGAGGTTATTTGCAGCCTACTTCTATCAAAAATTGGAAAAATTAATTATATCAGTTTGAATTACTGCCATACATATATATATATTCAAGATATGTGGATGAGACTACTCTGTGCAAATGAAGAAATTACTTCAAATTTACCAAGAACTAGCATAGAAGTCTTCTTTAATTTGGACAATAGAGAAAGAAGATAGAAAAATATCAAATTTTTATATTAGATATTCAAAGGCAGAATATTTTGGACTACATAATGTTTATAAAGCCTGTGATCATCCATTCTAGATCAATAACTCCCATGGCCCATAAATATACAGGACTCGAAGGGTTTTTTCCAAAGAAATTTAAAATTATGCAAATTTGAAGCAGATTGAAGAAATAATATAGATGCATACACCTAAGATCTAAAAATATGAGATAAAACCTCAAGAAGATTAATGATACAATAGAAAAAATTGTATGAAGTCAAGAACCTGGTATAATTTCCCTCCAATGATAAAAAATGGACTAATCTCGTGCCAAGGATTAAGCAGAAATTGAGGGATATATGTGCAGTTAAATATAACATAAGCTTCAGATCACCTCCTTTAAACAAGTTATTGAACAATTCTAGATAGGCTAATTAGGAAGGCTGTGCACTAAGTGATATATAAAATGCCAAATACTAATTGCTCAAAGGCATATTATGGAGAAACAAGGGTGAACCTGTCCACAAAACTGCCTCAGCACAACTACTTATATAACAGGGCAAAAAAGAAGCAAGAAATATTCTTCAATATTTTTAGAATAAGAGCTGCAGTCAAGCCACAAATTCAATCTCTCTAAAGCAGCTATTGTATGCACAGGCAGAGATGACAAAAAGAAAGTTTAAGGAGACATGAATTATAACCAAAGATAGATGCACATTAAATAAAAAAGCTGGCATCCCTCTATCTAAAACATGGCCTCTCTAACATTTGCATAGATTTGAATAAAAAAAAGAGTACATTTAATTTTATGTGAATCTAGCAAATGAAAAGCAAATACAGATCATATCAAATTTCAGCTAAATCAATTAAAAAAGCTATGATTATGATACTTGAAGTACCGAAAGCGCTTAGCTAAAATAAAGAGATTTTAAACCAATGTAAACCTTTTCTGTTTAAATGTTTAAACATTTAACAATATATTATAGAATTAATACAGAAAAAAGGTATCACTAACCAACATCATTATGTGGATTTAAACCAGAAAGTGATTTAGCCTGGAGAACTGCCAACTGTGATTGATAGTTTCCCTAGCAACATCATTGCTAAAACATGGAAATGATCTCACACTTTAATTTGTTTACTTCATAAAATCATGAAAATTTCAAATTTTACATATAGTTCTCAGAGTTATGAAATATTATTCACATAATGTTTAAAGAAATTGGGATTTTCTGAATCCTGCTGCTTGTAAACTAGTTTTTCAGTGTAAATGCACACAACAAATTGAGTTAGAAATAAAAGACCTAAAATCATTAGTTTCTAATTAAATTTATGATAAAAATGTTGTCAGTGAGCAATAAAGTTAAAAAGTGCTTTAGCCTTGGAAACTGTTAGTAGCAATTGATAGTTTCTCTACCACTATCATTGCTAAAATACATTTGAAGTTAACTCATAAATCTATAAAAATTTGCAAATTACAGTAAGTTATATGTCAAACAAATAACATATATTATAACAGATTTATATATATTTTATTCTTGATTCCCAGGAATTCAGCTATATATTTTATTTTTGATTCCCAGGAATTCAAGATAGAAAGTTTTAATATGCCAGAATTTTAATAAAAATATACAAATAAATAACCCAGAAACTATCAACATAATTCTGGTAAACAGCATGTGGTTGTGATCCATTCAGTTATTAATTAGTGGTAAATATTAGCTATCACCAAGTGTTAGTTATTATTAATAATAATTTTTTTTTAATTAAATAAAGATGAGAAAGAGAACATTTAAATTTGAATAAAATGTTGAGAAGATTGCATTTAGCTATTGTGGTTTTTTTATTTCAAGTTATTCAACCTTTTGACTATCTTGTTATGATTGATTAACATGTTCAAGGACGCTGTCATGAATAAACCAAAAGTTTATAACCAGAAAGACTTGGAAGCTATGATTATGATCCAGAAACAAAACAGGAATCCAGACAATGGAAAATTCCCACTTCTCTTTATCTCAAAAAGCATGACAAATAAAGGCAAAGATGAAAATAAAGTGCATTTATTTTATTAAAGTGAGCGATTGTGCACTCTGAATTTGAATCCCAGGATCAGTCAATCAAGATTCATAATTGGATGTTTTGAAAAGATTTCATCATAATTTGTAACAAGCATTGTTCTTCCATTATGACAATGTACCTACCGATATTACTTAATGTTAAACAACTTTTGACCAAAAGCAGCATAATACCTGTGCTCATTTGATCTCACATATTTTTTATTTCCTTGGATGAACAGCGTGACCTCTTTACCTCACCCTCAATACTCATCTGATCTCACTCTGCATGACATTTTTATTTCCTCGGACAAAAAGAGACACCAAATGAAAATGGTTTTGTTCACATGAATATGCATATAACAGCAGAAACTCATACTACAAACATCCCATCTTACACATCTAAATTCCTGTTTCTTTTGAGCCTCCCTACATAGGTATAATATGAACAGTGACTTATAAAAAAAATGACTTTTTTAATATATTTAAAAATATGTATTAATATATAAAAAAAATTAATGTCTCTCAAATAAGTCTTTAAGTACATTACAACATTGTTGTTTCATCTGAGAATCATAGACCCTACATATTTAACAGGCAAATTTAATATCCTACATATTTATTATGTACACCACACATAATGCGTATATAAAACAATGGAAATGAAAAAAATACTTATCTTTCCATTTTTTATTTATGTCATATTAAAATCCATGAAAATATTTAATTTATACAACTCTCTGGAGATAATGTATATATATATACACACACATTATTATTTATTATTATAATGTAAGTGAACAATTTTAAGATATAAATTAGAAGCATTCATATACAATTATAGACATTTTTGCATTCATAAATAGTAATCATTCGTAATTATAAAATACAATTATCCTATAACATAATTTTTAAAGACCACAAATCAAATTTTTGAATTGCTTAAAATCTCTAATATTCACTAAAATCTTATTCCTTTTATAGAATAATATAATTATTTTTACTGGACTGATTAAAAAGTTTGGATGCATAATAAGAAAAGTTAAATTCAAGTAATCAAACAAAGATTTTTAATTTTTTGGGTTGTTTTCTCATCCTTGGTGTTCGCCTTAAGATGTCGCTACTTCTAGGTAAATTCCTAGAAATATATCGTTTCACTGGCCTTCACCCAACCAAAGAGGAATTTTTCTACATTATAAACGCAAAAAAGTCCTCACGTTATGTTGGACGGAGCAGGCGGTGACAGAAGCCAACACAAAGAGACTTCTTTCTATGATAAAACACAGAAAGAGTTCCCGACGGTTGCCGATTATGGCTTTTTCCTATGCTAAAAGCAAAGAGAAAGAAATGCCTTGATTGGCTGCTGTAGTAGTCGATTTTGTTCATCATTTTCTCGTAATAGTAGAATATCTATTTTCTCTGTAGTTTCGGGTGAGAGTGTGTGTATTTGAAGCAGTCGTAGTTTTTTTAAATTTGATAAGACGTCTATTTTTTTTAATGTGTTGTAACTTACTTTACTGTTGTAAGTTTAGTAATAATATCCTGAAGATTCCATTATGAAGGGGTAACCCTCAAAAATTGCTTTTAAAGGTGCGAAAGAGAAAAAAATTAAAGGATCACACGAAAAGTACCATTTTCGCAAGAATTCGTCCGTGACCAGTTACTTTTGTTATATATATATATATGCACAAACAAAAACAACCCATTGTCTAATTATTAGGAATTACTTGTCCGAAAAATAAAATTAGTCGGGTATTATTTTTTTTTTGTTTTGTTACATTTATTATTTCAAAATAAGATTAGTTTTTATATCTACACACTAACAAAAACAACCCAGTTCCTGATTAATTACTGTCTTTAAAAAAAAAAAAAGCAAATTTAACGGGGTTTGATTTTTTTCAATGGAGTCTTTGAATAACGGTTTGTTTGTTTTTATATATACACAAGATTTACCAAAAAAAAAAAAAAAAGAAACCCACTTTCTGATTAATTACTGTCAAAAGAAACGCAAATTAGTCGGCTATCATTTTTAAATGTAGTATTTCAATAACGGTGCCCTTTTTATATAGACAGACTTAACAAAAACAACCCACTTTCTGATTCATTACTGCCCCCCCCCCCCAAAAAAAAAAGAAAACGGAAATTAGTCGGGTATCATTTTTCAATCGAGTCTTAATGACGGTCCTTACTAATAGTAGTCGGGTATCATTTCTAAATTGTAGTATATAAATTACGTTACTTTTGATAGATTTAGAATTACGTCTTGTTTTTTTAATAAAATGATTGATTTACTCTTGACCAAAAATACCGTAACTTTCAAAAAAGACACACATAAAGTCCAAAAAAAAAAAAAGAGAGAAAAAGCCCCGTAACTTTAAAGACACACACACACACAAACTAAAAAACAATCAGATTAATAAACATTGACTTATTACGTCTTCCTTTTGAATCAAATTATTGATTTACTCTTGTAAAAAAAATACCGTAACTTTTAAAAAAGACACACATAAAGTCCAAAAAAAAAAAAAGAGAAAAAGCCCAGTAACTTTAAAGACACACACACAAACTCAAAAACAAGATAAGATTAATAAACATTTACTTATTACGTCTTGCTTTTGAATAAAATTATTGATTTATTCTTGCAAAAAAAAAAAAAAAAAGACCGTAACTTTAAAAAGACACTCGTAAAGTCAAAAAAATTAGAAAAACACTGTAACTTTAAAGACCCACACACACAAAGTCAAAAACAAGATAAGATTAATAAATATTTACAAAAATGAAAAAAACTAACATCATATAATAGTATTAGTTACTAGAATATTTTATTACAAATCTAAGAAATCAGATCTTTTTAGATCAAATCGATCATTTAGGTCCGGCCCGGAATCGTTATATATATATGTTTTTGATTAGCATCAATGCCATCTTAAGGTGAACATCAAGGATGAGAATACAACCGTTTTTAATGAGATTCAAATTAAAAAAACTTTATTTCTCAAGTTTACTATTTTCACATTTGACTAAAGTACTCAGGGCATAAAAATGTATTAATGATCAAATTAAAAAAATCAGTTTTTTCCCTCAAAAAATTCTCATATATCAGAATTTAAAAAATCCTCATGTATAGGAATTAAGATTAATTCAACATCTGAGATGTAAAGAGACTCCATCACCAAATTAATTTGTCAAAATATTCATATATACACATCCAACAAGAGATTGTAGAATAATCACAGAACATATATCTTCTACACTTATAAAGATGATATAAATTCTAGCTGGATAAAACTTCAGAAATTTTTAGTTCCAATCTGAATTAGGATTTTAAATTCAAATAAACACTGTGAAATCAGCTCAAATCTTCAACCTATAAAAACTGCAGATCTAATAAATAATGTTCTTTCCTTCACTGGGAGATCTTTGCCCTGCAATAGATTTAAATATTGTTTTAGCTTCTTTTATCAACACACACTTATACACTAAAATATTTATAAACTTAATGTACAAGTTTAAACTAATGAGAAAATATTACTTTCATACATATAGCATCTCCATATCATTTCAGATTTTGCACTAGCTCACGTATGGATTGGCATTATGAATCAACTCTTACCCAAGTATCCATAAATTATTAATATGCATGATTGTATTTTTATATTACTTATTTTTATTGAAGTAATAATGTATATACTTTTGTCAATGAAATGTTCCATAAATATACGTATGTATATTAAAAACATATAATGAAATGGACAAATGTTTTGTCATTTCATGAGAACCACTTTACCTAACCAATTATACTCAAAGCATAGAAAATAATAGTTCCAAAATTTAAATTAAGATTTTTATATTAGTGAAAAGTAAGATCTTAATAGAAATGTTGCATATAAAGGCAGGAACAAACTATAACTGAAAATTCAAATAAAATATGATTAAACTGGGTAGCACATACTCACACAGAGCAAAAGATTAAATTATCCAAAAAATTTAAATACATATATGGAAAAATGCATTTTATGTGGATGCGCATAAAAAAGTAAACACCTTTGTGCAAAATTTATTAATAAGAAATCTAAAAGAGAATAAATTTTATTGATGTATTTATCTAGTAATAAATATTCTTAATGTAATTTAGTGTTGAAATATATAAAAAAAAAAATAGTATGTATTGCATTTATATTTATTTTAAAGATTTAATATAGTTATCAAATGCTAAGTTTTTAAAAGCTATTGTTAATTACAATTTAACTGTCTAGTGACCTACAAAGTGTGTGTGTGGAGGGAGTGGGGGACGTCTAAAAATTGATGTCATAAATTCAATTAAGATTATGACTTCTTCAAACAAATAATAACTACTGAGATTATTTGAAATGATACACTATTAAAGAAAATCTTTATATCCTTTCCTGCAATATGCCCATCAAGTGATTTCTATTACTGAACTAATATACAAAAAATGTTCTATCTTTAAAGTAATTGGATTTAAATGTTTTGAGGATTAAATGAAAGCTTAAACATCTTTGATATTTTAACAATTCGGGTAATCTAATAATATCAGTAAATTTTTTGTATTTCCTAGGACAGTATTTAAGTAAAGTAGATCTTAATCTTTTAAATTGCTCAATACAAAGTTTCATTTGAATAATCAAATGCTACTCAAATTGTACATTGATATTTATTCTTAATTATTTATCAATCCATACAACTGCTATCTTCAAAAATTATACTACCCTATATTCAGGTAAAAATAATAATCAGCAAAAATTTGGAGTATACTATTTATATCTACAGTTAATAATAATTAATTTATCAGCATGGAATATACATTGAACTTTCTGATAAGGACAATTATACAAGAACATAAAGCAGTTTAAATTTTTATTTAACAAAAATGAGCAATTAATCAGATATTTCTTTATAGTGTTTATATTTTGTCTGTATTTAATTTGTTTATTTGGAACATTAATTATGTTGATTATATCTACTGTTAATTTTTTTTTTTAATTGGATTATAACAAAATGCCTTCTTAAGTAATCATTTTAAATCTTAGGTATTCACTGTTTTAAGCCTATCAATTTTTAAATTATATAAACACATGAATTCATTAGTGTTATGCATTAAAATTTCTATTAAAAATGAGTATAAATAAAAAGAAAAATAATAATTATTAATGAAACTTTCTGCAATTTAATTATCAGAAAAATATATTCTTTATCTAAAATTAGACTTGTAAATTATAATATTTAAATTACTGTTACTAATAATATCCAAATTATATAAATGTGTGAAAGAAGCAACTCAACAATCATAAAATTAAATATCAATCAAACTTGATTTCTACATTTATTAAACAACAAATAAATTTAAGAGATCATTTTAAAAGAAAAGGTAATAAATAGTTTTACATTTAATTAAGAAATGAAAACCTTACTGTAAAATTTCATTGAAAGAAGTAATAAATGAATATGAAAAAAAATGTTATTATTTATTACATATCCATGCAAAAATAAACCTGAGGTTGTGTGATGCTATTTTGTTTTTGTTTGTATCAGAGATGATGATTCAAGGAAATCAATCCATTTAGATAAATTGTATTTATATATATCTTTGAAAAAATGTATCATAATTTTAATGCATAGTAGATAACAAACTATCAAAGCCCAAGCAGTTAACAGTATAATTATATGAGATAACTATAAAATATTAAAAAACACTGAAAAATAAAAAGTTCAATGCAAAAACCATAGTTATTATGAAAGAATAATATTAAAGAACATATAATAGCATTAGTTAGATCAGTCACACCCAACCTTTTCTTTTTTTGGGCCATAGGCATATTTTCTGCATTAAACATAATGTAAAAAGTAAACATAAATGTGTCCAAATGTTTATTTAAAAAAGTGTGATTTTTGATGTTGAGACAAACTTTAGATTATTCATAATTGCTACTTGCTATTCTTAGAACATTCTAGACATATTTCAACTTAGAATAAAATTATTCAAATAAATTGATGCAAATAATGCATGCAGCATTTGGGCAAATTTTTGTATAGTCTTGTATTTTTCAAACACTAACTTTAATAAGCATTTATTTTATAACGTCTTGCGTGCGATTATAATTACGATAGAATGACAGCCTGTTAAGCTAATTGCGCAGACGCTGTGAGAATGTTATTAATAAATGAATACCTTCGAACAACCACATGATATAGTATTTATATAAGAGTAAAAAGGAATCCTCTTACTCTTACGACTCAAATGTTTATATATGAGCAAATCTAAAGTAGTTGTAATGAAGGCGTGACTTCATAATAGTCACTTTAAATTCCTTTTTACTCTTATATAAATACTATATCATGTGGTTGTTCGAAAGTATTCATTTATTAATAACATTCTCACAGCGTCTGCGCAATTAGCTTAACAGGCTGTTATTCTATCGTAAACACTAACTTTATAAATCAGGTATACTTTTTCCTCCTACTTTTTTTTTAGAAAATAAATTTGATTTGTATTGTATTTGCAAACTCAATTAATTCATCAAATACTTTTGTAACTAGTTGTATATTAATTGCTATTGGCCAGAGATTTACTACAAGCAAAGACACCTCTCAATATTTCTTAAATCTGAAAGCTGCTCTTAAATCCCTTGTGTAAAGCAAATAAATGATTTGAAATAATGGTATAGTTATCCAGAGAAACATCAATACCATCTTCTTTAGCTTTTATTATAATTGGTGCTATTTATGTATTCAAAACATATATATTATAGGAACTAAAATTGATGATAGAAATATATTAGGTAAAATTTTATTAATTAGTACTCAGAACTTAATCATTTATAAAACTAATTACATATTTTATCTATCATAAAATCTCTCTATATTGTTTAAAAACATTGCTAATTTGCAATTTAAGAATGAGTTCAAATTGGAAGCATTGATTAAAAATTACAGATAAAAAATTTTTGAAACAAAAAATATAATTTTTAGTCAAATAAAATTTGATTTTGTAAATATATATTTTAAATGATTTAAACTGACTTTGTATCACACACTTAATTTCTCATTTGATTAATGAAAATTGTGATTAGTTATTTTAATAAATTTTTTAATTTTTAGGATTTCAGTTTGAATACACTTAACATGCGATATAAATTTTAGCTTCACCATCATTATTAACCATTATTAATCCACTATGAAAGATGAAGGTCTCCAAATTCAATCAATCTTCTCTGATCTCTAGCCTCTCTTCTCCATATCACCCCTGCACATTTTCTTATTTCATCCATCTCACATGTGGCCTCTTTCTGGGTCTTTTACAATCTCTTGGAATATATAAATTAAAAGCGTGTGAAGCACTTGAAAAAGAAGCTATAGACAGTGCAAAAAATATTAAATGCTAAGCGCTTTCAAGGATGTTTGTCTCATATGCATAGCGATAATGCGAAATGCAGAAGAGAGAAATAAAGGTGATATGCAAATGATGTTTGGAAATGTCAAAGCAGGTGTACGTCTATTGATAGAGTTATTGTTGCCATTAATGAAGTACGCTTCTCTTGGAATCCAGTTTCATATTTCAATTATCCATCTATTATCATCTCTTCTAGCAATATGTCCAGCCCAACTCCATTTGAGACTTAATTCTTTCAACAATGTCAGTAACACGTTTGTTCTCTTACCCATGTATTGCATTTTCAATGTCTTCCTGTTACTCCTAACATCCATCTCTCCATACTTCTTTGAATGATCTGAAGTCTCTGTATTGCTCTTCTATTAAGTGTCCAAGTCTCAGATCCATAAGTAAGAACTGGTAAAAACATATTTATTAAAAATGGTTCCTTTTCGAACAAATAAACATATTTCCTTTTAATATTATTTTCACAAAAGCACTCCTACTAAGTTTAATTCTAAGAATAATTTCATCCATTATATTTCCATCTGTAATAATAATCTGACCAAGATATTGTAGTTATTAACTTCTAGCTCATCATAATCAATCTTTACTTTCATTTTTTGAGAAAATCTTTTGAACATTACTTTAGTTTTTTTGTTTACATTTAGTCCTATTTTCTTACTTTCATCTGATAACTCTTGCAACATTTCCTGAAGCTCTAAAGCATTTGTTGCAAAAACAATTATATTTTCTGCAAAAATCTAAATGATTTAAATAATCTCCATTTACTTTTACTCCTTTAGCTTCCCTTTTTAATTCACAAAATACTTATTGAAGCACTACAAAAATGTTTTGGAGATATGTAGTCAACCTGTCTTATACCCACCTCAATATTAATCTTGCTAGTATCATTATGTAGTCTAATTGTTGATGTTGCATTTTTATAAATATTCTTCAAAATATGGCTATATCATGGGTCTATACCTTCATGATCCAATGCTTTAATCATTGAAAAAATGCTTATAAAATCAAATACTTTTTCATAATCTACAAACCCAAAATATAATGACAACTCATTTTCATTGGAACTACTCTCAATATTAATGTATCAAAACCACTTAAATCCAGCTTGTTCTTTTGGTTGGTTGAAATCCACAGTTCCCTGTAGACAAGTTGTAATTATCTTGGTAAAATTTTGTATAAAAATGATAAAAGACTGATAGGTCTATAATTGCCAATATCTTCTTTATTAATTTTTTTAAATATTAATACTGCATTCTTCCAATCATCTGGCACATCTTTATCATTTAGACATTTGCTATATAATTTTGCCAAAAAATTTTCTATTTCTTCATCAGATTCTTTTAATATATCAATTATAATTCCATCATTACCTGGAGCTTTTCCCCTCTTCATAAATTCAATTGCTTGTCACACTTCATTTAAAATCCTGGGCAATTCAGATGATATAATAGTTGTAGAAGGTATTTGTTTTTGTTTTGTTACTACATAATTCTTAATAGAACTCTTATCCATTTCATGAAGTCATCTCTCTTTTCAGTAATAGTTTCATCTTTTTTCATTATTGTAGATGTTTCCTACCAATACCAAAATGTTGTTTTACATTCTTGAGAATTTTATTCTCTTCTACAATTTTCTTTGCTAATTCACAATTATATTTTCTTACATCATTATCAACTTTTTCACACAATTTTACAAAATTCAAGATATTCAATCCTTCTTAATGCATCATTTTTATATATCTTCATATTCCTTCTTTTCTTCATAAATCCTCTAGTCTCAATTGCTGCTTTTTTCTATCAGCTATCTTTGTTGTAGTTTTTAAAAGTAAATCAGTTATTTTCATCTTTGTTGCAGTTTTTAAAAGTAAATCAGTTATTTTCATACTAATTTCATTCAAATCTAAGTCATGTTCAAAAATATTTGAAAACAATTTGCAAGTTCTAATTTAAATTCATTAGAAAGTTTCTGAAGATTAGGAATATCAAATGTGAATATTGTTTTTCTTAATAATTTTTGCCTCTCTAAGTTTTGCATTAACATGTACCTTACATCTTACTAATTGATGATCACTTCCTGTGTTGAATTTATTAAGGATATTACAATCCTGAAATATGTATTTTCTGTTAATCAAAATATAAGCCAATTCTGTTGTACATTTATTTAGATGCTTCTGTGTCCATCTCCTTTTAACATTTTTCTCAAAAAAAGAATTCATAGTATAAAGTTTTTCTTTTTCTGCAAACTCCACAAGCCTATGTCTTCTCTCTTTCTATTGCCATAATGAATTTTATCGACAGCACTTTCATCTTTCATTTGTTTGCCAATTCTAGTATTAGTCTCCCATTACAATTTTAAAATGTTGATTGGTCTGATCAAAAGCCTTTTAACATCAATATAAAAATCTCCTATTTCATCACTATGAGAAATTGTTGGGGCGTAAACCTGAATTATCTGCATTTGATATTTGATATTGTATTGAATAACTAATCTTGCCACTCTGTCCAATACATCATCACACAATGTTGTTCTTCCACTTCTCCTATTCCATTTGTACTTCCAATACTTATGCCTTTATAGTAATGCCCACTTTTTAAATCAATTGTTTCTTCAACTTTTCTTCTAACTTCACAAAGTCCAATAATGTCCCATTTAATATGAAACAGTTCTTCCAATTCTTGCAATCTTTCTTCACTTAAAAGTGATGTGCAGTTGTAAATACCTAAATAAAAAGGCATTAGCAAATGGCAGCCTGAGTCCACAATCAGGATTTTTAGCACCCTCCGCACTAACCACTGCCTTGGCGGATGACTTTATGGCCTCCTGGGAATGAATCATGATTGTAAATATTTATTAGAAAAACATTTTCATTCACACACATATTCATTCTGCCTTTTCGGCAACTGAGAAGAAAGATCATAGTGTTTCTTGATTTTCAACTTAGAGGTAAGAAGCCAATAAACTCACCATGCTGGACGAATGTCTGTTGGTGAACAGCGCATCCATGTTCATATACTATATGACAAATCACACAGTAGTAACAGCTGCAAGAACATAGGGAGTGGACATTAGGAATTCGCTCTGCTAAGTTCCTTTAAGACCCCCAAGAGGAATTAAAGGATATCTTTTCAGTTAACAACAAACTTTCTTGGATTACTTTAAGTATATTCACATGGAATAAATTAAGTTTTAAAATTTATAAATAAAAGTGGTGAATATTCAATAGGGAATGATTTTTGCAAACCAAGTCAAAATTTGATGTCATATATATATATCTTCGGGAGCAAATCAATCTCCACACATGCGCTGTTAAAACAGTGTATGTTTAGAAATTGGTTTGCTCCCAAATATATTGCAATAAATACTGTGCTGTATAAAAATACATATTAATCTAAATATACATAAATTGAATTTGGACCATGTATTTAATTCCTCACTTGATTAAGGAAAATTATAATTACTAATGAATTTGTAAATTTTTAGGGTTTCAGTTTAAATTAATTTGCAGTTAAAAATAAAGCAACAGTTATTCTTTTCAGTCAAATCAAAAAAAAAAAAAAATATGAAAAAAAAATTTTTAAACCTCTAGAAAAACTTTCATAAGAAATGCAAATTTTATGTGAGGAAGAAAAAATTACAAAGATAATAAAATAATGGAAATAATGATATATCTCTTACACAAACCACACTAATCACATGCTTATTTGATTTAAAGTCTACGACTTGTCAAAATTCTTCAAACAGTCTTTTAAATACATTCAGAGTTAATTAAATAAAATATCCTTAAATAATTTATCAGGATAACTTTAGTGTTTTGTAAAAATGGCAGACATGTTTGTGCACTCCAGAAAAACTAGAATTTATTTGAGAGGTTTTTAGATCGCGCTCTGATAAGTGAGGAATTTAATTAAGGCATTGACATAATGGCGATCGACAATTCCAAGAAATATTTGCTGATTACAAATATTTCTAGATAAGAGACGTTACCTTATTGGACAGTATATTGATTGATTGTTGCAGTTATCAGAAAGCGATAAGAAGACTGGGTAACAACTACGCAGGGCAGTGCAATATAGATAGTATTAGAGGCAGTATTTAAGTGGAGATATCTCGTGTCAGTGCTTGCAGTTAATGTCCAGCGCCCAGTGGAAATGTAGTTCACGGGTATAGCTGAAGGAGAGCACAGTCTGAGGAAACCATCTGGATAGCAACTGAATAAAGAGTTGAGTTTCCAGCAGTTTTCAAGTGAAGTAGACTGTTGCAGAGACGGAAGCTGTAAGGAGCTTAAGGTCAGTCACAGTGCTTACTACAAAGAGTTCATGTACAGCTAAACTGGACTGGGGCTAAGGTATGCCCATTGTGAACCATTTTTGTAGCAGCCAGCTGAAAGAGTACAGCAGAGCATTCATTGCAAGAGAACAGCAGAGCATTCATTGCAAGAGAACAGCCGAGCATTCGTTGCATGAGAACAGCAGAGCATTCGTTGCAAGAGAATATCGTGGGAATTGAACATAGTTATTTGCTGACCGCACAGTCATGCTTGCGGATATAACAATAACTTTAATAATTTTTAGAAAAAAAAAATTTTTTTCCAAACAAAACTGTACTTTTAAAAAATATGTAAAATTTCTCATTTGTATAATAAAAACTTAAGTCCTTACTAAGGTTAAACATCATTTTTCATGAAGAAAAAAACGGATCATTTTATTATTATGAAAGAAAAATTTTTAGAAAGATAGATATAAAATTAATTTACAGTAAATATTTTTTTTTGATAAAGATCCTGGCAGCAAGAGTGAAAAGGGACTTTATTAGGCATAATGAGAATGCAAAAAAATATAGTTTGAATGTTTCCAATGATTTCGTATCAGTTATCAGCTCTGAATAGTAAAGACTCATAAGGTAAACTTATTTTTGATAATAATGTTGTTGAATGATTTCTAGATTCTTTAATAATTTCTTTAAAAGAGTTTGCCAATTTTGATAATTATGCTGCTTCATCTTACTTTAAAAGTGAAATTTAATGATCAACAAAAATCAATAATTAAAATACATTATAATGAACTAGAAACAAAGTTAATTGTCCCTTATGAAGATAACAGCATTCTGAAACTGCTAAGACTTCAAAGAAAAAGTATCAGGAAAGTTAAGCATAGATCAAGAATCATTAAATAAAAAGTCAGGTGCAACTTTAATTTTGTTAATGACAGTAATAAAAGTATTCAGAATTCCATTGTTGTTCTGTTGAAACAAAAGCTTACATCTTATTTTAACTCTTTTGAAAAAAATAACAAATTGGAGAATAATTAGGTGTATGCTAATTTTGATGTAGAAAATATGTATCAATGTGTTAATGGATGATAGTCTCATTTCTGCATTATCTAATGATAAATCATTGCCTAGAGATAAATTAAAGTTATTAAGAATTTGCTTATGCTATTGTTCGATTATATATATTTTACTTATATTGGAAAGTTTTATAAGATTAAAGAAAAGTGAAAATTAAGTTATATTGTTTCAGCTTTGATTGTTTATATAATTATTAAGAAAAATTATTGACAAAAATGTGAACATTTAAAATTGTTTGTTAAGCATGTTAATGAGGGTTTGTTTCTAATGAAAAAAGATAAATTAGCATAATTTATTGAATAAATTTAATTATTTGATTCTTCTATAAGATATATTGGGTAGAAGTTAGATTTTGCTTCAATTAAAAAATTTAGATGTATTAGTGCTAAAACATTTAGTAGTTAGGGAATTTTTGTTATAAAAATAAGAAGTTCTAAAAATATAGCTTTGTTTCAAAAAAAGAAGAATTTTATAAAAATTACATTAGGATAAATCAGCCGAGGCAAACACTGAAGTGCAAAACACATGTCCCAAAAATATTTTGTGTGGCTTCCAAGGCAATATGAATAATTATTTTCATTGCCTTTTTTTTTAAACTTTTATATTAATAATCTATAGTATTGTATTTTATTCTATAAATGCTTTAAAGATAGATAAAAAGCACATATTTTGAAACTTTACATTTTTTTGCTTTTAAATAATACCAATTAAAGTTGTTGTGAATGTGAATTTCATTATCATATTTGTTTGGTAAAAGGTGTTTTGATAGTTGATGGCCTATCCACCAAAATTAATTACAAAACTACTATGATCTGAACATTGAAAAATGTACGAGAATAATTATACCTGGCTCTTATTATTGAAGACCTTGTTCATCCAAGATATAGGTTATTCTGATTATTAGATTATTATTTTAATAATAATTGTAATAGTCATAATAATCTTTTAAAAATGATAAAAAAATAATTTTTTTTTTTGCTTTTTAAATTGTCTTCTAAATAAGATTTTAAGGAAGAATTATAATATTTTTGATAATATGAAAATAACATGAAAAAAGCCTGTAAACTATTTATTGAATAATACAAAATAGATAATTAATAGGAATATATTCCTGAAGTTGTTAATTCATGAGGAAAATACAGGTTAGAAGATTATGTTTGATCAGGGTTTTTTTTTTGAAAAGAACAAAAAAATTTAAAAAATTTTTTTTAACATTTACGTATTCTAAAGCTATTAATTTATTTAAAACTTCTTTTAGTTCTTAAAGATAATTGGAATATGAGTGGGAATTGTGGAAAAATCGTTTAGTATGTATTTATATTGCATTAAAAAGTTTGCATCACAGAGAAACCATTGGTAGTAAATTTTTAAATTTGATTTTGGCTAATGTTTAATTTTGAATTGGTTTACATGATTTATTGTATTGAATAATTAATACATTGTACAGGCTTAAACCTGCATATATATATATGTAATATATGCGGGATTCGAACTCAGACTTTCCACACAACCCACTATTCTCAATGCCATCTCATATTGCTGACCACACACATGTTGAAAAGATAAATAATCACCAATTATCTTTCGGCATTAATATTTTATATTCCATAATTTATATAAGTACCAAAACTTCCCCAAAAATTAAAAAATTCTAAATTATCTATTTTTATATATAATCACTGCTTGTTCAAATATTATTATAAGAATATAATTTTAGATAATGGTTTATCAAAATCATTCTGCTTTTGATATAAACTAGCTCTTTCATTTCCCTAAATGTTCTTCAGTCACCAGTTATCATATGCCATTCATGTCTTTATCCAATATATTTTCCTTTTTTAACGACATGCATATAATTCAGTTCCAATTCCATTTTCAATTTTTCAAGCATAAGCTCTTGAATACTAAGAAAGCAATTGTAGGAAATCTATTTAAGATCTTTGCTAATGGCAATATAATAAATACAATGGAATTATATCTGGGATAAGAGATTCACCTCAATAACTATTTTATGTTTAGACAGCATTGTTTAGTAATGTGGATCATAGCAGTATCAAAGAGCATAAGTACATTTTCTATATATACGAAACCAAAAATAGCAATGCTTTTTGCAAATAAACTATACTCTTAATAAAAACTACAATCAAAGAATTAAATAGCTTGTTTCATATACAATGCCTAGCAGATTAGTCATTAAAGCAATAGAAATAATTGGAAAAATAGTAATAATACAAGGTATAGGCAGTGAAAGTTAAGTATTTTAAGTGGTTTTTTTTTTTCAAAACATAAATATATGGAATGTGGAAACCTTATCTTGATGCAAACTCTTTAATAGCTGAATGGAAAATAGAACTTGTAGCTAAAGAGTAATCAAATTTAAGATTGATGTATCTCAGTGAAATCCATCTTCTAGAGGAAAAACGTTTAATAAAACATGTAAATGAAAACATGTTTTTTATTTTCTTTTTGGAAGAACAGAATAATTAGTGAAAAAAGATATAATATCTCCTATTCTTGCAACTTCTGGATATATCAATGAAAGTCCTTATGATATTATAAGTTGATATACAAAATAACACCTGTGCTTATTTTATTAATGCATATGCTCTAATATTAGATTTAGTTTAGGAAAAAAAAGAATACATGTTCTTAAAAAATTTTATGCATATGTTAAAACAAACAAACTTTGGTCAAAAGTTCTTGGAAACAATGATATTATTGTTGTGAAAAAAATGATCTGCTATTATTGAATTTTTGCAAAATATACAGATTAACTATCGCAAGCACTTTGTTTTAGTAGCTAAATTGATATTAAATATATATATATGTACGCAACTATATTTAAAACAATATCATCTAAAAAATTACAATAGTTATAAGATAGAATTTAAAAAGTTCACAATACATGAGAATTATACACCAAACTCCAAAATTAAAATGATAACTGTATTACAAAACTTGTCTTATTTCAATCATATTTGATAAAACTAAATGTTTATTCTTTAGATGCATCTAATACCTGTGCTAAATGACAGCTGCTATTAATCACTAAAATTACTAATTTAGATTCTTAGTATACTCATGTTATTGAAGGAAAAAATTATCTTAAAAGAGTTTATTAAAAAGTAAGTAATTCAATTATTGGTTTCACTAAAATGAAGAATCATTATTAGTTCAAGAATAATGATAGTATTATTAATGATTTGATTAAAGAAAGCATTTGTCATTTTTTGTTTATCAGAATAATAATAACTTTAAAGCTAAAACCTTAGACAGTTGTGCCTTAAAAATGCTATATTAGTTCTTTCTAATTTTAAAATGTCAAGACTTGATGAAGTAGTGATATATCAGTTTCAGAAATATTGAATTTAAATACTTTAGGAATATATAATATACAAAGCTTCTGTCTATACTTTAACTAATAATAAAACAATATGGCTGTTGTTACTGATAGAAACAATAATATCTTATATAATATCAATAATTATGCGCTTATAACACTTGTTAAAGAAGTTATATATATTATTAAATTTATTTAAAGCTTAGCGCTTTCAAAGCTCTATGGCTTCTTAATCATAGCTGTGTGCGGTTGATAGTGATGAGGGGGAGTATTCAAATTTTATGTTAATTAGATGTTTCGGTATTTTATCTTATATAGTATTAATAAATAAATAATACATAAATGCCTGGCGCTTTGAACCTAAGTCCTTATCAAGGCAATAAACTGTATCGAAAACTAATCATTAAATGTCAAAATGGTTATAATGTAGACCAGGATAACCTAATAGGAAAACTAGTCAATTTAGAAAATTCTCCTTATGCAGTAAATTCTAAATTGACTAGTTTCCTATTAGTTTATCCTGATCTATATTATGGCCATTTTGACATTTATCAATTAGTTTTCTATACAGTTTACTGCCTTGATAAGGACTTAGGTTGAAAGTGCTAGGTAATTATGTCTTATTTATTTGTTAATATTATATAAAATATTATTGTCTCTGTCAGTAACAATGTTTTATTATTATTTAGGAATATATGAAAATATAAAGTCATGCCCTATGATTTTAAAAACTCTCATATTATTTCTGTTTTCAAAAATTAAGAGGATAAAAAAAATAAGATTTTATCATGAAATATTACTTATCCAGTAAAGCAAAAATGCTTTAAAAGAAATTGGTTGAAAAAGTCGCTTACAATAATAAATTATTGAATGTGAAATTCATAATGGTTTTAGAAAATCAAGAACTATAGACATTTGTTTTTTTGCCAAACACATGCAACAAAAGTATCAAGAACAAAAAATGATTTGTAAATTGTTTTTATCAAATTTATTAAGACACATGACAATCTTAGTACTGTTTGAAATTAGTTGATTGTTAAGCTAAGTTTATTAAATTATAAAACTTCTATATGACTGAATGAGAGAAGTGTTATTGCACATGGAAAATCTAAGCATTTGAAATAAAAACTGGTGTTAAAAATGTGGATTAACTGCAACTTTAACTTATTAAATCAGGAATCAATATGCAATGTTAGTCTGACAATTGGATTTTTAATTTGATTAAAAATAAAACAAAAGTTGTATCATTTTGGCTTTGAGAATTATAATATGATGATGACTTTCCTATCAAAGATAATTTACAAAATAAAACTAATATTCTGAATATAACAAATAATGATTTTGGTTTAACAACTAATATTTAAAAAACTCATCTTCTATCAGATAATGATGGAAGGAAAATTTTGAAATACTTGTAGCTTGATAGTAATTAACTTCAGAAGATGAGACAATTTAAATATGAGACATTTTTAATTACAAAGATGGATTTTAGTGTTGAAGCATAGTACAAACTCTACTGCACTGCTGCTGCTTTTAATGAATTAAGATTGCTGGCACATAATATATTAGCTGTGCTTAAAGCTATTAATTTATATCATTTATTGTGTGAAAATAAGAACTGGACCCCTATCACCATAATGTAAGGACATCAGAAAAATTTCATACAGCAATGGTTCAGAAAATTCTAAAAATATAATGGGAAAATCATTATATTAATCATGTAAAACTAAAACAATACAAGATTTTCTAAAAAAAAATTTATGATAGATTTGAACATGTTACTCATAGGAGAGCCAAACCCTACTTAACTTACATTACAAATATTTTTTTTACATAAATGCAATATTGATTGTTTTCAGGTGGAACATATAGCTGAAGACAGAATACAATGTGAAGCTAAAATAGGCAAAGTGTTAACTCTTTCCGAAACAAAATTTTACTGCACAAAAAGTTAAGACAACATTGCAAAATATGAAATAAACAAAATGGATCAGCATGTTCTATAAATGAATTTACTTGTGATTTCAGGTAGAATCGTATATCAATTACAAAATTCATCTTCAATATAATATTGACATCGTTATTTTTTTTTTTACAATTAAAATGGCCATATTCTTTTATGAGTTACACCTTGTGATATGTGAAAATAAATTTTTATTTTTTTTAAAATTCTTGGTATTTAGATAGTAATAATATGGAGTATAAATTATTAATTATTACAAAGAATTAAATATTTTGCATTCACAAACAGAAACATTTCTGATTTTATGTTTATGAAATTACTATTAATATTTATTATTTTCATTTATAATTTTTTTTTACGAATTTTTTTTGGGGCTGTTCAACAAATTTGATTTAAATTTCTAGATGTAGTAATAATATTTTTCTGTAATAAAAAATAAGAATATAATGATTTTATTTTTATAATTTTATAGATTGTAAATGGAAAAGGCATAATAAGATTTTAACAGCAATAGAATTTGCAAATTCTATACATATTTACCAATTAATATGTAGAAAGTATACAATTTTTATATGCTATGGATTTGATCAGACAACAATATAAAGTGTATAATGACAATATACACTGCTGGTTTACATACACAAAAATACCAGTTTGTATAATACATTTGTATGAACCAGGAATAGATAATCTTTTTCCTGCTGAAAGGCACATTCAACTTAATCAGTAATAAAAATGCCACACACAGTCGATAGACCCATAATTGAAAATCTACCTTGAGACTGTCAATCACAAAGCTCTGATTTTAACTCATCAGCAGATCTGTATTACTGTATTAGTAGCATACAATGCGATGTGGGCTCTGAGAAAATATATATGAAATCTTAAGTTTGAATAACCTTAATTATATCTCATTTTAATTAAAAAAAACACACTTTTAAACTATTGTTAAGGTTGCAAGATGAATTGAGTTTGAATATGAGCCAAGTAAACCTGAATTCATTTTCAATTTACTTCATGAGATTTATTTTTCAAATAACTGGCTCTAACCAATAGTTTTCTGTCCAATATTGATAAATAATTGCAATTCTTATCTGCAAGACAAAACAAGAATGAAAAACATTTATTGGCTTTGTCACCATTTTTTTATAATAAAACGTTAAAGAATCTTTATTCCTACAACAGTCTGTTTTACTTTATGTGTAATTATGATAATAAATGCAATTTGTTTTTAGTTTTTTTACTGAGATATAAATATAATGCCATTAAGATGGCTTCCAAGGTTAAGCAACCTCAACCTTGGAAAAAAATTTACATAATGATTTAAATTTTCAAGATCATACAATTTTATTATTTTAGCATTGAGAAACAGATAGAATAACTAGGCAACAAAATGCTATGACTGTGTGATATTTAATCATCATCCTCTGTGAAATGACAAATAGAATAAATAGGCAAGAATACTATGACTAAATAATATTCAATTATTATCCTCTAATGTGGAGGCAGATAGAATAAATTAGGTTCAGAGTACTAGAATGAAGTGCTAATAATTTTATATCATTCTATTGTAACAGACAGAGCAACTAGGCAAGTCAGTATAAATGTATAATAATACTTGATCATTATTCCCTTTCTATGAAGTGAATTACTTGATCATCATTTTCTGATAACAAGTGTAGTAACTAAGCAACTGAATAGTATGACCGAAGTGCTAATTCTGGATCATCATTCTTTATCAGTAACTAGGCAACACTCACTATGACCATATGATAATACTTGGTCACCATTTTCTATTTGAAGAAGGCAGGGAGAGTAAATAGATAAATGTAATACGAGCAAATAACAGTTGGCAATTATTGTCTACATGAAGGAGGCAGGAACACCAACTATGTAATAAAATATGATAGTCAAATGGATATGAGTATCTAATAACGAGTAGAGCAATTAGGCAATAGAAAACACGATCAAGTGATAGTTTGATTATTATCTGACAATAGGTAGGGAAATTAAAATCAGAATACTATAACTTATAATATTCAATAATTATTCTCTGTATGAAGGAGACAGGTAGAATAACTAAGCAAGAGTATGATAACCAAATGATAACACTTGATCATTATTCCTATCTAAGAATGAAACGTAGAATAATTAGCAAATTGAAAGACTTAATCAACATTCTTCATATGAAGTAAGCAGAAATAATAATATGATCAATCAATAACATTTGATCTTTTTTTTTTTTTTGATGATGGGTAGAATAACCAGGTATAGAATAGAATAATAAAGTGATAATATTTTATTATTTTGTTTTATGGCAGCTAAAACAAGCTAGAAAATAGAGTATTATTATCAAGAAATAACCCTTATCGTTGTTCTGCTGAGAAAAGCAGTTGCAGCAAATAGCAACTGAGTATTATGACCAAAAAATAGCCATTTATCATCATTCTCTCTGAAGACAGATGGAATAATTACATAGCAGAGACCTATAACCAAATAATGAAATTTGATCATTTTTTTGTCTGAAAACAACGAATATGATCTTATGATAGTGGTTTGATAATTTTGTTTGAAGTTACATAAACTAGGCAACAGAGTATTATGACCAAATGATAACATTTTATCATCATTCTCTACGTGATGAGACAGATAAAATAATAAACAAGAATATTATGATCAAAATAATCTTTGGAACTATAACTCCAGCCTGATATACAAGCTTTATAGCTGAAAAATATTTCCATTAAATTTCCAACATTTTAATTTACAAATCTTTGAAAACTTTCTATTCAAAACACAGTAACTATTTATGAGATTAAATTAATTGCAAATGGTTTTAGAAACTTATTATAATTTCAATCATTGCACACATAAATATTATTGTTTAATCTACCATGTGATTATGTTTAATAAACATACAAATTTTTAATTAAATTTAAAGCTTATATCAGGACAAGGAATAATTTGATAATTTCTAATCTAATAAATGATTAAGAATAGTCATTATTTTTTATTTATCTGAAATGGATGTGATCAAAGATATGCATGTTGACTTTTAAAAAATAACACTAAAACGAAATTGCAGAAAAAAGTTGCATAATTTAATGAACAAATGGTATGATGCAAAATTGGAATTTAAGTAAACAAAATTAGAAATGAGCATAAGTAATATAATTGTTCTTTTTTGATAATGAAACAAAGTAGAACCTTTTTTATATATCAGAATATCCTTATGATTTGACAGAGATCCAGCTTGGTGCTTTTCTACTATAAAATATTTTATCATATGTAAAATATACTAAAATAGCTCCAGGATGTGATCTCATCTTAAGAATTTTGATTTCAACCCAATAAAATTTGATTGCAAATATGTGAGATATAGTTACAGGATTGATATTATGCAGTCGATAGTCAAACATCTGGCATTGAGATCAATGTAGGCTGGTCATTTGTATGAATGGATGACAGTCAGGCACACATTCTCTCTCAATGATGGACATTCAGACAGACTTCCTTTTATTTGTTGATAAAATTGACAAATAAAAGTTTTAAGATCATAAATTCTTTTTTTTTTCAATCATGGGATTATAACAACACCTGTGGAAAAACAATTTGTCTATTGAATCACATTGATATTTTCCCTTTAATTGCAAAATAAAAAATATTCCACTATTTATGTATTTATTTTCTAATATAAAAATCAATAAATGTTCCATATTTTATTATTGTAAAAGACTGCATCATATTTTACATTGGCTGATATACATATTGTGAAAATATGCAAAATTGTTCAATTTATCAATTAGTATTTTCAGTACAACTACACATTATGTAAAAGCAGAAGGTAAAATGAAGAATGAAAGTAGAATATATACTATATTGATAGTTTAATTTCCTCAGCATTTATGCAAAAAAAATATACTAAACCAGAGAATAGTTGGAAAAAGTTTGAATGAAAGCTAACCCACAAATTTTGATGATGATTACAGTATTTACTGGCATATAGAATGCAGCAGCATATAATACACATTTTCTTTAAAAAAAAATTTCTACATTTTTTGATAAATTTTTACAATAATCTACTGTACCAATTTTATAGTTATTTATGTCCACAAAAAATGTACCTAGAGAACACTGTAGTTAGATACTTTTTAATCTTCATCCTGAAAACCCAAAAATTCATCTCCAGAGCTAAACATTTTGAATATTGACTCTTTTCTAAATTATTTACTATTTATCTTATGGAGAGATTTATATTTTTGAAAGAACTTTTTTTTATATATATGTTAACCATTCTATTTTAAAATAACTTTTTAAGAAGTATGAGACTATTATTTTAAATGTTTTGCTGATATTGATATTATGAAAGCATATATATATTAGTATGACTGTTGTGTAAGTTATATATAGGTTATATGTGTATTTATAAATATTGTTTTGTTTCACACAAGGACACAATGCAACAGAATACTTGTATATGCATTGTAATCACTTGGCATTAAAAATTAGATAAGATGGCAACATGTTCCTCAGATTTAGTTTAGGGTTATTTAATTAATAGGGTAAATAATGCTTAATTTCCTCATGCATATTTTTATATAATAATGGGTCTTCAATTAACTAAATATTTTAAGTCCCAATATGATAGTATGATAATTATTTGTTAAATAATGATTTTAATATATGAACATTTTAATGAGTTATAAATGATTATACAAGAGAAATTTATAAAAAAATATTAACAAGTTGATTTTTTTTCTTTCTCTCTTCAGTAATTATAATTAATTAGTAATTTTAATTTAAACTATAAAAATGTACTAAGAGAAGAATTGGTTTTTTTTTCTTTCTTCCTTCAATAATTATAATTAATTAGTAATTTTAATTTAAGCTATAAAAATGTACTAAGAGAGAATAATTGTCTTTTTTGTAAATTATTTAAGATATTAATTTTAACCTTAAAAAGGAAGTAATGTTTGTTGTTTAATAGTATTTTGAAAAGGGGAAATAAGATTTTAATACATTGATAAATTTTATTTTTAATTAGTTGGGTTTTTTTCTCTTTATCTCTCTTCATTACAAAAAAAAAAAATCAAATGAGTGTAATTAACTGATTATCTTATTGTTTTTCAACTGATTATCTTATTGTTTTTCTTTTTGCAAGAAATTTTTTTTAATTAGAAAGGAATGTCAAAAATTTAATATTAATGCAACTTCTTGAATTGTTTTTCAATGTCTATGATTAAGGAGGAAAATACCTAAACAATTGTGTTTGTAAAAATTTACCTAATTGGTTATTATAAAAAAAAAAATGTCATGTTGGAGACAGATCGTGATTGGTTTGTAGACAAGATTGTTCTAGAAAAAAAAATAGGGGTATGAGTGTTTGGTAAGAAGAAATTATTGCTAACATAGCTGTTGAAGAGAGAGAAGGCAAATGTTAATCTAGCAGATAAAGAAGAAAAAAGGAGAAGTCTTCATCAAGATGTTGCATACTAACAATAACACTAGCAAACTCTTTATACAGTAGTGCCACCCAATGCAAGTCTTAGAAATCAGTGGATCCAGGAAGGTTTGTACATAAAATCCCCATCTACTGCCTAATCATTCAATATCTCCAGATTAGTTTCTAGTTTGTGGCTTTCATCAGTGAGAAGCTTAGGATCTGAGCCTCTGCACCTAGATCTAACAATTGATAATTTTAAATATTTTCATATTTTTTTTAAATCCAGTCAATTTTCTCTTCAAAATTATGATTTTTTGTACTTTTTTTTTTTTTGAAACATTTTTTTTCTTTTCATTCATTTCCCCTCCTAAAAACTTAATAAAAGATTAATCAAGGTAAATCACAGCTTTGATTTGAAAATGTTGTTTTTCCAACTCTGTTATTTAAAAAAAAAAATTTAATGAATTAAGTTAATTTATGAATAGAAATCAACTGATTGATTATAATTTTTATAAAAATACATTATTTTGATGAAATGTTTAAAATTTATACAATCATGCCATTTTCTTTTGTTTATTGTTAATCCGTTAGTTATTGTTTTAAAAAAATTTGTCTTAATTTCTTTATTCTATTCAACTCCTCTTTCATGAATTGGCAATATGTGACTATTTCATGACAGCTTAGTTTTCTAGGATTTTTTTAAATGATCCCAATAAAACTACCCTATGTCCTTATAGTAGAGTAAACCTAGGAATTATTTTAAGTGATTCATAAGCTGCTTTATTTATCTCTTGCCCACAGTAATAGTGTATAGAGTTCTTGTTTCCTGAGCTAGATTTGTGCATAAGTCAGTTATATGAATTGGGGTTTTATGTTAAGTGTTATGGATATCCAGATGATCCTGGTTCATGCAAAGGGATATTGTTTAAAGTCCATGGACTACATTTTTTTCATTTTATTTATTTCTTTAGAAATTTTGTTTATAGTTGGCCAGTACATTAATGGTACTAAGTGGCCAGAGCATTGATGGTGGTCAGGGTATTTTTAGTATCCCAGCATTATTTGACTTATTGTTGTATTTTCATGGAGTAGCATCTAAGTATATGCATCCAGATAATTATTGTTTGTATTCCTGCCCTAAGTCTAAAAGTGGCTAAATAATTAACCTGGTCTGTAGTGGACCATTTTCACACCCAGTCATACGATTGACTATTGATTGTATTTTTATGATTATGAATGATTATTACTTTAAGGTAATGCTGGTGGACTTATAGTTAATCTCAGTTTTCTGCTGATCTCTCATGCTCATTCCTTTTATATTTTGTTATTTGGAGATAATGATGGTTTTCCATCTCATAATTCATCCATAATGTGGTACTGTTACAAATGGCTACCCGAGTGTGGGATCATATTCTCATGTAACCTCAGATCTCCCTTAAACCCTTCATCTTCCATGCTGTTATAATTGGCACCCAACAATGGAATCTTGTAATTTCAGATTTTCCACATATTAAGTCCAAAATTTCCCAAATTGTTACAGTATATTAATATAAACCAGAAATTTTAGATTGACTGAAATTTCAACTCATAATTACTGCTTGTAAGACACAACCCATATTTTAGGTGCATTTTGAGGGGAAACAAGTGTGTCCTCTACACCAGCAAATGTGGTGATATATTTATGATTTGAAATTAATTAAATAAAAATTATTTATATATATACACAGACCTATATATATATATAAGTAAAAACAGTCTTTAAATGATATGCAGAGGGGCAAATGTGTCTCAAATACTACTTATTAGGCTTGATAATTGCTAGGTGATAAGGGTTTGTATAGTTCCACATTTATTTTAATTCTCTAGCTATAAATAATTAGATACCAATTTAGTTACCAATACTGAATCAGTAGTTAAAAAAAAAAAAACCTGAGCCTGATTTGAGATAGAATAAATTTGGAAATTTATCCTATCTAGATTAGAAACCACATGATTAGCTACAATGATTCCACATGAGATCCTTATACATAGCTTATACCTTCATAATACATAAGTATATGTCTGTTTATAAGTAATTTTATTTGGGTTTAATTAATTCTGAATTTCATAAATATGTAATACTGAATTCACAGTACCCAAAGTGTCAAAAATGGACAATTGTGAGTCATATAATAAAAATTTATCAAATTGTTTACATAGACATATAAATGCAGATAGTTAATGCCTCAAGCAACTAACAAATGAACATTGTTTGTGAAATAGATGTACAGTGTGAAAAAATTATCTAGAATTTTTATTCTATGGTTAACTGTGATATAATGAAACTTTAAACAAGGGAAATATTGATAAAAAAATTTAAAAATCTAAAAACATAATACTGAAGTTCATTAATTTCTATTCCAAAATTATATTTTATAAAAGTATTAAAATAATGTATATTAATTTGCTATCCTAGCCAGTTGAAAATTAAGAGAAGTCTTAGAAAATAAAATATATTAGAATATATATACTTTTGCATTGTTTAAAAATTCAAACGATAACGACAAAAAATTCTTATTAATAAACTAAAAAAAAATATAGATTTTTCATTCTAACATTAACACAACGATAAAATCAGTGAATCAACGATGTGGGAGAAAAGTTTAAAATATTTTAATTACCTATTATCAACAGAAAATGATATTGTGCTAATGTTATTAAAACATACAAATAAAAACATATCTAGTTATTATTAAAGACAGAATCCTGGGTGGCTGAAACTGGCGAATTCAAATAATTCTAAGTTTCTGAGTAGACTCTTAACTGCTATAAATAAATAAAGTTACTCAATTAATTAATGATACATTTAATCAGCAATTGTCTAACAATCGATCTCCTACACAATATCATTGATTATATTACAATTGATCTTAAATCTACATAGCTACGAGTCTGTTTAAAAACTAATAAATAAAAAATTCTTAATGTAAGTTACTTTTATTTTTTTTGCTGAATCACACGAAAGGAACGTGCAACAAGAATATGTTTTAGGCCCTCAAATATCAAAATTCCCTACTATATTAATAGAAAAAAGATTTTTCATATATGAAATACTTAATGTATTTCGATAGGAAATATTTGTACATAAAGCATTTTTAATTTACATATATTTCTAATAAAACTTTTATCGTAGTTTTTAGAAACAATAAATGGCATATAATAATTTAAAAGTGAACTAACAACTTATTTTCTAAATAAATATAAATAAGTGAAAAGATCTACACATGCTTGAAGGTAAAGTTTAAACAGAAGTAGAATCTCACCTAAATTCCGAAAAATCTTATTTTACACCACAAGGATTGATAAATATAATAATTTTAACGTTAATAAAGCTTTAACGTTTGTCCGGAAAGAAATATGTGGCGTCCCCTATTAATATTATTGAGTTAAACACAAAGTAAATGAAAGCGTTACTAAGTAGATATTTAATTGTGAAAAAAAAAAAAAAAATCTTGGAAATGGAATCCCATTACAGGCTTAAGGAAATTAAAAACAACTAAAATAAATTCCCACTTTAAATTAATTTGGAATTGTTGATTTGTAAACACCAAAAGATGTAGCAATAATAGTAATTTTAAAAGTAATAACGATATTTTGTTTATAAATCTGTACAGTACTAACAAATTTAAGAGTATTCCTAAACTTTAATAAAAGGAGTTATTTTGAAAATTATTTTCTTTTCTTTGAAAAACATATAGTCTACCTAATGCGGCGGATTTAAATTCTGTTCTAATTTATTAAAGTCTTGTCATTATCATTACCAGCCACTCGCAAACAAATACAGACATTCTAATTCCAAGTAAGAAAAGTAGACCTACAATATATATAAATATTCACGAAAGTTGTTTGCAATTATTAGTGGCAAACCTTGTAATCCGACCTTCAATAAATGTATAAATGAAATTACAATTAGAATTATGCTTTATGATTAAATGCAATAAAATATAATATTAACATTCAGAACGTACTATAATTACTTAAGTATACTTTTTTTTTTTTTAAGTGTCATAGCAACCCGGGCAACTGTCTGCAAGTGCAAGGCAATCGCGCTGACCTCTCGACCACCAGACTCTACTTCCTATAATTTGTTTCTTATTTATAGAACTATGATCTATGCAAAAAATACCACCATTTATTTTCTTAATCATATAATGAATTTATAAGATTTTTAATTACCTTTCTTTTATTCTTGTTATTTTTTAATTAATCGTTTCTTTCTTGTCATCAGAGAATATGTATCAATTTTAGATTATTATCACAATAAAATCTAATGATGTTGTTTTTTAATTATATGGGTATAAATTTGTTTTTATTATTAAGAGACTTTGCTTTATTTTTTTTTAATCCAACTGACCTAATCCCATATATATTTGTAAATGTCATGCATGCACACTCGTATATGCATATTTTGAGAGAACATAAAAGAATCATTCATCTGAGGAATTCACTATTATTCTATGAATAATAAATGCATCCTCACAATATATATAAATTGTTTCCCTTTAATTAAATACTCTATTTTTTAATAATATTTGTTTTTATTTTAATATACAGTTATTTACTTTTTTAATTCTCTATCTCCCCTTTTAAAGTATGAGACAATACAAATATTTTTTTCTCATATCATTTTTGTAAATTATGGTTGTGTTTTATACATTTTGATTTGTTATTATTAATTAAAAAAGTATTTCTTACAAAGGAATATTCTGATCAATGAATCTACACTATTCAATCCATGCACTTGCATCTGCCCAGCCCACATTGATAACCAGACACCAAATTGATACAGTATGAAGTCATACCTGGTGCTGTATAAATTTAAAGATCGGTGTTATATTTAATTCCAACACTTAAACAGGAAAAGTTCCTGTTTAAGTGTTGGGATTAAATTATATTTATGAAAATTTATATATAATTACTGGGAAAATTACATTGAGTCATTAATTGGTATGTAAAATTAGATGTCTGATATATCTACTGAAGAATATTTTAATAAAAGATGGGATCATTCGTCATACAAAATGCCTTCATTACACAAACTGTTACCATACATGTTAAGTAAATATACCTCTCCCAACCTAGTACAGACATTTATAAATCAAGATAGTTCACCTCATTATTTATAAATCTTCCAAAAGATCACAGAGACTAAAATATCTTTCTTTTAGTTGTTTTGATTTAAAATCTTCAATAATAGAGTATTATAATTCCTTTTATACCATTTTCATATTTCCATTAAATTTTCAATTGTCATCATTTCTTTTTCAAAAAAAATATCTATTATCATATACCTGGATCAACAATCATTAATTCTCTTGCAGTATTTCTTTAGTGGTGTGGGATGTCCTAAAAAGTCTATCATTCTTTCACTCTGGAATGGATCTTCCACTTTCTCATTTTATCTCAGTAGCAAGATTACAGTTGCATCCCTCTATAGATGAAACATTCTTGGTTGATTCTCCATAACTTTATATAATTCTAGTTCCAGTTTAGGTTACATCATTTTGTTTTCCACCTGACTAAAGTTTATTCTCAAGTTTCCATGGCTTGATATGCTTGGCCATGGATTTTTTTGTCTTGCTTGCGTGGATCACCATGAGTATTACTATCCATCAAATTTAAGAGTTTTAGTTACTTCTCAATGATCTTTTATCAATGCTTAAAACATTTATTCAATCTTAAAAAGCAGATTATGATAGTCTATTTGAGTGATTGCCTTCTAGGGAATGGATAGTCTATTTGAGTGATTGCCTTCTAGGGAATGGATAATAACTTTGTCTATGAAATTTCTCATGCATTTCCTTATATTTAATAGCTTTTTCTCTCTCTTCTTATCCAGAATTTATTTATGATGACTATGCTATATCTCAGAAATGTGTTGGATTTGTCAAACAGAGTTTACCACTATGCTTATAATATATCTTACATTTTTTGTTTGATGTCAAATTTAACTTAAAATATTCTAAATTCTTTAGATGACTGTCTGACTTTTAATTAAGAACACACCAATAACAGATTTTTGGTCTTCAAACAGCTTTCTTATTGCCTTTTTTAAAATCTGTCATTGCTCTGCTTCTATTTCTCCAAACTAGTATACATCTGCTTTAATTTCCCTTGCTTGTTATCTATTCTGTTGCTGATCTTACTATGTCACTTTTTCAGATTAACTTTTTAAATCATTTAGCTTTGTGATTGTTTATATTTTTTCATCTCAATTACTGCTTTCTCATTTTCTATCACTTTCAGTACATAATCATGCTTCTCATTTAATTGAGTACTATTTCTTCAAATTCTTCAGAGAATATTTTTTTCCTTTTTCTCTAATCATTTGATGAGGCTATTGAAAATTAATATTATTTTTGTTTCCATTGCATAAAATTTTCCTGCACTTTTTTTTAAATTCTGCAGCATTTAATTAAATCTTTCATCATATTTTTGCTGCATTTCTTTTTCATAATTCAGCAGCATTTTTCTGTTGACTTTTTGTATGTATTAAAATTTTACATCTGTTTTCTATTGGTGTTCTTCCATGTTCTAAAATTTAACATCCATATTCTGTTTTCTTTCTAAGATTAAATTTATACAATATTCCTATATCAATTGTAATGGTTGCTTCTATCAGTTTTATTTTAACTTGCTCAAGCTCTTTGCATAACCAATTTCTTTATTTATGATTATCGTTTTATTTACTCGTCTGTGGATCATCTGATATATGTGTGTGTGTGTGTAGTGTAACCAATGAATAAGGAAAGAAAGAATGATATTGCCATGATCGTTTGAACTATTGCTCAAAATATCTTATTGATTGGAAGACCAACATGTTGGAGAAGCCAAAATTGTAATCTTTAAAGAATGAGTCACATAATCCGAAATGACTAAGCTCAAGCTTTTTTAAAAAATAGCTAATAATAATAGCTCAAATAATATATCATAGGCTAACAATAATAATAAACTTGGACTAGCTCAAGTACACATATGCTATACTGCTGCTGATAATAATAATAATAATAATAATAATAATAATAATAATAAGAAGAAGAAGAAGAAGAAGAAGAAGAAGAAGAAGAAGAAGAAGAAGAAGAAGAAGAAGAAGAAGAAGAAGAAGAAGAAGAAGAAGAAGAAGAAGAAGAAGAAGAAGAAGAAGAAGAAGAAGAAGAAGAAGAAGAAGAAGAAGAAGAAGAAGAAGAAGAAGAAGAAGAAGAAGAAGAAGAAGAAGAAGAAGAAGAAGAAGAAGAAGAAGAAGAAGAAGAAGAAGAAGAAGAAGAAGAAGAAGAAGAAGAAGAAGAAGAAGAAGAAGAAGAAGAAGAAGAAGAAGAAGAAGAAGAAGAAGAAGAAGAAGAAGAAGAAGAAGAAGAAGAAGAAGAAGAAGAAGAAGAAGAAGAAGAAGAAGAAGAAGAAGAAGAAGAAGAAGAAGAAGAAGAAGAAGAAGAAGAAGAAGAAGAAGAAGAAGAAGAAGAAGAAGAAGAAGAAGAAGAAGAAGAAGAAGAAGAAGAAGAAGAAGAAGAAGAAGAAGAAGAAGAAGAAGAAGAAGAAGAAGAAGAAGAAGAAGAAGAAGAAGAAGAAGAAGAAGAAGAAGAAGAAGAAGAAGAAGAAGGAAGAAGAAGAAGAAGAAGAAGAAGAAGAAAGAAGAAGAAGAAGAAGAAGAAGAAGAAGAAGAAGAAGAAGAAGAAGAAGAAGAAGAAGAAGAAGAAGAAGAAGAAGAAGAAGAAGAAGAAGAAGAAGAAGAAGAAGAAGAAGAAGAAGAAGAAGAAGAAGAAGAAGAAGAAGAAGAAGAAGAAGAAGAAGAAGAAGAAGAAGCCAAATGCAAAGACAGCAAATTAGGAGATGCATAAACTATATACTCTCTGCTTAGGTAAGAAATGTAATAACTCTTAATATATTTAACATCCAGATACAAAAGTATTTAGGTTATTTTGAATCTTTACCACTTTTTCAAAATAACCCAACTCTTTTGCAAAATCGAAGTTTAGAATATTTTAGGAAAAAGATTTAACAAATACTTATATGGGAATAATCTCAATCTAATTTTATGCTTTTTCATCTTTCACTCATACCTCATTATTTCTTCTAAATTTCTTCTTCTTCTTCTATCTTCTTCTTCTTTCTTCTTCTTCTTTCTTCATCTTCTTCTTCTTCTTCTTCTTCTTCTTCTTCTTCTTCTTCTTCTTCTTCTTCTTCTTCTTCTTCTTCTTTCTTCTTCTTCTTCTTCTTCTTCTTCTTATTCTAAGACTTCTTCTTCTTCTTCTTCTTCTTCTTCTTCTTCTTCTTCTTCTTCTTCTTCTTCTTCTTCTTCTTCTTCTTCTTCTTCTTCTTCTTCTTCTTCTTCTTCTTCTTCTTCTTCTTCTTCTTCTTCTTCTTCTTCTTCTTCTTCTAATTCTTCTTCTTCTCTTCTTCTTCTTCTTCTTCTTCTTGTACTTCTTCTTCTTCTTCTCTTCTCTTCTTCTTCTTCTTCTTCTAACTCTTCTTCTTCTTCTTCTTCTTACTTTCTTCTTCTTCTTCTTCTTCTTCTTCTTCTTCTTCTTCTTCTTCTTCTTCTTTATAATAACTCTTCTTCTTCTTCTTCTTTATTATTTCTTCTTCTTCTTCTTCTCTTCTTCTTCTTCTTCTTCTTCTTCTTCTTCTT